>ML776717.1:926232-939794 GCA_009831015.1 Picea engelmannii | reverse complement strand
TGTTATTTTAAAATGTAATCCAGGATTCTTAATTTGAACTATAAAGAATTGCAATAGGGAGATCTCTTTCCTGTGATACAATTCAGAACTTCAGTTCATTTCAGCAAGTTAGATAGAATGATTTCTTTACTACAATACTAAATTCTTTTGGAATTGAGCATATATAGTGCGCAGCTACCTTTGAAACAAAAGACTTCCCTGGGTTGATAATTTATGTTTCACTTGGTTGTTTGAAATTAATTAAGCAATTATAGTGACCAACACAAGTGCTCATCCCTTGTTCAACTAAAGATAATGATGTCATACAAATAGACCACCAGAAAATATTTTGTGAACGACCATAATATATCATCCATCATCCTCATGAATGTTGTTGGAGCATTAGTCAAGACAAAAGGCATGACCAATCACTCAAAAAGGCCTTCTTTAGATTTGAAGATTGTCTTCCATATATCAATTGATTCTATTAGAACTTGGTGATAGCTTGACTTCAAATCGTTCATGCTAAAGAACTTAGCACCCTTGCACTGATAAAAAATTTCATCAATATGGGGGATAAGGAATCAGTTCTTGACAATGATTTTATTCAAGGCTCTATAATCAATACAGAGCCACCATGTTCCATCCTTCTTCTACACCGAAATTAGGCTCCTATAAGGTGAGGATATTGGTTGAATATGGCCTTTATGGATGAACTCATGAATTTTATGCTTAATTTCCTCATTCACCAAAAGGGAACATTTGTATATTCGACCATAGGGAAAGGGAGAACTAGGTATCAAATCAATGGGATGTTTTACTTGACAATGTAGAGGCACCCCTATAGGTGAAGCAAAGAGGTTTCTTTATTCCTCTACAAGCTTGTCCACCTATTTTTGTTGTGTAGAGAGACCCTATGTTGAAGTTGTGTGCTTACAGTGACCTTTTACCCCCCTTCTAAATGAACCATGAAGAGGACAAACTTTGCAGTTTGTGATATTATGTTTTGGCACTGTTTTAACGAGATCAATGAAATTTCAATAGTAAGAACTAACTCATGTATAGTATAGGATTGACCCCCTAGAGTGATAATGACACTACGAGTTCGAGACTAATAAACATCATGATATTTTTACATATAAGGTTGTCCTAAAATAACATTGCAAACTTTGAGTGGGGAAACATCACACAATGCCTCATCTTTGAAGGGCTTGATGTTGCACGACAAATGACATTGTTGGCTAACACAAAGGTCTCATCCCTAGCTCAACCAGCTAATAGTGTATGGTTTGGGGTGTGGCATCATTAGAAACTTCAATGTCTTGATGACCTCCACTGATATCAAGTTCTTCTGGCTCCTACTTTCAATAATGAAATGCAGTGGGGTTCCCTTCACTGACATTTGTTAATGGAAGATGCACTCCCCTTTCTCAATCTCCTCTAACTCATCTAGTTGGATTTTTGTGGTTTCAATCGAAGCACCAGGTTTTGCATCGATCATCCACTTTCCCTTATCCTACTCCAAATAATATTTTGATTTGAGGTATGGCTCTTTTTATTTAATCTCAACCAACAATGACTATTTTGAGCAACATTCATTAGTGTTGTGCCAAGGGATTTTTTGGAACTCACACCATTTTCTAGTGTCCTTCTTTGTCTTCCCATTACCCTTATTTTCCTGTGGCTTGGACTGATTGTCTTGTGGTTGGCCTTCCTTTCTTTGTCCCTTGTTCTATGAGTTAGGGCCACCTTTTCCATGCTTTTGTTGTTGTGGATTTATAGAGTATAGCTCCAACTTATTCCATGGTTTAAATTTATAATAGATTTTGACATCATATCAATAAAAAAATCCTAGTGAGGAGATGTACGAGAAATCCATATTTTTTTGGATGTACCTATGTAGGCCACTGTAGTACTTCAGAACTAGGTGCCATTTAGAGTCTTTGATACCCAACTTTAAGCATAAGGTATGGAATATGTTAGTGTACTCCAACACTACCTGGTCTCTTTCTTGACACAAAGTCATCCATATTGTGTACTGATCATCATAATTTTTGACAAGGTATAACGCCTCCTTGAGGGCATCAACAAAGGCCACCCAAGTGGTCCTGTCCTAAATTTCATAGACTCATCTTTGTTATGTCTCTCCTAGTAACATTCCCACCAATATTTGATATAGGGGACACATTTAAGGAGAGTGAAAATGATCTTTTCAATGTTTCAATACCCTTTTAATAGATTCATTCATTTCTCTAAAGAATATGCATCTATCTAGCCTTCAAATAAGGGGATATCAAATTTAACATGTACCTTGAAGTGTGTCGCACCTCTGAAATGGATTCTTATTTAAGCTTCATTTCCTACCATTGACAATCATCGAAGGATCTGGGTGAATTTGTCCATAATCTTGTTCTGTTGTTTCACGAGGGCTTTTGTTATAGCAAGATTTGTCTCACCCCATGCAATCTTTCACAAAAGGACTTTTTCCATTTTCCTATGCAGACTTGAAGTCCCTTTTTGAAAATCCCAGAGATAAAAATATAATTTTTCCACATATACACACCTTTCCTACTATACAACATGAATATACGCAGGGTGCACCACTACAACCCGTGTACATCAGGAAATGTGCCCAAAATTGAAAAATAGTGTCGGGTTTCCATGTCAAGTCACAAGATCAATGATCCTTGGCCCTCCATATACTAGAAACATTCTGAATCGAACCTTCAATTCCATTTGAAGGCTATAAAAGGGCCAAATCCGAGCTATGGAAAAAGGAGAAATAATTCAACTTTGATGGAAAAGTTACTCTGGAGAAATTATTCACTTCACATTGAGTCTGTATCCCTTTGTCCTTTAAGTATGAACACATTGTTCATTCCCCAAGATATTCCCTTACTGATTGAGAACTTCATTGTCTCTCTTATATGAGGTTACCTTTGGTGGAGGATTGAAGTGGTGGAGGCCTAGCTAGAAGGAACTTAGTTTCTCGGTTCTGAACTATGCCGACATAGAAGTATGTAACTCATTCACTTTTGTTGATTATATATTAATAGAAATACTCTTTTCTCGTCCAATTAATATCTCGCAAATATTTGAATTATTATTCCATGAGTGTATTTGTTATGAATGTTGATGGATTATGCTATTTAATGTTCTAACATTATGTATCATGACCATATGCTTGTATTTCTTGGTTTTTGAGGACTAGTTGCAGGTGTATTGCTTTGGGTCAAGTGCTTAATGGTGGACTTCATAGAACATATGGAAGAGGTAGGCCTTTTATCTTTTCTTGATAGAATATTGATCTATATAACATACTTGAGATTAGATTTTATTTCTGAAGTCATTTCCTTCTGTTGTTGTTTACCCCTAGCCATAGAGAGATTTTCCTCATAACAGATTTGGTGACCGTACTGGGGAATTAATCTTCTTTTTAAGGGTTTGGAGTGTTTTTCTCCTTAGATTTCTCTCGTTCATATTGAATTTATTTTCATATGATTACTTGATAGTCCATGTCCACTCTGGGTCTAAGTATTTCATCCTTCTCCTTATCCTAGCTATGTTTTGACAAATATACATCGATTTTTACTTGACAGTAACGTACATACACGTGTTGTCCTTCTGCAAGCTGCATACATATGCACTCTTCCCTTGAATAGTCGCGTACATCAAACTTTGTTGCTTGATTGTTGGGTTTGGTAGTTGCTAGGTAGGTTTTGATGGTTGTTGAGTCTTCTTGGGTCTCTGTGGTGACTGCTTAGTGTCTATGGAATGACAGGAAACCTATCTTTGGGTTGAATTTTTGGGCATTTCCTTTCTCATCATCTTTTCATTTTGATTCTCTTTTCACCTTGGGCTGGGTGTTTTTCTCCTTGATATCCTACTTGCATTGCCTTTGTCTATACACAATAGAGTCTTTATATCAAGATGATGTCCAGTCCTTGCATTTTCATTTTTCTTATATTGAAAATAAAACAATATTAGACATTTTACACTGATTGACATTTTGATCTCTTGAGTCTTTGTCATTTATCTTAGTGCATATAAATAAAGATTTCATTTTTACTTAGAATTGCAAAATTGAATTGAAAATTGCACTTTTTAGGAAGCATATCATTTCTTGAAAATCAAAGTTAGGACTTTGCATTGTATTCATATTCATTTATTTTACTTGTTGAGTCATAACATCACTAGTTTCATGACCGCACCTTTTGAGTAAGCAAGGCCATTAAAATTAACGCTATAATTTAAATTGATTAGTAACGATTTTATTTTCTAGGGTGCACAATCTAGTTTAGGATTTAGCGCCTTGGAATAGGATTTTGTGAGTAAAATTCTCCAAGGCTATTAAATCAACATATGTGTCTACCTAAGGGAGTGGATAAATCCATTGTATAATCGGTAATATCAGGAAGCTCCTATTAAACCGAAGTTAAACATGAGGTCACGTGAAGTCGGTTGAAGGGGTATCCTTGATCTTTAGCAAGGAGTCTCAGGCCCCTCTTGGGCAAGGCATACCTAGTTTAGGGAGGGAGGCCCCTTTCAGCCACTTTATCCTGTTTTTGTGCACATTGGCCATTTGATTATTTTTGGTGTGCTCTTTGATTACTAGTTGTCCTTAGGATTTGTTTTTTATATCTATAATATTAAGTCATCGTGGAGCCAGACCAGTTTCCCCACAGGTCTCGCCGATTGTTATAGTTACCATTGCATTTTGAGACTTTTCCTTATAAAAGGCGTAGAGTTATTAAACATGATACACACACCTCCACTTATCATACTTTTGATTCTACAAGGATGAGTACTGAACTGATTCATCAAGATATTAGGAGCCCTTCGACACCCACACCTACCATAGTTAATGGTACCCCTTCGACTCCTATAACCACAATGATTGTAGTGTCGGAGGCACCTACTATCACTACTCGTCCTATAGTGAATACTCAAACTATTTTCACGAACCCCTTTGGGTCTCTTGGTCACTCACCGAGATATAATGTTTAGTCCATCCCGATGGCCTCTAGTCCTTTTTCCTATGGTATGTTGAATTTTACATTACAGTTTTCAAACTCCATCCAAGTCGTTGGCCCTAATGCTAGCATTGGATTTGGGAGCACAACTCCTTCTTATACTCCATTCTCGTTTGGTGGCTCTGATATCTCTCAAGAGACTTCTACCGTTGGAGGCATTCCTTCTATAAAACTTGCATATACACAGGTTGCACCACTACAACCTGTGTACATCAGAAAATGTGCCAAAAATTGAAAAATAGTGTCGGGTTTCCATGTCAAGTCATGAGATGAATGATCCTTGGCCTTCCATATATTGGAAATGTTTTGACTCGAACCTTCAATACCATTTGAAGGCTATAAATGGGCCAAATCCGAGCTATGGAAAAAGGAGAAAGAATTCAACTTTGAGAGCAAAGTTACTATGGAGAAATTATTCACTTCACATTGAATCTGCATCCCTTTATCCTTTAAGTTTGAACACATTGCTTAGCCCCCAATCCCTTGCCTTACTGATTGAGAACTTCATAGTCTCTCTTATATGATATTTCCTTTGGTGGAGGATTGTAGTGGTGGAGGCCCAACTAGAGGAACTTAGTTTCTCGGTTCTGAACCATGCCGACATGGAAGTATGTAACTCGTTCACTTCTAATGATTATATATTAATGGAAATACTCTTTTCTCATCCAATTAATATCTTGAAAATATTTGAATTATTATTCCATGGGCATATTTGTTATGAATGTTGATGTAATATGCTATTGAATGTGCTAACATCATATATCATATTCCATGGGCGTATTTGTTATGAATGTTGATGTATTATGCTATTGAATGTGCTAACATCATATATCATCACCATATGCTTGTGTTTCTTGGTTGTTGAGGACTAGTTGCAGGTGTATTTCTTTGGGTCAAGTGATCAACTATGGACTTCATTGAACGTCTAGAGGAGGTATGCCTTTTATCTTTTCTTTCTAGAATATTTGTCTATATAGCATACTTGAGATTAGATTTGATTTCTGCAGTCATTTCTGTTTGTTGTGGTTTACCCCTAGCCATAGAGAGATTTTCCTCGTAACAGAATTGATGACTGTACTAGGGAATGAATCTTCTTTTTAGGGGTTTGGAGTGTTTTTCTCCTTAGATTTCTCTTGTTCAAATTGAATTTCTTTTCGTATGATTACTTGACATCCCCTATACACTTTGGGTCTAATTGTTTCATCCTTCTCCTTAGCCTAGCTATGTTTTGACACATATACGTAGGTTTTTTCTTGACAGTCACGTACATATGTGTGTTGTCCTTCTACAAGCTGTGTACATACGCACTCTTCCCTTGAACAATCACGTACATCAACCTTTGTTTCTTAATTGTTGGGTTTGGTGGTTGTTGGGTAGGTTTTGATGATTGTTGAGTCTTCTTGGGTCTTTTTGGTGACTGTTAAGTGTCTGTGGAATGACAAGAAACTTGTCTTTGAGTTGATTTTTTGGGCGATGCCTTTCTCATCATCTTTTCATTTTTATTTTCCTTGCACCTTGGGCTGGGTGTTTTTCTCCTTGATATCCTACTTGCTGTTGGTCACTGTAATTGTTTATTTAACTAAACAATCAAGTGCTACATGAATTGTCAACCCAGGGAAGTCTGTTTATTTCAAAGGCAATCAAACACTGTATATGCTAAATCTCAAAAGCAATCTAGAGTTGTAGTAAAAGTATATTAATCACACCTTGCCTTGAACAAACTGAAGTTCTACTTTGAATTATAGGAAAGCAACCTACCTATTGCAAAGTTCACAGTTTTAAAGAAATAATTATCCGAAGAATCCTGGATTACATTAAGAAATAACAACCTAGGAAATAAATCTTTCAAGATACTACAAAAGAAAAGACCAACTATTTTGTAATAGACAACATGACCCTATTCCCCAAGCAAGAATCTTCAGCACCTCTTTCCAATTATCACACTTTCATGAACTCATTACTAATAAAAAATAATTGACATGCACTGAAGGATAACTATCTCTTAACAGAGAACAAGACCCTATTCCCCAAGAAGGAATCTTCAGCACATGTCTCTGATTATCACACTTTCATAAATTCACCAAACAGGATTTCTAATTAGAATGATTAACAGTTACCCAAGCATGAATTATATGAAAACAATGTGCAATCAATAAACAAAGTTTCAGCAAAATAGAGTTCAGTAAAGTAGAGTTTCAGCAAAATAGAATTTAATCAAGGCATGAAAAAAAATAATACTAGCACACTACAAAACTAATGGGTGAATATTGTGAAGAAGGTGGGCCCTCCCTTCTCACAAGATTCCCCAGAAACGAAAGAAACTAAGAAGGAATGCTCAGAACAATCTTTTATTCATCTGTCAACTGTATCATGTTACAATGTCTGAAGTAAACACGTCCTTCTCTGTAATTCCTTTCTTATCCAAGAAAAGTCCCCTTTTAATGATGATTTCTTCTTATTTAAAGAGGATAATCCCCTCGATACAATTTGATCATCCAATTACATGTGCACATATGAATCCTATTCTTAGTTGAATCTAATCTCTATACTAGAATAGGATATCCTGGTCTCCCGTAACAGAATGCTATTACAATAGTTGAAAAGGTGCTGAGTGAGGTGTAGTTGTTGCGGCTGGAGTAACAACTTCTTCATTTATCTTCTTGTTACTGTTGTTGTATACTGTTTCAGCATCGCAAATCGCGGGCTGTTTCAACAACAGGATTTGTGTTTTGACTATTTCAGTAATGTGGTCTCACGCAACAGCGATGGTTAATTCTGGCTCAAGGTGCGGCTGTTGTGGTCAGTGTAACAACTTTTTCTTTGTGTGAATTGTTGTTTCAACATCATAGACCACAGACCGTTTCAGCCACGGGGTTCGCGTGCTTTTGACTGTTTCAGCATTGGGCCTTCAAACAACAACGATAATCTATAGTTCGAACTGTTTTAGCACTTATATATTTCTTATCGATGGTTAAGTATGAGAGTAATGTAAAATTATATGCAAAAGAAATCAAACATATAGAAAAGAGAAAAGATGTTATATACCTTTGGAAAGATAGGGTAAGGTGATAATGTAAGTTTAAATGTGAGTGGAAAAAGGATGTAATGGTATCAAAAAGTGTGAACAAAAAGGTACATTATAGGGTCCTAACATCCCCCCCAACTTAAAATGTTTCATGTCCTCAGGCAACTTCAATCTGAATCAGAATCTAAATACTAACTCTGAGCATTCAAGTTACTTAAGCAGTAGCTATGGAAAGTGTCGTCTGTTGGAGCTCTAAATCCTTGAACGCGTTGTAGCCTTTGCCAAGCTGTTGTTTCGGCCTTCTTGGGAAAATTATGATGAACTTGATATTTCTCTGTTGGCATCCACAGAATAGGAAAATGAAACTTATAACCTATCCAGCTTTCAACACATTGCTGGACACATTTGATGTAGCTAGGTACCTGGGAGATTATTGTCTCAAGATTGGTGGGGCTAAAGGGGTTGCGTTCCTGTGTTTTCTCAGCAGATTGTTGCCAAAACATGTTATTTTCTTGTAGGGTAGCGATCTCTGTGGATTTAATTAACTGTTGACAATCCTGAAGCACTGTTGTTTGTAGTTGCCGAATGTATTGAATCATCCCTGGTTTCTTCAAAAACTGATAATACTCTGCAAAAAAGGTGGCAACATTTTGTGGTTCTGGCTGTATCCAGAGAAGGCAGTTATCCTTGTTATGCTTGGCATCTAGGAAGTCATTCTGCCATATAATCTGATTGTTAAGGAAGGAGGTGAGTGCCCAAATTTGGATATCACCGATAAGAGGGTTAAGGTTAAGCTATCGGTTCTCAGGGATGGTCTCATTATGAAGATATACTTCACAGAGGAGGTGTTGATCCATAGTAGAGGATTCTACAAAGGTTCTAACAAAATCTGTTGAATTTAACACTGCATGGGGTCTTCCTTCTTTGATTGAGTTAATCTGAAAAAATGTAAGTCATTCCATGAGGAACAAAGAGTAATTAGAGGATGGTTTCCTTGCAGCTAACAACTTTTGTGCCAAGTCAAACATCAGGAGCAATTTTCCTTTTAGCTTATTATTCTGCTTCTTATGGGCATGGGATTCTTGGCGTGTTTGCTCCAAAGATTTTCAGTTTGAATAGATATGGTTTAGCCAGAGTAGTCTGTGCTCATGTAGGCTTTTGTCCTGTGTAACAGCAGACTCTTTTTTTCATTTGTACATTATTGCCTGCCCATCCCATGGTTGAGTTTATGTTTCATCATCGCAAGTGATAGGCTGAGGTAAGGTCCGAGTGGCTTGTTCCACAAGGGTGTGGGTATTGATCTGGCTAGGAGGGCCAGATTCATCAATAGGCAGTGTTTGTAAAACTTTATTAACAAAAACAGGGGCTTCATATTTGGGAATTATTGTAGGCCAGGGTTCATTTTTAATTTTGGAAGGTTCTGCTGATTCTTGTGTAACAACATGGTTTTCTTCTTTGACTGCAAAAGTCATAGGTGCAGGGGAAGCTCCTGGCATTGGAATTGGAATTACTTTGTAGCCTTCTTGATAATAGATGTCCCCATATTGACTATACATATACTCTCTACATTGATTCTTTGTTGTATTTTCCTCTATCATGGTCACTATGCGAGCTAGGGTGTACAATTTAAGTTCCTTCTCGTAGGCTTCCTTTACCATGACTAGCTCTTTCTTGTAGGCTTCCAGTTCAGACCTTAGGAACTCATTTTCTTGTAAGACAGAGGCCATTTTTGGTTCTGGTTGTTGATATTTCAAGGGTATATTAAGAGGGGTGACTGGTTCTTGTGTAACAGTCACAACCGCACTAGCTGGTTGTTTTGGAGAAACTCCAGGATCGACAACTGATTCTTGTATTTCAACTTCTTGATGTAGAGAAAGTAATGTTGCGGCACCTTGGGCATCTGATTCCTATATCTCGGTAGCAATATCAGCATTTGGTTCTTGTGTTTCAGCTGTAGCTAGTTCTTGTGTATTAGCTATAGCTGGTTCTTGTGTTTCAGCTACTGAATGAGTAGCTGGTTCTTGTGTTTCATCTACTGAATGAGTAGCTGGTTCTTGTGTTTCAGCTACTTGATGAGTAGTTGGTTCTTGTGTTTTAGCTACTTGATGAGTAGTTGGTTCTTGTGTTTCAGCTACTTGATTTGAAAAGGATGATGTCGCAACACATTGGGCCTCTGGTTCTTGTGTTTTAGTGCCCGTGGGTGGAATAGGTAAAAATTATAGAATTTGGGAGGTTCGAGGTGTACGGGGTTTTAGCCGGATGGGTTGGGGATTTAGGGAAGTGGTAGTAGTGGCTTCTCTTGTTGAGGTCCTTGTTCATTTTCTTTGTAAAAAGGGGGGAAAAAGAGGAATTTGCTTTTGTTTGCGTAGGGGTTTTTCCTCAGTGATGGGACAGGGAGAGTTGTCTAGTTCAGAATCATCGCTAAGGATATAAACGGTAGGAGTGGATGATTCTGGTAATACATGGGGTAGGCTTGGTATGGTAGGAAGGTTAATTGGATTAGTTGGGTCTATAGGTGGACTGTTAGGTACATCCAAAGGGTCTGGAGGGTTTTGTGGTTGTTGTTCCTGAAGATTTTCAGGATATTCAACAGCTTCTTGGGGATTTATGGGTGGGTTGTTTAGGAGAGGGTTTTGTTGGGAAAAACCCTTTTGGATAAGTAGTTGAGTGAGACGGTGATGGGTGAGGGAAAGGGTGGGATTTTTAGTCTTTTTACAGTAATGCGACATATTTCTAAGACATCCGAGCAGATAATAAGGAATTTTCACCAATCTAGCATGTCGTAAATGAGACAACATGACAAAATCGTACTGGTAGACTACCTGGTATCGGCCTTCACAGGTAAGCTAGTGCTTGACAAACTCTACAACTTTCGGCCAAGGAGGCGACAACGAGCTAAGTTGAACACCCTGGCCTTTAGGCTCAATTTGTTCCCCTGGCAAGAGGAAATCCTGTTGGGCATTAAGGATGATATGTTTGCAGCTGAACCAGCGAATTCCATTGAAAGGGAGACCCGAAACCTATGCTATATCCTCCTCTATAACTGGAATCTGAACCCCTTGAACAATGGAATAATCTTCCTGAAGATTTCGAGCAAATTGAAGAACCTGTTGTTGATCAAATCCCTGGAGCCTCTGAAAATAACCCAGCCATCCTGCCTGCAGAAACATTTGATAGACTTCTGGATATAGTTCTAACAGGGTTGTCATGGTGGGTTTGTACTATATAACAGGGCCTCCCATAGCTAACAACTCAGTAAAATGCACCGTCAGAGAGTCAAGTAACCGCTTCTGTGCAGAGTAAGTTTTTCGGGTGAAGGCATGCAAATGGTGGTGAAACAAATGAAAGGGTGGTAAAAAAAGAGAATGACGGTGGTTGGTTCGTGTGAAATGATGGTATAAGATTTCGATATTCCTCCCCCCCCCTTAAGTATGGCTAAAATAATGATTTTACATGAGTGGTAATAATGAGTTGGGATCTTCTCATTAACCATAGTTCAATTGTATTTACATATAAAGTTTACATACCTCATCTTTACCTTTTGATTCATATTTCAGACAAAATATAGTGCCTGTCCATAATAGTTCTGTAGTAGCCATGGCGGAGACTTTTGATTTGTTAGAGAAATTGTATCAAGGGTTTGTTTAGTGGAAGGAAAAAATGTAGTATGAGAGCGAAAGAGCTAATTGACAGGGAATGCTGAAAATTTGGTGTTTCAGCAACAGGGAAAGAATAGAGAAATGTTTGCTGAAGGGTGATGTTGCAGAATATTGTTGAGGAAGTGGTGTTTCAGCAATAGAGACAAGGGTGAAAAATTGTTGAACAATGGTGTTTCAGCAATGGGGGAAAAGGCAAAAAGTTGCTGAACAATGGTGTTTCAGGAATGGGTAAAAATGTGAAAAATTGTTGAATAGTGGTGTTTCAGCAATGGGGAAAAAGGGCGAAAAATTGCGGAACAGTGGTGTTTTGGCAATGGGGAAAAAGGGAAAAAAATTGCAGAACAGTGGTGTTTTGGCAATGGGGAAAAAGGGAAAAAGTTGTTGAATAGTGGTGTTTCAGTAATGGGGAAAAAGGAAAAAAGTTGTTGAACAATGGTGTTTCAACAATGGGGAAAAATGTGAAAAATTGTTGAACAATGGTGTTTCAGCAATGGGGAAAAATGTGAAAAATTGTTGAACAGTGGTGTTTCAGCAATGGGGAAAAAGGGCAGTAGTATTTCACAAGATGAAGCTTGGCTCTTCTTGAAGTAAGATCGTCCTTTCTTGGTAGGCCTTTTCTTTGATCGAGAATCTGCAAAAATCAATTGTAACATGCCATTTCTTGACAGGGATTATTAGTAAACAAAATCTAATCTAATACTAAAGAAATTAATTAAAAAAAAAATAATTAATTACAATGAGGGGTAGGAGGCCCCTCTAAAAAGAGGTAATGAGATTCTGCCACACATGTGGCCTTAAAATCTTCTTTGGAAATGGGGCGCTGGTACAGATGGAGCCGATGACCATTCACAAGTAACGGTGTTTTAGAGTCATCGATTGTGAGAATCCTTACTGTTCCATTGGGGAAAACAGTGTCCACTTCGTAAGGTCGGAGCCATATTATACGTAGTTTCCATTGAAATTATTTAAACTAAGAATCATACAGTAAGGCCCAATTACCTTTTTGGAATTGCTTATGCTTGATAGTTTTGTCATGCCATTTTGATCTTTGTTGTTGAATATAGTTGTTTGATGAATGGCATCTAGTATTTTTTCATCCAATTCATTAAGCTGTTGCAACCTGGTTTTCTGTGCATCGGTCAAATCAAGGTTGATAGCTAAAGCATTCCTTAAGGTTTTGGTTTCAAATTCCACAGGAAAGATGACAATTTTTCCATAAACTAATTCATAGGGAGAGAATCCTGTAGTATTTCTCCAGGTAGTTCTGTAGGCCCATAATGCTTCAGGGAGCCTGTGAGACCAATCCTTTCTATTTTCCTTCACTGTTTTTGTGAGAATGGCTTCTATTACTTTATTTGTGCTTTCCACCTGTCCATTGGCTTAGGGGTGGTATGTTGTAGTCATTCTATGCTGAATATGATATTTTTGAAGGGTGGCTTTAAAACTGTGAGAAGTGAAAGGAGGTCCCCCATCTGTAACTAATTCTCTTGGCACTCCAAATCTGATGAAGATGTCTTCAAATAGGAAATCTAGAACTGCTTCTTCAGTTGCTCTATGGAGTGCTTTAGCTTCCAATCATTTGGTCATGTAATCTGTACAGACTACTATATAAACTTTTTTATTGGATGGGGGGTTAATGGGTCCTACAAAGTTTAAGGCCCATCTTTTGAATGGTTCTAGTACTACCTGGGGGTTTAATGGCATTTCATCTCTATGATTAGGATGGCCCATTCTTTGACAGCTATCACAGGCCTGAACATATTTCTTTGCATCTTTAAAAAGTGAGGGCCAATAATACCCCATCCTGAGAATTTTATGTGTTGTTCTTTTATCAGTAAAATGCCCTCCACAAGGGCCATCATGACA
>ML776717.1:872046-925553 GCA_009831015.1 Picea engelmannii | reverse complement strand
AACTGTCTAACACCTGATCAATGAATGGTAACAGGAAGTGATCTTTTTGAGTGGCTTTATTTAAGGCTCTATAGTCCACACATACTCTCCATTTCCCATTTTTCTTAGGAACTATTACCAACGGGGAAACCCATTCACTGTCCAATATAGGATATATAAACCCTGCATTGAGAAATTTTTGAAGTTCTTCTTTAAGAATTTATCTTAAATTAGGGTTCATTTGTCGTTGAGATTGGCAAATTGGTCGACAATCTTCCTTGATATATATATGATGAGTGCATAATTCGGGAGAGATTCCTTTCATATCTGTATAGTCCCATGCGAATGCTTCTTTATGATCAAGAAGTAACTTCATTAATTGTTGTGTTTCAGTATCTGTCAGGTTGGGGTTTATGTTTAGTGTTTTGCTAGGTTCAATTTCTACTAGTATACTTTTAGAAGAGATGGTGGCTGATGTTTGAGGTGGGTTTTCAGAGTTAAGGTTTTCCTGGTTATTTGACTCCAAAAGTGCAGCTAGTTGGTTATGAGTTTCTAGAGTCACGGAGGAGGGTTCACAAATAAAATTATTAATTACTTCATCCTCGGTGGCATCTTTAAGGCTTAAGGCTTGTCCGATAGTCAAGATGGGTTGAGTAAGTTGATCATCAAAGTCTACCCATACAGAGTTATCATTGTTAATCAAGGGTGTAGCATGAGGGTAGAGGGTAAGTTGTTTAGTCTCATATCCGTTGGAAATTGTCATTGAACCTGATCTATAGCTGATAAAAGCGTCTGATGTGGCTAGCCAAGGCTTGCCCAAAATTAGAGGGTGGCCCCCCAACTTTGTTTTAGGTTGTAATACCACAAAGTCAGCTAGATAATTCGAGGATTCTACTGAGATAATTAGGTCTTCAATGACTCCCTCTGGTTTGATTGTAGAATGGTCAATTAATTCTAGGATGGTTGGGGTGTCTCTGATTTCATTCTGCAGTTGTAATAGTTGTGAGGTTTCCAGAGTCATAATATTGATAGTAGTGCCTAAGTCTACCAGTTCTCGATGGATTATCTTTTTTCCAATTTGTACTGAGATGGTAGAGTGGCCGGGATCACCATATTTAACTGGGGGAACTTTACCTGACATTAGTGTAGACAAGTCACCCATGACATGAACTATGAGAGGATCTTTAATTTTCCAATCAGGTTTCTTAACATAAATGTCTTGCATAGTCCTAGCATAAATTGGTACCTCTCGGAGTGCTTATAATAGTGGAATTTTGACATAAATATTTTGTAATTCCCCTAGAAGATTGAAAGCAGGTGGCTCAGGAATTTTAGTCAAAGCTAAACTCTCAGGAAATGCTGGTTTTGTTGTTTCAATAGTAGTGTTAAAGGATGATTGTACCTCTTCAGGTACATCATGCTTTTTTGTTTCCTCTTTATCAGAAGAGGTAACATCAACAATGATAGGTTCTACTATTTTCCCAGATCATAAATGAATATCATTTCATTGCATAGGGAAAAGAGAAAGTGTAGGCTGGTTATGAATATCAATGCACTGCACAACTTTATTATTGGGGTTAGGGTTAGGTTGTACAGGTAGTTGGGGCCTCATCATTTGATTGTTTGGTGGAGTACCTGGTGGTAAGGAGAGTGGTTGTAGAAATTGTGCTTGAGGTAATTGATTTGGGAATGGGGGTTGTTTCCCTCTCCAATTTGGATTCCATTGGTTAAGATATGGTTGTTGTTGTGGAAGCTAAGGAGTCCATATTGACGGATCAACAAAGGGAGGGGTAGTTTGTTGCATGGGTGGGTAATTCATTTGATTTAGGTATTGCATTTGATTATAGGGAGGGTAATTCGCTTGATTAAAAGAAGGATAGTTATTCCAATGATTAGAAGATGTGAATGGCATATTAGGATTCATACCTTGTCCCCACGGTTGCCATTGCCTTCTCTGTGTCAACATATAGACAGCTTCAGCTTCTTCATCAGTTGGTTTTAATGCTGCCTTGATTCATGGTAAAGAAGGGCATTATTGAGTTTCATGATCCTTATCACAGATGGTTTAGATTGGCTTTTTGTCCAATGGGCATTCCCTTCGTGGGTGCTTGTCTTTGCATTTAGAACAAAAGATGGACAGAGCTGCTTCTGCTTCGGCTTGTTTCTTTTGAATCTGTAGGGTATCAATTTGTGAGGCAAAAGAGCTTAACATTTCAGTTTTAAAACCTTCAAGTAAATTACCTATTTCGGCTCTTGTTGCTCCTCCACTGGCTGATTTTTGAACTCTTGAAAATGTGGTATGCTTACTATTTGATCTATTCCTTGAATCTCCTCTTGAATATCTTTTACATAGGTTAACAATTTCATCATATGATTCTTTAGATATGTCCCCTTTTCCAAGAATATTCAACATATCTAGAAAGTCATCCCTTAATCCTTTTAGTAATATTGTTTTAAGAATATCTTTACTTACATCGGGGTGACTGCATCTTTGTAGATTATACTGTAGCCTTTCTACAAAGTCCTCCAGATTTTCATCCTCTTTATGTATCATCTTGAATAGTTCCTCTCTTTTTTCTCTTGTTCGGAAATAGTCCTAGTATTTATGCAGAAATTTATGTTTCATCTGATCCCATGTCATGATTACATAACCTCCAAGACTCATGAACCATATTAGTGCATCTCCTTTTAATGTTGCTGGAAATAGCTTTAATTTTTTAGCATTGGAAATGTAATCATAACTTCTGCATAATATGTCAAACTCAAAAAGGAATTCATCAGGATCTTCTGAAGATAAACCATGAAAGTAAGGTAGCGCTGAGAGTGGAATGTTCTTCATGGGAGCTACCCCTCTAGGAAGATCACCAATAGGAAATCCTAAGGTGGAAAAAGATTTTTCATCATTTACCTCTCTTTCAGGACCTGTCTGTTCTTCATGATGCAATTATTCATTATACTCATCTACGTTTTCTTATGTTTGCTCCCCTACTGCACTTTCTCTGTCCTCAATGTTTCCCGCTGGTTTCTTGACTGTCTCAAGACTCCAAATCTCTTTCCCCATTTCAAAGTTTGCTTGAAAGGAAGGTTGGGATTTTGGTTTCCGAGAGTTTGGTCGTTGAGGAGAAATAGATTCATATTTTGATATAATCTTGTCAATATATGTCTTTCTTCCTCCCCTTCCTCTACCCTTGCCACCTGTAGGGTTAGTTTCTTTGGGGTCTCCGCGTCCTCTCATGCAATATTTATATCTGAAAGAACATAAGTTCTTTTGAAATCTATAATTACCTTCCCCGGCAACGACGCCAAAATGTTGGTCACTATAATTTCTTATTTAACTAAACAATCAAGTGCTACATGAATTGTCAACCCAGGGAAGTATGTTTATTTCAAAGGCAATCACACACTATATATGCTCAATCTCAAAAGAAATCTAGATTTGTAGTAAAAGTATATTAATCACACCTTGCCTTGAACAAACTGAAGTTCTACCTTGAATTACAGGAAAGCAACCTACCTATTGCAGAGTTCACAGTTTTAAAGAAATAATTATCCGAAGAATCCTGGATTACATTAAGAAATAACAGCCTAGGAAAGAAATCTTCCAGGATACTGCAAAAGGAAAGACCAAATATTCTGTAACAGAGAACATGACCCTATTTCCCAAGAAAGAATCTTCAACACTTGTTTTTTATTATCACACTTTCATGAACTCATTACTAATAAAAAATAATTGATATGCATTGAAGGCTAACTATCTCTTAACAGAGAACATGACCCTATTCCCCAAGCAGGAATCTTCAACACCTATCTCAGATTATCACACTTTCATAAATTCACCAAACATGATTGCTAATTAGAATGATTAACAGTCACCCAAGCATGAATTATATGAAAACAATGTACAATCAATAAGCAGAGTTTCAACAAAATAGAGTTCAGTAAAGTAGAGTTTCAACAAAAAAGAATTTAATCAAGGCATAAACAAAAATAATACTAGCACACTACAGAACTAATGGGTGAATCTTTTGAAGAAGGTGGACCCTCCCTTCTCACAAGATTCCCCAAAAATGAAAGAAACTAAGAAGGAATGCTCAGAACAATCTTTTATTCATCTGTCAACTGTATCATGTTACAATGTCTGAAGTAAACACGTCCTTCTCTGTAATTTCTTTCTTAGCCAAGAAAAGTCCCCTTCTAATGATGATTTCCTCTTATTTAAAGAGGAGAATCCCCTCGATACAATTTGATCATCCAATTACATGTGCACATCTGAATCCTATTCTTAGTCGAAGTTAATCTCTATACTGGAATAGGATATCCTGGTCTCCCATAACAGAATGCTATTACAATAGTTGAAAAGGTGCTGAGTGAGGTGTAGCTATTGCGGCTGGAGTAACAACTTATTTATTTATCTTCTTGTTACTATTGTTGTATACTGTTTCAGCATCACAAATCGTGGGCTGTTTTAGCAATGGGATTTCTGTTCTGATTGTTTCAGCAACGTGGTCTCACGCAACAATGATGGTTAATTATGGCTCAAGGTGCAACTATTGTGGTCAGTGTAACAACTCTTTCTTTGTGTGAATTGTTGTTTCAGCATCGTAGACCACATACTGTTTCAGCCATGGGGTTTGCATGCTTTTGACTATTTCAGCACTGGGCCTTCAAACAACAATGATAATCTGCAGTTCGAACTGTTTCAACACTTATATATTTCTGATCGATGGTTAAGTATGAGAGTAATGTAAAATTATATGCAAAACAAATCAAACATATAGCAAAGAGAAGAGACGTTATATACCTTTGGAAAGATAGGGTAAGGTGATAATGTAAGTTTAAATGTGAGTGGAAAAAGGATGTAATGGTAGAAAAAAGTGTGAACGAAAAGGTACATTATAGGGTCCTAACACTTGCATTGCCTTTGTCTATACATAGTAGAGTCTTTATATCAAGCTAATGTTCAATCCTTGCATTTTGATTTTTCTTATATTGAAAATGAAAAAATATTAGGCATTTGACATTGATTGGCATTTTGATCTCTTGAGTCTTTGTCATTTATCTTAGTGCATGTAAAGAAAGATTGCATTTTTATTTAGAATTGCATAATTGAATTGAAAATTTCATTTTTAGGAAGCATATCATTTCTTGAAAATTGAAGTTAGGAATTTGCATTGTATTCATATTCATTTATTTTACTTGTTGAGTCATAACATCACTAGTTTCATGACCAAAAATTTTGAGTAAGAAAGGCCATTAAAATTAACGCTATAATTTAAAATTGATTAGTAAAGATTTTATTTTCTAGGGTGCACAATCTAGTTTGGGATTTAGTGCCTTGGAATAGGATTTTGTGAGTAAACTTCTCCAAGGCTATTGAATCAACATATATGTTTGACTAAGGGAGTGGAGAAATCCATTGTATAATCGGTAATATTAGGAGGCTCCACTTACGCCGGAGTTAAGAATGAGGTCGGTTGAAGGGATATCCCCCCGATACCTTCTTAGTGTCAGAGATATTTTTGGGGACCTATTTATATATAGGGATCTTGCTATTGCCCTTACCTCCATGAGAGATGGTGCTATGAATTTTTTGGGCTTTTCTACCCTTCCCATATGGTGGACCTGACTTACGACTGTTCTCATGTGCATCAATTATACTGTGGTTGATTAGTTGCTTGAATTAGGTACCACATAGTTTACTTGTAGGGGTTATTCTGCAGGTACCCTAGGTCAGATAAGGGTTGGACAACACACAACCTTTATGGAGGATTAGCTCTCTTAGGGGATCTGACCGACTCATTGTTAAGCCCACGAGGGCCCTTATAACTGATTCTGATGCCTCTGATCTTTAGCAGGGAGTCTCAAGGCCCTCTTGGGCAAGGCATACCTACTTTAGGGAGGGAGGCCCCTTTCCACCACTTTATCCTATTTGTGTGCACATTAGTCATTTGATTATTTTTGGTGTGCTCTTTGATTACTAGTTGGCCTTAGGATTTTTTTTTTATATCTATAATATTAAGTCATTGTGGAGCCATACTAGCTTCCTCACAAGTCTCGCTGCTTGTTATAGTTACCACTGAATTTTGAGTCTTTTCCTTCTGAAGGGTGTAGAGTTATTAAACGTCATACACACACCTCCACTTATCAGACTTGTGATTCTACAAGGATGAGTATTGAACTGATTCATCAAGATACTGGGAGCCCTTCAACTCCCACACCTACCATAGTTAATGGTACCCATTCGATTCCTGCAACCACAATGGTTCTAGTGCCACAAACCCATTGCCACAAATCCATTTGGGTCTCTTGGTCACTCATCAGGCTATAATGTTCAGTCCATCCTGATGGCCTCTAGTCCTTTTTCCTATGCTATGCCGAATTTTACATCATAGTTTTCAAACTCCATACCAGTCGTTGACCCTAATGCTAGCATTGGACTTGGGGCACAACTCCTCCTTATAATTCGTTCTCATTTGGTGGCACTCAAATCCCTCAAACGACTCCTACGATGGGAGGCATTCCTTCTATACAACATGTGTATATGTAGGTTGCACCTATACAAACCACCTACATGGGGAAATGTGCCCAAAATTGAAAAATAGTGTCAGGTTTCCATGTCAAGTCACAAGACCAATGATCCTTGGCCTTCCATATACTGGAAACATTCCAGCTTGAACCTTCAGTTCCATTTGAGGCTATAAAAGGGCCAAATACAAGTTATGGAAAAAGGAGAAAGAATTCAACATTGAGAGAAAAGTTACCCTGGAGAAATTATTCACTTCACATTGAGTCTGGATCCCTTTGTCCTTTAAGTCTGAACACATTGTTCAACCCCCAATATCTTCCCTTACTGATTGAGAAATTCATTGTCTCTATTATATGATCTATCCTTTGGTGGAGGATTGAAGTGGTGGAGGCCTAGCTAGAAGGAACTTAGTTTCTCGGTTCTGAACTGTGCCGACATGGAAGTATGTAACTCATTCACTTCTATTGATTATATATTAACAAAAATAATCTTTTCTTGTCCAATTAATATCTTGCAAATATTTGAATTAGTATTGCATGGGCATATTGGTTATGATTGTTGATGGATTATGCTACTGAATGTGCTAACATCATAGATCATAACCATATGCTTGTGTTTCTTGGTTGTTGAGGACTAGTCATAGGTGTATTGCTTCGGGTCAAGTGCTCAACGATGGACTTC
The DNA here is from genome assembly GCA_009831015.1 of Picea engelmannii. NCBI lineage: Eukaryota > Viridiplantae > Streptophyta > Pinopsida > Pinales > Pinaceae > Picea > Picea engelmannii. Next base: position 918,367 of record ML776717.1, on the reverse strand, counting down.
ATCAAACGTCTAGACAATGTAGGCCTTTTATCTTTTCTTGCTAGCATATTTGTCTATATAGAATACTTGAGATTTGATTTGATTTCTGCAATCATTTCCATCTGTTGTGGTTTACCCCTAGCAATAGAGAGATTTTCCTCGTAACAGAATTGGAGACCCTACTAAGGAATGGAGCTTCTTTTTAGGATTTTGGAGTGTTTTTCTCCTTAGATTGCTCTCTTTCATATTGAATTTCTTGTTGTATGATTACTTGACAACCCCTGTCCACTCTGGGTTTGAGTCTTTCATCCTTCGCCTTAGCCTAGCTATGTTTTGACAGATATATGCGGGTTTTTTCTTGATAGTTGCATACATACGCTTGTTGCTCTTCTACAAGTTGTGTACATATGCACTCTTCCCTTCAAAAATCGCGTACATCAACCTTTGTTTCTTGATTGATGGGTAGGTTCTGATGATTGTTGAGTCTTCTTGGGTCTCTCTGGTGACTGTTAAGTGTCTGTGGAATGACAAGAAACCTGTCTTTGGGTTGAATTTTTGGGCAGTGCTTTCCATCATATTTTTGTTTTGATTGTCCTTGCACCTTGGGCTGGGAGTTTTTCTCCTTGATATCCTACTTGCATTGCCTCTGTCTATACACAGTAGAGTATTTATACAAGCTGATATTCAGTCCTTGCATTTTCATTTTTCTGATATTGAAAATAAAAAAACATTAGGCATTTTACATTGATTGGCATTTTTATCTCTTGAGTCTTTGTCATTTATGTTAGTGCATGTAAAGAAAAATTGCATTTTTATTTAGAATTGCAGAATTGAATTGAAAATTGCATTTTTTAGGAAGCATATCATTTCTTGAAAATCGAAGTTAGGACTTTGCATTGTATTCATATTCATATATTTTACTTGTTGAGTCATAACATCACTAGTTTCACAACTGCACCTTTTGAGTAAGCAAGACCATTAAAATTAATGTTATAATTTAAAATTGATTAGTAACGATTTTATTTTCTGGGGTGCACAATCTAGTTTAGGATTTAGTGCCTTGGAATAGGACTTTGTGAGTAAACTTCTCCAAGAATATTAAATCAACATATGTGTCTGACTAAGGGAGTGGAGAAATCCATTGTATAATTGGTAATATCATGAGGCTACGCTTACACTGGAGTTAAGCACAAGGTCACAGGAGTTCATTTGAAGGGATATCCCCTCGATACCTTCTTAGCATCATAGATATTTTTGGGGATCTATTCATATCTGGGGATATTGCTATTTCCCTTACCTCCATGAGAGGTAGTGCTCTCAAGGTTTCGGGCCTTGCTACCCTACCCATACGGTGGACCTGGCTAATGACTGTTTTCATGTGCATCATTTATACCATTTGATTAGTTTTTTGAATTAGGTACCACATAGGTTACTTGCAGGGGTTATTCTAGAGGTACCCTGGGTCAAATAAGGGTCAGACAACACACAACCTTTATGGAGGATTACCTCTCTAGGGGGATCTGACCGAATGGTTTTGAAGCCCATGAGGGACCTTATAACTGATTTTGATACCTCTTATCTTTAGCAGGGAGTCTCAGGCCCCTCTTGGGCGAGGCATAACTAATTTAGGGAGGGAGGACCCTTTAAACTAATTTATCCTATGTGTGTGCACATTAGTCGTTTGATTATTTTTGGTGTGCTCTTTGATTACTAGTTGGCATTATGATTTGTTTTTATAACTAGAATCTTAAGTCATCGTGGAGCCATACCAACTTCCCCACAGATCTTGCCGCATTTTATAGTTACCGCTGCATTTTTAGTCTTTCCCTTCTAAAAGGTGTAGAGTTATTAAATGTGGTACACACACCTCCACTTATCAGACTTGTGATTCTACAAGGATGAGTACTGAACTACATCATCAATATACTGGGAGCCCTTTGACTCCCACACCTACCATAGTTAATGGTACCCCTTCGACTCCTGCAACCACAATGGTTGTAGTGTCAGAGGCACCTATTATCACTGTTGCCCATCCTATAGTGAATACTCAACCTATTTCCACAAACCCATTTGGGTATCTTGGTCACTCACTGGGATATAATGTTCAGTCCATCCCAATGGGCTCTAATCCTTTTTCCTATGGTATGATGAATTTTACATCAAAATTTTCAAACTCCATCCTATCCCCTGGCCCTAATACTAGCATTGGACTTGGGGGCACATCTCCTCCTTATACTCCATTCTCATTTGGTGGCTCTCAAATCCCTCAAATAACTCCTACTGTGGGAGGGATTCCTACTTTTAACCCCTTATGCTCAAGGTCTGTCCTTTACACTCACCTCATTAATGTCGATTCGTACCAACATGTTTGGAATGATGAATCCACCTTTATCCTCTGGATTCACACTCAAAGGAGGTCAGTTTCACAACTTGGAGAATCCTCAACTCAGAGCCAGTCCGACTGGGGGCAGTTTTTATAACCCTCATCAAAACATTCCTATCGGAATGATGCCCATCCAACCCCTTATGAATCAGCTTGGAGGAGAGTCTTACAATCCTGGACAGGGCCATGGTTTTTACCAGAACCCTGGATGGCATGTGATTACCCAAACACAATATTTCCAAGGAGCTTGGGGCTAGATGCCACAATCTCGTCTCCCTTTTCTGGCCACACTTAATCTACCAGAATTTTCTATGTTGATGAATGAAACTATGTGTCATGATCCTAAATTTCCCCCCATTCCCACCAAGCTTCCTTTGAATATTCCAAAATTCGAAGGCAATAATGGTGAGGATCCTAGTGATCATGTTACCACCTTTCACCTATGGTTCTCTTTGAATTCCCTTAACGATGATTCCATTCAGTTAAGATTATTTCAATGCACCCTCATAGGGGTTTCCATGAAATGGTATATCGAGATACATAGGGGGGCATACAATACCTTTAGTCAGATGGTTTTGGTCTTCCTTAACCACTTCCAATTCCCAGTTCGTTACGATGTTGGCCTATAAATTGTATTGACCTTACGCCAGGACAAAGCCACTCATATCTTGGATCACATCCAGGAGTGGCGTAGAGGAAAGAGGTTGATCAAGACCTGCATACCCCCATAATTCTTGTTAGAGTGGTTCCTTAAGTCTTTAAAACCTCCTATTTTGAAGGATGTTTCAATATATGGGGTTACATCTGAGGAAGAAGCAATATTCAAAGCCCAACAGTTAGATATTATATATGTTCAGTCTGAGATGTTATATGAGATTCTTCTAGACACACCTAGGTAAAATTATGACCCTAGACAAAATCTCAGACCTCATGCCGATGGCATTGTAGGCTCCACCAAAGTGAAATCCACAGACTCAATGACAAGCGAGTTCAAAGAGTTGTCTCTAAACCAGTTTGCAGGAGGGTCAACTTCATCTGTGTATTCCAATCCCACTCAGTTGGCAGATGTACATTCTATGAAATTGTCGACCAACCCAAATGGTAACCAACAACCAGGAAGGAATAAGAAGAAATGACATAATAATAATCGTAAGGGTGGGAAGAATAATAATAAACCCAAGGACAATTGTAATAATGAGAGGATGAATAATAATGTTGGTGAGGGAAAGAAAGAAAGGAGTAAGGTGAAATTTCCTTATAAGGTTTATACAGATGATCGCCTTACTCATTTATTCCCCAAACTTGTGGAAGTTGTGAGGCTCTTATCTCTATCGCCCGCTGTGTTGAAGAATACTTTCCCAAATAACTAGAACATGGCCTCGAGCTCCTCAAATAATGGAAATGTGGCCGGCAGGAGTAAAAACCCACTGGCATAAGACAATGACCATTTGTGCATCAATATGGTCAATTCTTAGGTTAATGTAGCTACCTGGTCTCACAATTACAGTTCTCCACAAACTGTACCTAGTCTAGAATCTCCTCGTCCTCTAGAGATGACCTTGCATATCGAAAAACTAGAGCCACCATCTCGTATTATGAAAGGAGTACTCAAGCACTCTACCCACAATATGAATGCTAGAGACACCCAAAATTACTCTATTGTTGAGGACCTGGTTCAAACCCCTTGTGCGATGTCAGCCCTAGAAGTACTCCAGACATGTCCTTCATAGAGGAATGCCTTGCTATATGCGTTAGGAGTTCTAGATCCTAGTGGCTCAAAAGTTATCAAGTTTGACGTTACATATGTGAAGCCTTTCTTGCCTTACCATGTGGCATTCCAAATCCATGTGGGTTACTCAAAGTATACCATCAAGCGTGTGGTTGTTGATGAAGGTGCTACATGTGTGATGTCCTTGATTTGTTGGAAATCTCTTGGCTCTCCGACTCTCTCTCAGTATCCAACCATGTTGACTTCTTTTGATGGTCGTTCCTTCCACTCTCATGGTATTCTTCATTCCTTTCTAGTACATTTAGGTGGAAAGAAGGTAGAGGTGTATGTCGAAGTGGTTGATGCGCCCCTCGATTATAACTTGTTGCTAGGACGCAATTGGACTTATGCTATGAATGTCTTCATATCGTCTGTCTTCCACACTCTTTGTTTTCCTCATGATGGGAAGATCATGGCGATATATCATTTATCCTTTGTGTATAACAGCCCCAGTGCATATGTTGGACCTTCGATCCATGTGATCGACAATTCTCAGTCGATAACTACGAATATCGATGTCAAAATGTATTCATCCCTTAAGGGTACCTTCAAATTCATGGAAATGATTCACCATGTTTACACCATATCTAGTAGGCCCATTTCGTTGGAGAGTTCCATTCCTTTTCGAACTTCCTATTTTAACGATCCTTGGAACCTACCTTCCTTGACTATGTCTTGTGAAGGTCATTTGCATGATGGAATGACCATGCCACTATCGGCAGTGGAGATAGCATATCAAAATGTTTTTGACTCTTCCACCGATCCTGATCCTATTACCTTGCAAATGGATGAGGAGGATCTTGTTCTTAAGCTCGTGTGGGCCACTTCATCATCTTATTCACATGAATGACTTGATGATAATTTTCCCTTGGATGAATTTATCATCGAGGCCATGAATGGTTCTGACAAACCGTGGGATGATATGCATCATCTCTCTTATTTATCCCAGAGCTTGCTAGAATCGAACAAGATGAATTTCAATACACTCTGAGCGAGATAGTCAGTCACATCATAGTTTCACTTGATAGGCACAACATTTATGCTGAAGGAAATATGGAAATTATCTCTCCTATTGGTGCAATCAATATCTCTCGTACCCCTGACAGGATTGAAACTGTACACATCAGTGCAGATTGTTTGCCAAAAGAAATATCGATCTACACCAAGCTCTTCAAGGAATATTGAGATGTATTTGCTTGGTCATATGAAGAGATGTCAGGAATCGACCCTCGAATTATGGAACATGAGATTAAAACTTACCTGGATTCTAAGCCTATTCGACAACATCTTAGGGCTGTCAATCCCTAGAAGGCCCCTGCTATTAAGGCAGAGGTAGAGAAACTTCTTAATGTTGGCTTTATCTACCCAATTCCCTTGACTTAATGGGTATCCAACCCCATTCCTATAAATAAGAAGCAAGGAACCATCTATGTATGCATGGACTTTCATGGCCTCAACAAAGACTATCCTAAAGACAACTTCTTGACACCTTTCATCGTTCAGATTCTCGACGAGTGTGCAGGAAGCAAAGTTTTTTCTTTCATGGACAGATTTTTCAGGGTATAACCAAATTACAATTAAACCTAAGGATCAGCATAAGATGAAATTTTTTTGTCCTTGGGGTACTTTCTCATACCGGAAGATACTTTTCGGCCTTAAAAACGCCATAGAAACCTTCCAACATGCTATGACCTTCACATTTCACGATCTTAAGCATATAGTCTAAGATTATCTTGACGATCTTGCTGCTCACTCTTGTAAGAGAGTGGATCACCCTAAGAGCCTTCGGCTAGTTTTTGAAATATGTTGTCGTTATAGAATTCGATTGAACCCTCATAAATGCATCTTTTGCATTAGGTTCGAACATCTTCTAGGATTTTTTGTCTCTGAGACTGGGATCCTGGTAGATCCATTAAAGGTTGAGGCAATACTTTGATTGCCTCCACTAGGAACTATTCAACAAATTCAAGGTTTACATGGGAAAGCTAAATTTTTACGTCAGTTTATAGTAAAATATGCCAATATTACATAGGGTTTCACACATCTTTTGAAGAAGGACACCCCTTTTATCTGGGATGAGCGAGCCCAAGAATCCTTATATGCTTTGAATAAAACCTTGGTATTGATGCCTCTGTTGAAGTCTCCAAACTACAGTAGATATTACTTTCTTTATGTCACTGTGTTTGAAGAGATGATCGATATGGTTTTGGTTCAGGAGGATGATGAGCTCTATGAGCACGTCATCTACTATCTTAGCCGAAACCTAGTTGGTCCTGAGCTCAAATATTCTCATGTCGAAACGCTAGCTTTGGCTACCATCCATGCAGTCCAGCGATTGTGCCATTATATATTGCTTTTCAAAACTACTATGTTTTCCAATGTCAATCCATTTCAATACATCCTTACTAGGCATATCATGGGGGGGGGAAATATAATAAATGGATTGTCATTTTACAAGAATTTGATCTTGATCTCGCTTTTGTGAAATCCAAGAAATCACTAGTCTTTGAAGAGTTAATATCTGACTTCCCACGATTGGATGAGGATGTTATTCATGTGGATTCTTTTGTGGATGAACACATTTTCCTTGTCTCATCATTTGAACCCTGGTATGGAGACATTGTTCTCTATCTTCAAACCTTGAGGTTTCCTTAGCATCTCTTGCGAGATGATCGACGACGTGTACAATACCAAGCTAAGAATTACCTTATCGTTGGTGACACTCTATATTTCCAAGGAATAGACAATATCCTACGTCGTTGTTTAACTCACGAAGACATCGAGTGAGTTTTAAATGATTTCCATGGTGGGGATTGCGATGGTCATCTATCCGGGCTTGCGACAACCCAAACAATTTTGCGAGCTGGTTACTTCTGGACATATATCTTTAAAGATTGCATTGAATCAGTTAAGAAGTGTCACCCTTTCCAATTTTTCACTCAAAAAATTCATTCACATCCAACCCCTCTCCATCTAGTCATTATCGTCAATCCCTTCACCAAGTGGGGGGTGGACTTTGTCGATTGTAACCCAAATTCGGCTGGGGGGAATCAACACATTATCATGGCTATATAATAATTTACTAAGTGGGATGAGTCCATTCCTACAGTTAAGTTCGATGAGAATACTTTTGCCTTCTTTGTATTCAATGAAATTATCTCCAGGTTCGAAATCCCGAGTGAGATTGTCACTGATCATGGCAGTCACTTTCAAAATCAAATGATAGAAGAGCTAGTATGCAATATGGGGTTTAAGTATGGTCATTATTCCCCTTAATACCCCTAGGAAAATGGATAGGTAGAGGCCATCAACAAGTCTCTCAAGACCATTTTGCAGAGAACCGTCAACCAGAACAAATCTGTCTGGCATATTATGCTATATCCTGCACTTTGGGCATACCAAAACTCGGTCAAGACTACCACTATATTTTCTCATTTCCAATTAGTACGCAGTGTGGATTCGACCTTACCTATTGAATGCAAAATCCCTTCTCTTAGATTGGTAGTCACGCTCCTCCCTAACACTTACGATCCTGAGCGACACCTCGTACACCTAGAGATCCTTGACGAGCATTGCTGAGATGCCTCTATGGCTATAGAAGCAAATAAAATATGTGTCAAGGTCCAATGAGATAAGTCTATCTATCCTTGGTTGTATTCTAAGGGTGACTTGATCTTTTTATATGATCAGGCCAATTAACCATTGGGGGCAGGCATGGTCCCTATATCGTGTGACGTGTCTTAGAAAAAGGAGCATATGAATTAGAAGATTATGAAGGGAACATGTTGGACGAGACGAGGAACGGGATCTACCTAAAAATATATTATGCTTGAGCCCCAAGCATGGGCATAACTCTGTGTATACTAATGTAATTTAGTGTATATATATTTTCCCCTTACTTTTGTCCTCAACTTGCTTATCGACTTTTCCCTTGGTTGGAAGATGTCAATGTAGTCTTCAGTCTACTTAGGATTTGTAGATGGAGCCATTCATCATACACAAAACTTGGCTTCCACCACTTGGGTGGTTTACTCACTCGAGTGTTAACTGGTGTCTTCAGGTGGCGTATGCCTAGGTCCATCCACAAATAATGTGGCATAATATAGCGTTGTTATAGAACTTTTGCGTGATTCCATTTCACATGGTATTCACTCTTTGGAGGTTCTCTTGGATTCCCAATTAGTAGTATGTTAGTTGAACAAGTGTTACCATGTGTCCGACCCTACGTTACACTGACAATTCCTACGAGTACGCCTTTTAGAACAATAGTTTGATTTTATTACTTATCATCACATACCTAGGAGTTCTAATAATGTATCTGATGCTTATGCTAATTTTTTTTTAGATTGGAATTTGTCACATAACTAAATAAAAGAAAAAATTCTCATCAATGTACACATTGTAATATAAGTAAAGACGAAGAACCATGTTTTATATATATTTCAAAAGTTATGATGTTTATAGTACAAAATTGGGGCCAAAACCCTCAATACACATATACAACCGATAATACAAAATCCATGACATCTATGCTTGTGGCACTAGATGTGTGTCATGATAACAAACTACGATGTTTGTGAGAAGTCAAAAGAGTTGAACCCAAGATCTAGGCATGCCAAGCACCTGCCGCTGCATAGCCTTAGACAGATCCTCTACTTGAACCATCAAAATCCTATGTGTGAAACGAGATAGGTTTCCCTATACATTTTAAAGGAGTCTCTTTGCTTCTCCTCCCGCTACCTTATCTCCCTGGTGCCTTCGACGATGTCGTGGAAGCCCATCCAACTGTCGTAGACCTACTTCTACATCACATACATGTCTAGTTAGTAATTAAACATCATCCAAAAATATATTTGGTACAAGTTTATTCCTTTTCCAAAACAAGTAGACTAAGATTATGGAAAAGGACATTTTTTGGCATTGAGTTGTGATTGCATCTCATGCCCTTGCTTGTAGTATTGAGCCTATTGTCAGTTCTCACTTTGCATTATAAACTGTTTGCCTCAACAATTTTTCTTCCTCAACCAAACAGAGCCTCATTTATATCCTTCACAATTTTACACCCTATACTTGGGAGGGAACATTCCCCCGAGTGTCCATTTCCTGCATGCACCTCCTTGCATCGAGCATAGGTATGTTCCACTAATAGAACTAGTTTTTCTTACTTATGAGACTCATTTTCTCAGCTATATCATAGCATTCATTTGACTATGAAAAAAAAAAAAAAGACGGGTGGGAAGGGAGTATTATCTTATATTGGCAACATTCATGTCGCCTTTGAACAAAGCAAATTTTTTTTGAGTCCACTTGTCATCATAATTTTTGGTTTAGCATGGCCTTAGGAAGATGAGATCGTTATAGAGAGTTTAATATCCCAACTTGTTACTCTTTCATTTCCTATGGACAGTTTGATTGATGCCTCCTGCATCTCATGGTTTCATCATTGAGTTTATGCTACTAGAGTCTTCCATATGTCTCATGCTCTTGTTCAAAGGATGTCTATCAACCTATGTCGGTCATTCCTCATAACCATTGACTTTACATGTCAGCCATACCCTCATTTTGTGTCAGAATCACATGAAATTGTAGTCCTATTGCACACCCTCATCCTACTTTCCTAATTGGTAGGTAACCTTGAACCTAGCAGTCGACATTTCATCATTGGTTGTTGACTGAGTGGTTTCCCTTGTGTTCGATGGCAAGAGATCTATTCACACATTGGGATTTGTGTAGTCTCATGGATGCCATTAGCCTTATTGGTGGTTTCCTCTCCTTTGTCAACATTTTTCCTCATTGGCGGCTATTCAAAGGGTCTTTTTTGTGTACCGCTTGCACTTGGCACACGCAAAAGACGCACGGGTTCATTGGTTCGTGAACATGTTCTTCGTCTAATTTCCTCCAAATCATCAAGATGATTTGTACCTCATGCTAAATGATGAGATATTCCTTAATTCTCTCATTTCAGTGGGTCTCCTTCCATCGACTTCATCTCATCTATTCTGGAAAGGAGACCTAGAGTCCTATGAGTACCTAGAGGCTTGCAGTCATTAGTGGCAGGTTCTCTTGCCATCGACAGTTGGGAATACACCAATGTATCCTGATCTATGGATTCTTCAAGTGTTCAACCCTCACTCCTTTATTCACACTTGTAATAATGTACTAGGTGCCTTGATACCTACTTTCATCATTGATATGCTATCTCGCATTTTTTAACGATATACCTCAATGACTGGTAATCAAATGAAGTCTCATTATGTTTGAAATCAACTCCTTTATCAACGATGTAGACTTTCACCTTTGGATATTGTGTAGAAGACTTGAAGCCATCAATTTGTAGCCACAAATTTCCTAAGTTGTTACTACCTTTTCATTGGACCATTACCTGTGTGACTTCAGTGATCATGGGAGATAAGATTGTACCTCATTGTATACAAATATCTTCAAATTGATTTTGAGACCAGTGTTACTGGGCCTTATTCATGACCATGACAACCCTTGGCATGTAACCACATTTTTAGTTTCCTATTCATGGCCATGGATAGTTGTTTGGTATATTTTCACATGGATCTATAGTGTAATTCAAATTGGCAGCCATGTGTGCAAATTCAATACAGATTGTAATGAAAAACTAGTTCTTCCAGCTAGGTCCCTGTTACTCCACTTATAGGTTTTTATAATGCATTTTGGCCATCACATATACTCCTATGACCTCACACATTAGGGGGCATTTTTTATAGAAATATTTTTCTCACCCCATGCAATCTTGCATAGAAGGCCTTTTTCCATTTCCCTATGCAGACTTGAAGTCACTTTTTAAAAATTCCATAGCTAAAAATATAATTTTTCCACATATACACACCTTGCCTACTGTGCAACATGCATATACATAGGTTGCACCACTACAACTTGCGTACATCAAGAAATGTACCCAAAATTGAAAAATAGTGTAGGGTTTCCATGTTAAGTCACAAGATCAATGATCCTTGGCCTTCCATATATTGAAAATGTTTTGACTAGACCCTTCATTTCCATTCGAAGGCTATAAAAGGGACAAATACAATCTATGGAAAAAGGAGAAAGAATTCAACTTTGAGAGAAAAGTTACTCTGGAGAAATTATTCACTTCACATTGAGTCTGCATCCCTTTGTCCTTTAAGTCTGAACACATTGTTCAACCCCCAATCTCTTCCCTTACTAATTGAGAACTTCATTGTCTCTCTTATATGATCTTGCCTTTGGTGGAGGATTGAAGTGGTGGAGGCCCAACTAGAAGGAACTTAGTTTCTTGGTTCCGAGCAGTGCCGACACATAAGTTTGTAACTCAATCACTTTTGCTGATTATATATTAATATTAATACTCTTTTCTCGTCTAATTAATATCTTTCAAATATTTGAATTATTATTCCATGGGATTATTTGTTATGAATTTTGATGGATTATTCTACTGAATGTGCTAACATCATATATCATCACCATATGCTTGTGTTTGTTGGTTTTTGAGGACTAGTTGCAGGTGTATTGCTTTGGGTCAAGTGCTCAATGATGGACTTCATCAAATGTCTAGATGAGGTGGGCCTTTTATCTTGTCTTTCTAGCATATTTGTCTATATAGCATAATTGATATTAGAGTTGATTTATGCAGTCATTTCTGTTGGTTATGGTTTAACCCTATCCATAGAGAGATTTTCCTCATAATAACTCCCTCAAACAATATTTTGAAAGAATCTCTTTCTCTATCATTTCTCGTTTCTCCCACTGGGGGAGATTTCTTGGGCCAGCAAGAGGTCGTTCCCAAGTGAAATGAGCTCGAGACCCAACTCTCTGTATCTTGACCTTGTCGGGGACATGCACCGACAAATAACAAGTAACAAACTACTTTGATACCACTAATTTGGATTAAAATGAGAATGAAATGAGATACAAATAAAACTATACCAAAGAACAAATAAATACAGTGTAACCCAACTTCTATTAATGAGTAAAATAACATTATACTGTAGAACAAAAACTGGATAGAATGGTTGTAGCTTACCTCTAAAGAGAAAGAGATGTTGGCTATTTTCATTTGCAAAAATATAATATAATGGGACTCAAGAATGACATTTTAACATAAACCAAGAACTCTAAAATTCCAAAACACTAACCCTGGGAGGTGAAGTGCTAAAAGGTTTACGAGTCCCGAGGTGGTTAGTTGATGCGTCAACTTTTCTGGGGTGAAACATTTTCACACAATATCTGCTTGGGGCGTTTAGTAGCTCATTGGAAAGATCTAATCGAGAAGTATAATTATTGGTAGGGATTGGGTATTCCATGGGAACCCTAGGCCCTTGAATGTCTTGGAACAAATCTCGATCTACACCAAGCTCTTCAAGGAATATTGAGATGTATTTGCTTGGTCATATGAAGAGATGTCAGGAATCGACCCTCGAATTATGGAACATGAGATTAAAACTTACCTGGATTCTAAGCCTATTCGACAACATCTTAGGGCTGTCAATCCCTAGAAGGCCCCTGCTATTAAGGCAGAGGTAGAGAAACTTCTTAATGTTGGCTTTATCTACCCAATTCCCTTGACTTAATGGGTATCCAACCCCATTCCTATAAATAAGAAGCAAGGAACCATCTATGTATGCATGGACTTTCATGGCCTCAACAAAGACTATCCTAAAGACAACTTCTTGACACCTTTCATCGTTCAGATTCTCGACGAGTGTGCAGGAAGCAAAGTTTTTTCTTTCATGGACAGATTTTTCAGGGTATAACCAAATTACAATTAAACCTAAGGATCAGCATAAGATGAAATTTTTTTGTCCTTGGGGTACTTTCTCATACCGGAAGATACTTTTCGGCCTTAAAAACGCCATAGAAACCTTCCAACATGCTATGACCTTCACATTTCACGATCTTAAGCATATAGTCTAAGATTATCTTGACGATCTTGCTGCTCACTCTTGTAAGAGAGTGGATCACCCTAAGAGCCTTCGGCTAGTTTTTGAAATATGTTGTCGTTATAGAATTCGATTGAACCCTCATAAATGCATCTTTTGCATTAGGTTCGAACATCTTCTAGGATTTTTTGTCTCTAAGACTGGGATCCTGGTAGATCCATTAAAGGTTGAGGCAATACTTTGATTGCCTCCACTAGGAACTATTCAACAAATTCAAGGTTTACATGGGAAAGATAAATTTTTACGTCAGTTTATAATAAAATATGCCAATATTACTAAGGGTTTCACATGTCTTTTGAAGAAGGACACCCCTTTTATCTAGGATAAGTGAGCCCAGGAATCCTTCGATGCTTTGAATAAAACCTTTGTATCGATGCCTCTGTTGAAGTCTTCGAACTACAGTAGATATTACTTTCTTTATGTCACCACGTTCGAAGAGATGATCGATATGGTTTTGGTTTAGGAGGATGATGAGGTCTACGAGCACATCATCTACTATCTTAGTTGAAACCTAGTTGGTCCTGAGCTCAAATATTCTCACGTCGAAACGCTAGCTTTGGCTGCCATCCACGCAGTCCAACGATTATGCCATTATACATTGCTTTGAAAAACTACTATGGTTGCCAATGTCAATCCATTTCAATACATCCTTACTAAGCATATGATAGGGGGAAAAAATATAATAAATGGATTGTCATTTTACAAGAATTTGATCTTGATTTCGCTTTTGTGAAATCCAAGAAATCACTAGTCTTTGCAGAGTTAATATATAACTTCCCATGATTGGATGAGGATGTTATTCATGTGGATTCTTTTGTGGATCAACACATTTTCCTTGTCTCATCGTCTGAACCGTGGTATGGAGACATTGTTCTCTATCTTCAAACCTTGAGGTTTCCTCAGCATCTCTCACGAGATGATCGACGACATGTACGATACCAAGCTAAGAATTACCTTATCATCGGTGACACTTTGTATTTCCAAGGAATAGACAATATCATACATCATTGTTTAAATCACAAAGACATCGAGTGAGTCTTAAACGATTTCCATGGTGGGGCTTGCGGTGGTCATCTATCCGGGCTTGCGACAACCCAAACAATTTTGCGAGTTGGTTGCTTCTGGACATATATCTTTAAAGATTGCACTGAAGTAGTTAAGAAGTGTCACCCTTTCCAGTTTTTCACTCAAAAAATTCATTCACATCCAACCCCTCTCCATCCAGTCATTACCGTCAATCCCTTCACCAAGTGGGGGGTGGACTTTGTCGATTGTAACCCAAATTCGGCTGGGGGGAATCAACACATTATCATGGCTATAGAATAATTTACTAAGTGGGCTGAGGCCATTCCTACAATTAAGTTCGATGAGAATACTATGGCCTTCTTTGTATTCAATCAAATTATCGCGAGGTTTGGAATGCCGAGTGAGATTGTCACTGATCATGGCAGTCACTTTCATAATGAAATGATAGAAGAGCTAGTATCCAAGATGGGGTTTGAGAATTGTCATTATTCCCCTTACTACCCCTAGGAAAATGGATAGGTAGAGGCCATCCACAAGTCTCTCAAGACCATTTTGCAGAGAAATGTCATCCAGAACAAATCTGACTGGCATATTATGCTATATCCTGCACTTTAGGCATACCAAAACTCGGTCAAGACTACCACTGTATTTTCTCATTTCCAATTAGTACACAGTGTGGATTCAATCTTACCTATTGAATGAAAAATCCCTTCTCTTATATTGGTAGTCATGCTCCTCCCTGACACTTACGATCTCGAGTGACACCTTGTACACCTAGAGAGCCTTGACGAGCATTGCTGAGATGCCTTTCTGGCTATAGAAGCAAATAAAATATGTGTCAAGGTCCAATGCAATAAGTCTATCTATCCTCGGTTGTATGCTAAGGGTGACTTGATCCTTTTATATGATCAAGCCAATTAACCGTTGAGGGCAGGCAAGTTCAAACTCTTGTGGCATGGTCCCAATATCATGTGACGTGTCTTAGAAAAAGGAGCATATGAATTGGAATATCATGAAGGGAACATGTTGGAGAAGCCTAGGAATGGGCTCTACCTAAAAAGATATTATGATTGAGCCCCAAGCTTGGGAATAACTCTTTGTATACTAATGTAATTTAGTGTATATATATTTTCCCCTTACTTTGGTCCTCAACTTGCTTATCAACTTTTCCCTTGGTTGGAAGATGTCAATGTAGTCTTCGGTCTACTTAGGATTTGCAGATGGAGCCATTCGTGATACACAGAACTTATCTTCCACCGCTTGAGTGGTTTACTCACTCGAGGGTTAACTAGTGTCTTACGGTGCCATATGCCTAGGTCCATCCACAAATAATGTGGCATAATATAGCGTCGTTATAGAACTTTTTTGTGATTCCATTTCACATGGTATTCACTCTTTGGAGGTTCTCCTGGATTCCCAATTAGTAGTATGTCAATTGAACGAGAGTTACCATGTGTGCGACCCTACATTACACCGACAATTCCTATGGGTACGCCTTTTAGAAGGACAGCTTGATTTTATTACTTTTCATCACATACCTAGGAGTTCTAATTATGTATCTGATGCTTATGCTAGTTTTGTTTTATATTGGAATTTGTCACATAACTAAATCAAAGAAAAAATTCTCATCAATGTACACATTGTAATATAAGTAAAGCCGAAGAACCATATTTTATATATATTTAAAAACTTATGATGTTTATAGTACAAAATTGGGGCCAACACCCTCAATACACATATACAACCGATGTTACCCATGATTTTGGTCGTCATGATGATGTATTGATGATGGTGTATTCAGGCTCTTCATTAGAACTTTCTCCTGAGAAAAGTTACCTTCATCTCTTTCTAGAAATCACATTTTTAAGGAAGGTTTGCAGGCTGCCAATACATTTTCCTGCGAGAATGCATGATTCTCGCAGGCTGCCTTAAGCCAGGGTGCAAGAAGTTTTCACTGTGTCTAACTGTTAGGGTACGAACTCTTTCTAAATAAGGGAAAACGATGAATTCTCGAATCTTCTAGAAGGGAATCTTCTAGAAGGATGAGATGGCATTCGAATGGTTATCTAAGTATTGGCTTTCCTGATATTTTGGGATCATTCCTATCCAAGTAACCAATTCATTCTCTCTTATATATTGAGGGGATTCTCATGGAAAAGGTTAGAAGCAAACAAGCAAGAGATTTATTGGAGAATTAGTGGAAGATTGTGTGAAGGACTGATGCTACAACAACTAGAGAACTTCAACAAGTTTATAAAAAGTGGTTGATCTTCTTCATGCAAGTGAGCAAGTGTGTGTGTCAGACCTAAGGGCCATCGAAAGGAAGTTTGCAACATCAAGGCTCAGATTGTAATCTTTACTTTCCATCAATATGATACAGTGATGTGTCCCTTTCCCATAAAGTTAGATCCACTTTATTGTATAACTCCTTGATCATATACATAGATTGACTTTTGAATAGATTGTGTTTCTTTCACTCCTGTTGGTTTGTATTGTTTTGATATTGACTATACAAGAGTGCTGGAGCGAAATGGGAGCAATAAAGACCAAAGAAAGCGATCATAAGGTATGTTCTTTGATCGTATCTTCTAGTATATTCAATAGTTAAAATCTAGGGAAAGAGTATCATTCTGTCTTGCTTTGTTCTAGATCTAGGTGGATCTAGGGAGATCGGTTTGTGTCCACACTTACGGATTTATCTAATAACAACTGATAATAAAAAATCCATGACAACTACGCCTGTGGCACCGGATGTGTGTCATGATAACAAACTATGATGTGGCCTTTTGCATTTTTCTGTGGCCATTTGCTCTAGTTTCATTTTTCTCCTATCCTATCAGTCTCTGAGTCTTCAGGATATTCTGATAGACCTTCTGGGTCTAGAAGCCTTTATCAATTTTACTTCAATTTTCAAAATTTTTATTATGTACAGGAGTTCTCGCACTGCACCTCATTGCAGCCTGCGAGAATCAGTCAGGTTTGCACCCTGCACATAGTTTTCAATGCGAGGTCCTTGCACCTTGCTAAAGGGTCACCTACGAGAATCATAGATTCTCGCACTGTGTAATATCGCTTACTTGTGAACATGATTTTTCAAAATTTTGAAATTGAGTTTTGGTTTTTCTAACTACTCAGATCAGTTGATTTACCTCTTATTTGTTTATTGGACCATTGATTGATATATTTCTTGCTTTGGTTTGCATGCGTGAATAGTTTTAGGGTTTCAAGGTTTTTCTTGTCCTTTATGGCTTGACTTTTGTTTCTTGACTCTTCTTGGCAAAACCATTCTCTCTGACTTCAGATTTTGAGTGTGTTTGATTGATTGAGAACCAGTGATTGGTTGAAAGTTGAGTACTTGGTTTTTCTCCTTTGCTTATTGGTTTGAAAGAACATTTTCATTTGCATTGAGAAGGCTAATTGGTTTGCTCTTTATTTTTGCTTTCATTGAAAGAGTTGATTGGGTTGTTATTGCTTGATTTGTTATGATTTGATTGTTTTCTCTCTCATTGGTATAGTGAGAGTTCTTTTTGGAAAGTGAACAACAAGATTTTCTTTCAAAAAACATTGTTTTTTGTCTTTTAGAAAACATTGAAAATCAAATTTTAGAGATTGTTGAAGTATTTGAAAAAGACACATAGAGATTGTCATTTGATGAATGATTGTTTGCGTTGGCATTTCAAAGGAAATTTTTTCATTGTAGTACAGAGTTGATTTGGAAATCTTTCTCTCTCCCATACATAGGATTCATTGAACGAAAAGTGTTATATTTCATTATCATCCTTGCATTATTTGCGTCAGAGTCATACAACATACATTTCACTTCCATTACCTTTGAGTAAACAACAGCTCTTAAAAACATTGCGTAATCTTAAAATTTATCTAGTAACTCTTTTCTAGGGCTCTTTTACACCAACATTTAGCTAGGCTATTGCTTTGGAGTAGGAAGAGAGATACACTCTCCAAAAGCTCAAAACACACAATAGCATCTTGAGTTAGGGAGTGTTAAATTCGATTTGCAACATATTGTCCTGGGAAGCCCTTCTAACACAAGGGTCAAGCACTAGGTCGCATTGGTGTTGGCAGAGTTACTCACCCTGCTTTGTTGACATCAGTGTAGAGATTGCACGTATTATGAGGGTCACTCAAAGGTATACCCACAATGATGAGTGGAAGCCTTTTGAGTTGATTTCAGGCTGGATACCCTGCCCTTGCATGTGGATCAGACTGACGATTGTTCCCCCAGAATTTACTGTTGTTTGTGGTGACCTTAGTGGCCTATCTCTCTAGGTTCTTACCGAAGGTGAATGTGGAGGGGAAAGTCTTCATGGTACTTGGAATTGACGTTGATCAAACTCACTCAGGCTCCTTGGAGGGTATACCCATGATTATGTGTGGGAGCTTGCACCAGGGTGTAAGTTTGTTAAGCAGGTCGTCAGCATAACGTTTCCACCCTAGCCCTGCCCCTTCTCGTCTTGTTGTTGCGACGTTTGATTTCATCACCAACTAGTGGCTTCGACATTAGAAGGTCTTGTTTTCTTGGTGATTGCTTCCTAGATTTTGTTTACTAGTGCCTGTTGTTTGTTTCTCGAAGTTGACCATAGGAATTTCTTCGCGGAGCTTGTCACTCATTTACAATTGCTCTCCCACGACATTCATGCAGGATGCAAGGATTATCCCCAGAGCATCTGGATGGTTCTCAATCCTTTCCTACCAGTACACCTGAGGGCTCTCCTCATCAGAGTGAAGTCCCAGTTTTTATTCCACCACACGTGGAAACAAGTGACGTCCCAGTTGTCACCACACCACAAGTAGAATCAACTGACTCTCTAGACCTTTTCGAATTACCAATACTAGAGAGGACTATCGCATTCACTGTGGTGAACAACCTTTTGTGCGATTAAATTCTTCTGAAGAAGCAGTTGTTACATCTTTTGAATCAACCGTTGGGCCTTCTCCTGGTGTAGTAGGCCAAGATCCTTTTTGGTCAGGTGATTTTCGACGGGTCCTTTTTGGTACTGAGTCACCTACAGTATACAAAATCAACCCTCCGGTGTTTTTTGAGACTGAAACTACACCAGTGACTACCACTTATCAATTTGTTCTCCCTCCTAAGATGGCCCATCTCGTGAATACTACGAGTGTCCAAACCGGAGTTACTGCAGCTAGTCTTGCTCCTATCAATACCCAACGAATGCCTGATGTCAACCCGACATTACCACCCGGTTATCATGCGTTGAATGCTTTGTTTAATGCTTTCAATCCAACACCTCCACAAACCCCAACTGGTTCTCTAGGTGGTCCTCCTTTTCCTGGGAATCCTATTCCCGGTTTTATTCTGACACTCCCTCAATTTCCTTCTAGCATTCCTAATCCTAGTGGCACTATTCCATCCGTTGCACCAAACTTGCATATTCCCGTTGGTGGCCTAGGTGGTATGTTTCAACCTCCTCTTACCGAACATGTTCCATTTACTACCCAACCTTCGATTGGAACACAACCTCCGATTGGAACTCCACCTACGATAGGGGGACCAACCCCACCTTTTGGACAAAATATACCGTTGGCTTTGGCCCAATATTGGACTCGGATGCTACAAAATCTTCCTCAAACAACTGGGGGGCAACAGCCTGCCCCTATTGTAGGCCAACCTTATCCGGGTATACCTAATCCTATTTGGGGTCAGGGTCAAAATACTCAACCGCAAGTCCCTCCTCAAACTCAAGGTTATAATCCTTGGAACTACTATCCTCTCCAACCACCACCGAATCAACTGGGGTCTTCCCACTATGGGCAGACTGCGTACGGGCCTACTGGTTTGCCAACAAGGCTTCCACCCCAAAGTCACTAGTACCCGTAGGTGAATAGATAGTTACCTTTTCTTGCTACTTTGGATTTGCCAGATTTGTCTAGGATTCTGAATGATCCTATTTGTCACTCTCCTCAATGGCCTATTATTCCAGCCAAGCTTCCATCAGACATTTTGAAATTCGATGGTAAGGTGGGAGAGGACCCAAATAATCATGTTATGACTTTTCACTTATGGTGTTCGTCCAACTCATTAATGGATGACTCTATTCGTTTACGTCTTTTTCAACGAACCTTGACTGGTTCTGCTGCGAAGTGGTATATTGAATTTCCATGAGGTTTCTTTTCTTATTTCAACACCCTAGCTATGGATTTTCTTACACATTACTAGTTACTGATCCATTATGATATTGGGACTGAGATTTTGACTTCCTTCAAACAAACTAAAGGCACTCATATATCGGATCATATCCATGAGTGGTGAAGGAGACGACGTCTCATTAAACTTGAACTCCCTGATCAGTTACTGGAAAAATAGTTTACGAAATCCTTCATGAACGAAATTGGTAAAGACATTTCCATGGGTGGTGTTGTTACGGAGGAGCAGGCTATAAGTTGTGCACAATATCTTGATCTCGTTTATTTGCAAATGGGAACACTTTACGATTTTCTACCTGAGTTACCTTGTCCTGGTAATTCCAGCACTTCAACTACTCCAGCTGCCTCGCATGCAGCTAATGGTGTGATTGGTACTGCCCATGCCCACTCACATTCTGTTTCAACTACAACCCCTAAATCTAATTCTTCTAATGTTCAAAATTCTCCGTCTCCTTCCACTTCCACCAGTAAAACTTCTGAGGTGAACGTTGTTCAATCTACATCGATCGGTAAAAATAAATCAAAGAAAGGGAGAAGCAAGAATAAGGAGGGCAAAAATAATAATCAAACTGAGAAAACTAAAACCCCTCTTGTTGAAGATCGAGATAAGTGCAAACCACGATACCCTTGCCTTATCTGTGGTGACGATCACTACATGAAGGATTGTCCAAGACGTGCTGAGGTTACTAAGTTCCTTCAAGGAACGTTGAAACCATCTACGCCGGCAGTCTTGTCCCAACCCTTCCCATCTCAAAAACAGGTTCAGTTGGTAATCCATGACCAACCATCTACTTCTACGACATCATATGTTTTGATGTGTACTGGTGATTCTAAGAAAAACAACATTGCACTCTGTTAACGATATTTCTTGTAAGGGGGGTTAAAATGCAAAAGGATGGGTTAAAAACCCACTTGTCCTAAGTTCGGGGTGCTAATGAACCTATGATTAAATGAAAACCAAGTTTGGATGGTAGGGATCACAGTGCCCAGATCAACGGCACAGGTGGGATTCCAGACCCCCCCCGCCTTTCTACCTTTAAGCGGAGGGGGGGGGTCCGGAAACCGGGGTGCACCTCTTCAATGGCCCAGATCAGCGCGCCTAGATCAATGGCGATAAGAGAAATTCCGGACCCCCCCTGCCCTTCTACATTTAAGCGGAGGGGGGGGGGGTCCGGAATCGGGGGCCCAGCTTTCCGATGGTCGAGATCTTAGCACCCGGATCAACGGCGTTGGCGCGACCCGGTCATTCCTAGCTGCTATGTGTTTAGCCAGCGTGGAACCTTCTCCCATCATGTCATCTTCCATAACCGCCTTTCTCCTGCTGTCGTGTGTCATCCATCCACCTCCCCTCTTTGGTCTGCATGATCCTCCTCCCTTCGCAACATCCACTCATCGCTTGCCATGTGTCTCACTCCTTTCCACGTCAGCCCCTCGCCAAGGCACAAGTCCATTATCTCTCGTCTTCCCCCCTTTCTGCCTATTTTCCTCCGCCAGGTGCCCTCCTCTGTCGCCATCCTCACACCTCGCCACTTCATTTTCGCCGTCATTATCCGATGCCACCACTCCTGTCATGCGCCCCATCCTTCGCGCTGGCCTCCACGCTCATTCGCCAAGCCAGTCTGTTATTCCAGGTGGCAGCACAAGAGGCCCTCCATGTCCCAAAGATGCCAAGTTGGCCGGGCCATCCTCAATCCCGATGAAGCATTTATTGAAGCAGTTGGTGGTGGTTAGACATCGCCTTCGCCATAATGGGAAAGCACGTCGATTCACCGTTGGAACTGTCAAAGAGTTAGATTGCGTCTGACATAAATTGCATGATCTCTCAGAGGTTGACTATCAGAAAGCCATGCAGATGCAAATCCTTCAATGCAGTGTCTTGATTTCACTGTTGTTGTTGTTTTGAGTATATGAAGGCATTTTCGCCATTTTTGTATCTATCGATGGTAGAGCTAAGCTCCCGACTGTAAAGTTTCAGCAAACATCCTAGCTCTCTAGGTTGTGTATCTGTGTTTGAGATTTCTTGTTTTATGACAAACAGTTCCCCTTTTCCATCTTTGTTTTCATCTAATATTAGAGAGTTCATGATCGAATGATTCATGTGGACCATTGTAGTGATGTTATGATAAAGGATTTGTTGTGGCATTATTGTATTCTCTGGTCTTTTGTTTTTGAATGTAAGAGGATCTTGCGTTCGAATGTTTTCTCCTTCAGTCTGTTACAAACCTGATGTTTATGATAGACTTTCGCACATTTCTCATGCAAGTCTTCCATCTACTCACCCTATTTACAAATCATTGTTTGAAGTTTATCTAAGACCTCACTCACCGGTGCATGCCTGGCCTAGTTTCTGAGTTGAGACGACTGTCCTGAGTTTGCTTCCATTTGATCACCCCTTTTAAAAAAATCGTGACATTGAACTGATGGGTGTCAGGCTCTGCTCTTGCAAGCAATCCAGGAGTGACTTCTGACGCCATTGCCGGGGACGAAGTTGAATATTTTCCCTGGGATTGAACGGCAAAGATCAACTGATTCTGAAGGTGCATCAGATATCAGGACTTGAATATTGCTACTGTGCACCTGGAGACTCCATTGCGATGACTCCGCTGGGGAGATCCTACTCTATCAACTGTGGCTTCGAGAGGCAGACATACAAGGTATAATCCACACTTGCCTTTAGCTACACCAGAAGCTGACATGGAAGCAGTGCGCAGAAAGGGAAAGAGCTCTGCAAAAGAATTTTCCATCGCTGAAATAGGTAATACGCCATCCCCTTCTGTGAGAACTCCATTTTCTTATTCTCAGCTTCCTAGTCGTCCTTCCTCCGAGGTTTCCCATTTTCTGAATTTCGGGAGTGTTCCTGCTGAGTTTTCTCCTCCTGGTCTGGTATCAGAAAGAGATATCCTTGTCACTCCCCCCTCCTTGGAGGTCTTTCCTCATCACAGACCTCAAGCTTCCAAAGGTTTCACCACCCCTCCTTTTATTGCTACTGCTGCACAGAGAGAAGCATCTACACACTCAGGTCCTTTGGCTCTCTCTCTGTTTTCTCCATTGTCTCCTCCAAGAACTTCTTTTCTGACATCTCCCGTCCATACTCCTTCTCCTCCGAGTTCTCCTTTTCCTAATATCCCTATGGCTGGTGTTAATCCCCCTCTAAATAGACTGGATGCCATAGTTGCTGCCAGATATGCTCCTTTGATTCTACCCCATCCTCTGAACCCCCTCCCTGCTAGAGACTATTTGAAATACATGCCTAAGTTCAGTGGGGAGGGAGACGTAACTGCTGAAGAGCACCTAGCTGCTTTTTACAGTTATGCAGACAACTTGAATATCGAGAGTGAATATGTCTGGATGAGAGTCTTTGTCCAGAGCCTAGATGGAGAGGTGAGGAAATGGTTTAGAGGACTGGCCCCTAGATCTATTGTTGGCATTGAAGCCTTGGATAATGTTTTCCTGAGGCAATGGGGGGACAGAAAATATTTCATGTATTACATGATAGAGTTTGGGTCTCTAAGGAAGATGGAAGGAGAGTCCGTCTCAGACTTCTCCAAAAGATTTAATAAGATGTACAATAATATCCCTGCAGAGATAAAACCCTCAGAAGACTGCTGCCCAAATTTCATATGCTGGTGAATTTGATCTTGATTTATGCCTGCTATTGAGAGAAATAAGAGCTACCTCCTTAGCTCAAATGCAAGATGCTGCCGTAGAAGTGGAATCCAATAAATTGGCAGCTGACAGACTGAGGAGAAAAGCAGATGCAAACAGAAGAAAGGGAAGATCTGAAGCCTCAACTTCTGACCCATCATTGCCCCACCCTCAAGTGAATGAACTGGCCAAGATGATGAAGTTTCTGACCGAGGAGATGGAGAGGTTGAAGGTAGAAAGGAAACAAGCATATAAGGGCCCTCAAAACACCGAAAATAAAGGAGGTTTCAGGAGGCCAAATAATATCGCTCCCCCAACTATGCACAGAGAAAGGGGAAGAGACAGAGAAGACCAGAGGATTTAGGCTCCCTTTCAGAACCATTTGGTTTCCCATGAGGAGGAAAGAGAAACATATGAGCTTGATCCCGAAATCCACTGTCTAGAAGATACTCCTCCTTTTCCTCATCTCTCTCAGACTGCTTATGAAGAGTCTCTCATGAATAGTCAGCTAAATGAATTGAGCAAGGGAGACAAAGCTAGTGGTGGCCGAGGCAGGTACAACCTGAGGTCCGACAAAAGAGCAACAACACCTAATGTTCCTGAGTAATCCAATAGAACAGAGAAACCTGCTAATGAAGTAGCAGATGCTCACAGAGGTAAGAAGGCTTAACCTCTCTCTCCCATTGTCCATAATCATGTTCCTGAAATTAGAGAAATCCCAAAGCCTATGTCTTCTTTCAATTTCAGACATGAGATTCAAAAGATCAGAATCCCTGTGCCACTCACTGAGTTAATTAAACATGGGGAATTCAAAAAGTGATTCTCTGAGCTGTTGAAGTCTGAAGCCTCATACCCTCTCACAGACTCCATAAATCTTCAAGATGAAAGGCCTGCAGTTGTCCTAGGTGCCATGGTAGAAGAAAGAGATGATTCATCCCCTCCCTTCTACACATCCCTGAACATACATGACAAAGTGTTGCATAATTGCCTTATGGATTCAGGGGCCTCTCACAACCTCATGCCCAAAACTGTCATGGAAGAGTTGGGACTAGAAGTCACCCGAGCCTATCATGACCTCTATTCTTTTGACTCCAGGAGGGTTCAGTGTTTGGGAGTCATCAAGGACCTGGTAGTCTCCTTATTTCAGCTACCCATGAAAAGTATGGTCATGGATATTGTGGTAGCTGATGTTCCCCCTAAGTTTGGCATGATGTTGTCAAGATCCTGGATAAAGAGACTAGGGGGAACCTTGCAGATGGATCTCACATATGCCACTATCCCAGTGTTTGGAGGGGAGCATAGGAGACTATATAGAGAAGCCCAATTGGCCTACATAATTAGTGACGAAGCCAACCCTACCAATCATCCCATCTATGCCTTGGACACTGATTTAGGCTCCAGTTTACTACAGCTCACCAACACCCCTGAGGCCCCTTTACAGATTAGAAAGCATCCCATTCTTAATCAGGAGACACCCCCTCTGATCACCTCTGTTTGGAAGATGTTATTTGATGGAGCTTCCTCCAGTATGGGTGCAGGTGTCGGAGTGATATTCATATCACCCTGTCGAGAGACCATATCTCTATCATACAAGTTGGAATTTGAAATCACCAATAATGTGGCAGAATATGAAGCTTTGGTTCTAGGATTAAGATCTGCCAAGGAAATGGGAATTAAGGAGATGGATATGTTTGGAGATGAAGAGTTGATCGTTCAGCAGGTCAAAAACATTTATTAGGCTAAGAACCCTCGGCTCAGGAATTATAGGAATGAGGTATGGGACCTAATTGATAATTTCTTTCTGGCCTTTAATATTTCTTACATTCCAAGGGAGGAAAATGCTTCAGCCGACTTTTTAGCTGTCACAGCTAGCTTGCTCGAAGTTCCTTCACCACCAGTGGTCAGATCTGACGTTGAAATAAAATACAAACCTTCTATACCAGACAACGTTAAACACTGGAGGGTGTTTGAAGATGATCAGGAAATAGAGAAATTTCTCCAGTCCATCGATGACTTTTCTACGTCGCACATAGACAAGAATCCCGACATGGAAGGTGACTGTCACCCTGGGGAACTTTTAAATAAAATTGTTGATCGCCATATTATTCAACTACCGAGCAATTACATTCCGAGAGGACTAGTTCCATTAGAAAGATTATTCGATGGAAATGATGTGGCAATAAAGGGTAAACTCTCAGGTGATGATGATGACACAACTGAGTGAAACATAGGCACATTGGAGAGGCCCAAGTTTGTCAAGCTGTCAAGGAATTTGACCAAGGAAAAGAGAGCCGAATATACTAAGTTGCTAAAGGAGTTTGCTGATGTGTTCGCATGGACCTACGAAGACCTCAAGATGTATGACACATCAGTCATCAAGCACAAAATCCCACTGAAAGAGGAGGCTAATCCATTCAAGTAGAAGCTGAGACAGATAAATCCCATGTTGCTACCTGTTATGGAGAGAGAGGTAAAGAAGCTGCTAGATGCCCAGATCATTGTCCCCTTGAGGTATTCTGAATGGGTGGCCAATTTAGTCCCGGTGAGAAAGAAAAGTGGGGAAATCAGACTCTGCATTGATTTCAGGAACCTGAATAGAAGTTCCAGAAAGGACAATTATCCCCTGCCCAACATGGAACACATATTACAGAGGGTCACTGGCGCATCCAGGATATCCATGATTGATGGTTTCTCTGGATACAATCAGATATCAGTCATGCCCGAGGACAGAGAAAAAACAGCCTTCACCACTCCTTGGGGCACGTTCATGTATGCCAAAATGCCTTTCAGACTGATGAATGTAGGAGCAACATTTCAGCGGGCCATGGACATAGCCTTCATTGGGGAGAAGGACCAGTTTGTGGTGATATATCTGGATGACATCACAGTCTTCTCCAAGACTGATAAAGAGCACTGTTGCCACTTAAAAAGAGTTTTCCTGAAGTGTCGGAGGTATGGCCTATCTTTAAACCCCAATAAATCACTATTTTCTATGCAGGAGGGAAAGCTGTTAGGTCACATAGTGTCAGCAGAGGGAGTTAGGATTGACCCAAGTAGGGTAGAAGCGATTAAGACCCTGTCACTTCCCAGGTCTAAGAAGGAAGTTCAGGCATTTTTGGGGAAGGTTAACTTTCTGAGGAGATTCATCTCGAACTTCGTCGAGCTGGTGAAACACATCACAGATATGCTCAGGAAGGGCCATGAAGTGAAATGGACTACTGAACCCAGGGAATATTTTGCCCAAATAAAGAAAGCATTGACCGAGGCACCTGTGCTAATCAGTCCCGATTATTCTAAAGATTTCCTGATTTTCTCATTTTCTTTTGATGACTCAGTAGCAGCAGTCTTGTTGTAGAAAAACGATCAAGGATGAGAGCAACCTATTGCTTTCTACAGCAAGGCGTTGAGAGATGCTAAAATCAGGTATGAGATCATGGAGAAGAAGGCCTATGCATTGGTGAAAGCTCTCAAAGCTTTCAGGATCTATGTTTTGCACTCAAAAATCACTGCATATGTCCCTTCAACCTCTGTGAAGGACATTCTTATACATCCTGACATAGATGGGAGAAGGGGTAAATGGATCGCCAATATCCTGGAATTTGACCTGGAGATTAAGCCCACCAAGTTGATAAAGGGGCAAGGTTTGGCCAAGCTACTGGTTGGATCCAATTGCAAGACTTTGGGGATTAACTTCATTAATGAGCAAGCTGAGTCATCCAGCAGGAATTCTCAGGTTATCATACCCCTAGCATCATGTCCCTGGTACAGGGATATCTTTTATTTTCTGCAAGAATTAAAGCCCTCTGACGGATTAGGAAAGAGTAGGGCCATAGATTTGAAGCTCAAAGAGGTCAGGTATTGTCTTATTGACCAAACCTTGTATTGGAGAGACTCTCTGGGGATACTATTAAGATGTCTGGACCCACTGCAAGCCCATAAGTTGATGTTCTATTTTCATAGAAGTCTCTGTGGAGGTCATCATTTTTGGAAGACCACAGCCCACAAAATCCTCCGGGCTGGGTATTACTGGCCTACTTTGTTTACTGATATCTGCAGGGAAGTCAGGGCTTGCATCAAATGCCAGAAGTTCTCAGGTAAGAAGCAACTCAAATCTCTACCATTAAAGCCTGTAGTAGTTTTGGCACCCTTTCAGCAGTGGGGATTGGATTTCATCGGAGAGATTCATCCTCCCTCAAGTGGCCAGCATAGATGGATCCTCACTGCGACTGATTATTTCACCAAGTGGATAGAGGCTTTCCCCACTAGGAGCACTTCTCACAAAGTAATCATTAGTCTATTGGAAGACATCATAGCCATATTTGGTTGCCCAAGTAGGATTTTCACTGACAATGTCACCCCCTTCAGGTCTGAGCCTTTGGTCAAGTTCTGTGAACAATTCGGGATTTCACTGGTTCACTCCACTCCATACTACCCTCAAGGAAATGGACTGGCAGAGTCCTCCAATAAAAGCCTAATCAAGCTCATCAAAAATCTACTGGAGGACAATCGGAGGGCCTGGGACTCAAAGCTCAAATTTTCCCTTTGGGTTGATTGGGTAACAACAAAGAAATCCCTAGGTCTCTCACCTTTCCAACTTATTTACGGAATAGAGGACGTTTTCCCCACTCAACTCGCCTTACCTATGGCGAATTTCCTCCAAGATTTCGAAGGAGAACCTAACCATGTGGTCAGGAGGATTCATCAAATGGTGGAGGTGCAGCAGATCAGAGAGCAGGTCATGAATAGAGCCTACAATCACCAACAGAAGATCAAACAAGCTTTTGATAGGAAAAACAGAAAGAAGGAATTCAAGCAAGGTGACCTGGTACTCAAGTGGGATGCACCCAAGCAGGACAGGGGCAAGCACAGTAATTTTGACGCCCTCTGGTTGGGGCCTTTCAAGATCCTTGAAGCATGTTCAAACAACACTTACAGGTTGTAGGATCTAGAAGGCAAAGAAGTTTTTAGCAGCCCAGTAAATGGGCATTTTCTGAAAAAGTGTTTTCTGTGAGCTGCAGTCAGCTCTTTTGTTTTGTAAATATTGTTTTTGTTTTGTTTTCAGTTTAATAAATGACTCCATAGCCCAACAACAAAGGCACTGAATCTGCAAAAATGTTCTTAGAGCATCATAGGGACGACTCTATCCCCCATGGAGCCAAATGTTAACGATATTTCTTGTAAGGGGGGTTAAAATGCAAAAGGATGGGTTAAAAACCCACTTGTCCTAAGTTCGGGGTGCTAATGCGCCCATGATTAAATGAAAACCAAGTTTGGACAGCAGGGATCACAGCACCCAGATCAACGACACAGGTGGGATTCCAGACCCCCCCCCCCGCCTTTCTACCTTTAAGCGGAGGGGGGGTGTCTAGAATCCGGGGCATACCTCTTCAACAACCCAGATCAGCGCCCCCTGATCAACGGCAATAAGAGCAATTCCGGACCCCCCCTTCCCTTCTACCTTTAAGCAGAGGGGAGGGGTCCAGAATCGGGGGCGCAGCTTTTTGACGGCCGAGATATTAGCGCCCAGATCAACGGCTCTCACGCGACCCCGTCATTCTCAGCTGCTCTGTGTTTAGCCAGCGTGGACCCTTCTCCCATCATGTCATCTTCCATAACCACCTTTCTTCTGCTACCGTGTGTCATCCATCCACCTCCCCTCTTTGGTCCGCGTGATCCTCCTCCCTTCGCATCATCCACTCGTCGCTTGCCATGTGTCCTGCTCCTTTCCACGTCATCCCCTTGCCAAGGCACAAGTCCATTATCTCTTGTCTTCCCCCCTTTCTGCCTATTTTCCTCCGCCAGGTGCCCTCCTCTGTCGCCCTCCTCACACCTCGCCACTTCGTTTACACCCTCATGATCCGACGCCACCACTCCTGTCATGCGCCCCATCCTTCGCGCTGGCCTCCATGCTCATTCGCCAAGCTAGTCAGTTATTCCAGGTGGCAGCGCAAGAGGCCCTCCACGTCCCAAAGATGCCAAGTTGGCCGGGCCATCCTCAATCTCGATGAAGTAGTTATTGAAGAAGTTGGTGGTGATTAGACATCGCCTCTGCCATAATGGGAAAGCACGACAATGAATTAAAGGCACGTCGATTCGTCGTTGGAATTGTCAAAGAGTTAGATTGCGTCTGACATAAGTTGCACAATCTCTCAGAGGTTGACTGTCAAAAATCCATGTAGACGCAAAGCCTTCAATGCAGTGTCTTGATTTCACTGATGTTGTTGTTCTGAGTATATGAAGGCGTTTTCGCCATTTTTGTATCTATCGATGGTAGAGCTAAGCTCCCGACTGTAAAGTTTCAGCAAACATCCTAGCTCTTTGGGTTGTGTATCTGTGTTTGAGATTTCTTGTTTTATGACAAATAGTTCCCCTTTTCCATCTTTGTTTTCGTCTAATATCAGAGAGTTCATGATCGAATGATTCGTGTGGACCGCTGCAATGATGTTATGATAAAGGATTTGTTGTGGCATTATTGTATTCTCTGGTCTTTTCTGTTTGAATGTAAGAGGATCTTTCATTCGAATGATTTCTCCTTCAGTCTGTTACAAACCTGATGTTTATGATAGACTTTCACACTTTTCTCATGCAAGTCTTCCCCCTACTCACCCTATTTACAACTCACTGTTTGAAGTTTATCTAAGACCTCACTCACCCGTGCATGCCTGGCCTAGTTTCTAAGTTGAGACGACTGTCCTGAGTTTGCTTCCATTTGATCACCCCTTTTAAAAAAATCGTGACATTGAACTGATGGGTGTTAGCCTCTGCTCCTGCAAGCAATCCAAGAGTGACTTCTGACGCTAACACACTCACGACTAGAGCCAAAGACTATACTCCATATAAGGAGAAGGTTGTCAATTTACCTCCTACTTTGGTATAGCCCTCTCCACCGACTCCACCTACGAACGGTCCTCTTCATCTCAAATGACTAAGCCTTGATATAGTTCTGCGACCACCCCCAAAAGGTGTCATTAAGAAATCAACCTTCAATCCTCATGCTCGTGCAGCCTAGAACTATAGCATTGTCGAATATCTGGCCCAAGCACCTTTAGCGATGTCTTCCCTTGAATTCCTTCAGTCTTGTCCTGCACAACGAAGGACTCTGTTGAAATCTATAGGTGGAATTGATCCAACAGATACGAATTTAATAGTCTTTGACTTGGAAGATTATATTCCAAGGTTACCCCCTCAGCTTGCATTTCAGATACAAGTTGTTGTCTCTGACAAGAACATTTGTCGAATTGTTATCGATGAGGATGCCTCTACGTGTGTAATGTCTTTTGCTTGTTGGAAAGCCATTGGCTCTCCTCCTTTAAATGAATCACAAAATACTTTGAAAGCCTTCAATGGATATAGTTTTAAGCCTTACGGTGTTCTTCCATCATTGCCTATTACTCTAGAAGGTAAGACAGTCCAAGTTGAAGTGGAAGTCTTCAATGCTCCCCTTGATTATAATCTTCTGCTTGGTCGTAGCTGGATAGATTCCATGCGCATTGTTGTATCAACACTTTTCTTTGTAGTACATTTTCATCATCAAGTAAAGGTTGTTACGGTTGATCAACTTGCCTTCTTTAATTCTGATACTCGTACTGGCAATGTGCTAAAACCCCGCTAAAACCCTGCCGGGTTACAAGAATGTTGGGGTAGGCCTTTTAAAGGACTCTTCGTTAATGGGTACTTTCCCCATTCCCTCGCCTGATGTTCCACACTTGTCTGTAGCTTCTATCAACATGATCTTCACCATACTTCATGAACTTCCTATGTCTTTTGACCCTTGGATAGTTCTTGACCCTGGGGATCACACTCGTTTAGGCGACGTCATGCCGTTAAGTCCCGTTGAGTCTACTTATCACACCATTCAATCGGCAACACCTTCTCCACCCTCTCTTGATGTGTTGTCTCTCGATCCTTTCCGTGTCATGTTTCCCACTTACGAGATGATCATGTCCATCATGGAGGACACCCTGTGGGATGATGGGCATCATCGTTCCATACTCTTTCTGGAACAACACACTCTCAAGAACTATCAATGGATTTTGACTCCGTCTACCATTGTTGTCATATCGACTGTTACCGGCTCTACATGTGATGTGTTTTCTGAAGGAAACCTCAGTAATATTTCTCCCACGATTCTTCTTGACATATCTGTTAAACCTGGGATAGTTGAAAATGTTCACATTGGAGCTTCGTGTTCTCCGGATGAAATCGTCACCTATACCTCTCTGTTCAAAGAATTTTGTGACATCTTCGCCTAGAGCTATGAAGATGTGCCAGGTATCGACCCTGCAATTGTTGTTCATGAGATAAAGACATACCCCGGAGCTAAACCAGTCTGGCAGCGCCTTCATCTGGTCCACCCACGTAAAGCGGCAGCTATCAAACTCGAAGTTGAAAAACTTCTTAAAGCCGGTTTTATTTATCTGGTGGCTCTGACAGAATGGGTTTCTAACCCTGTACTGATTGATAAGAAAGGTGGTAGTATACGTTTATGTGTTGATTATAGGGATATTAAAAAAGCCTATCCAAAAGACAACTTTCCAACCCCTTTCGTCGACCAGATTGTCAATGACTGTGCCGACAGTGAAATCTTTTCTCTTATGGATGGTTTCTCTGGCTATAATCAAATTAACATCGCTCCCAAGGACCAACATAAAACTGCTTTTATTTGTCCTTGGGGTACTTTTTCCTATAGGAAACTTCCCTTCGGTCTTAAGAACGCTGGCACGACATTTCAACGTGCTATGTCTTATGCTTTTCATGATATAAAGCATATCGTTCAACCTTATTTGGACGATTTACCAGCTCATTCTTTATGCCGAGTCGATCACCCCACTCATCTCCAAGCCATTTTCATTCGTTGTTGGTTCTATCGCATTCGTTTAAATCCTCATAAATGTGTTTTTTGCGTCGAATCCGACCGTCTTCTAGGTTTCATTGTTTCATGTCAAGGGATCTGGGTAGATCCTCTTAAGGTCAAGGCAATTCTTAATCTCCCTCCTCCTTCTTCACTGCGCCAGTTGCAAATTTTGTAGGGGAAAGAAAATTTTATTCGTCGTTTCATCCCTAATTACGCCGATATTACTCGTGGTTTTACACGGCTACTAAAGAAAGATTCAGATTTTGTCTGGGATACTATTGCCAACAATGCTTTTGAGGCTTTGAAGTTGTCCCTCACACGAGCTCCCCTTCTATTTCCTCCGCATTATAGTCGTGATTATTTTCTTTATCTTGCTGCCTCAGAGTATACCATTGGCATGGTTCTAGTTCAAGAGGATGATGTGCACGATGAACATGTTATTTATTACTTGATTCGAAGTCTCACATCAACTGAAATCAAGTATCAACATGTTGAAAAACTAGCTTTGGCTGCCGTTCAAGCCATTCAACGCTTTCGGCATTATATTCTCTCAAGGAAAACTACAGTGATTTCTCATTGCAACCCTATGCAATACATTTTGACGTGTCAATTGTTGGGGGGAAAGTACTCCAAATGGATTGTCATACTCCAGGATTTTGACTTGGAATTCGATCGCACCACATCTAAGAAATCCTTAGTTTTTGCTGACTTAATATGTGATTTTCCTCACTCTGCCACGGAAAATGTAGAAGTAGATTCATTGCCCAATGAATCTCTTTTCTTTATCAGCATGGATGATCTTTGGTATGGGGATATCATTATATATCTCCAAACCCGGACTTTCCGGCCTGCTTTGACTACTATGGAACGACGTCGTGTCCATTATCAAGCTCGCCAATACATTATCCTCGAGGATACTCTTTATCGTCGGGGTATTGACTCTATTTTTCGACGTTGTCTGACGTTTGATGAAGCCAAGAAAGCTCTGAATGATTGCCATTCTGGAGCATGTGGTGGTCATATGTCTGTGTATGCTACTACCCAGAAGATCTTATGCACAGGATATTTTTGGCCTTCCTTGTTCAATGACTGCAATACTACCGTTCAAAAGTGCCATGCCTGCCAGACCTACAATAAGAAAATTCAATCACATCCTGCTGCTCTTCATCCTGTGGTCTCAGTTGGTCCTCTTGCAAAATGGGGCATTGATTTCATGACATATCACCCTCACTCGGCTGGGGGGCATGGTTACATCATTGTAGCCGTTGATTACTTTACAAAATGGGCCGAGGTGATGCCAACATTCGATAATATTGGAAATACTGCAGCGTTGTTTCTTTTTAACCATGTCATAGCTCGTTTGGTGTTCCCCAAGCTATTGTTACTGATCACGGTAGTCATATTAGAAATTTTATGATGTCTGAACTTACAAAAATGTTGGGTCTTCGTCATGTCAACTCAATACTCTAGTATCCGCAAGCTAATGGCTAGGTCGAAGCAATCAACAAAGTTCTTATAAATATGCTTCGACAAATGATAGGAATTCATAAAACAAGATGGCACACGATGTTGTTTTCGACATTATGGGCATATCAGACATTTGTCAAATCTGCTATGGGGTTTACGCCCTTTCGATTAGTCTATGGTGTGGAATCCATTCTTCCTATAGAATGTATAACTCAACACCCTATTATCCACAAGCTAATGGCTAGGTCAAAGCAATCAACAAAGTTCTTATAACTATGCTTCGACGGATGATAGGAATTCATAAAACAAGCTGGCACACGATGTTGTTTTCGGCATTGTGGGCATATCAGACATCTGTCAAATCCACTATGGGGTTTATGCCCTTTCGATTAGTCTATGGTGTGGAATCCATTCTTCCTATATAATGTGAGATACCTTCTCTGAAGCTAGCTATCGAACTCTTACCCAATACCTCTGCTAAAGAAGAACGTCTTTTGTATCTGATGCGATTAAACGAGACTCGATGTGATGCCACTCTAGTAATAGAAACCCAAAAGAAACGTGTCAAGGCACAGTATGACAAACATGTCAAGCATTGCATTTTCTCTGAAGGTGATCTTGTTCTTCTCTATGAACAGGATCGAGATGTCTTAGGAGCTGGGAAATTCGAACCAATGTGGCGAGGTCCTTACATTGTTCACCGAGTTTTGGAAAAAGGAGCATATGATCTGGTCAATTATGATGGTATCCCTTTGAGTGAACCCAAGAATGGGTTGTACTTGAAGAAGTATTATGCATAAGTCATTTGTGCATAAGTACTTGTATTTTATGTATCATACTTTGTGTGTGTTACTTTAGTTTGCTTTTGACGTTATCTGGTATCTGCCCTTATGTGACATTGTGTTTGATTTCTAGATTTCAGAGTCTTCGCTACCCTATATTGGCTTCACTGATGGTGCTAGCCGTAGTACTCAGAACCTAGCTTCCGCTGCGCAGGAAATCTATGCCCCAACAAGCGAACTGATATCTTTACAAGGTGTATGTCTTGGCCGTGCAACCAACAACATCGTAGAGTATAGCGTCGTTATTGAATTATTGGTTGATTCTATCTCACTCGAAATTTGTCATTTGGTTGTGCGACTTGACTTGCAACTGGTAGTGCTACAGCTAAGTAATATCTACTCTATTCGAAGTCCTACTCTATTATGAGTATATTTGTGGATTTGCCTCTTGGAACGATATTTTGATCACATTGAATATCAACATATTCCTAGATGTCTTAATACATTAACAGATGCATTGGCTAATTATGTATTAGACAGACATTTGAACCATTTATAAATTAAACACATTAAAATTCACACAATATAAAGTAAACCGGTAGAAGCCATCTGTATATATAACGATCAAAAGAGTTTGTTTTTACAAAAAGTTTGTTCGAAGACCAAAATATCAAAAATTGAAGCTTATAGCTTCTACAAAGTGACATCATGGATGACGTTCACGGTAACACACAACTGCCCTAGCAACCCTGCGGAGCACTCGACCCATAGTTGTTGATACCCCTACAGTGTGATGTTGATCGCGTTGTGGAACCATTTTCAAAGTCATATCTGGAATGTCTACTGTCAGGCCCTCTAAATTCTGTTCCACCACCTGATAATCTTCGGCATATTGTGGTGCTACTGTTGCTACCTCTCCTCGTCGCTGGATAGGAGAAGTGCCAGGAGGTCTATACGGTCCAACATCTGGGTTATCAACAAACATTTTGTGTTAGTCTTCAGATAAATATATAAAACAAAAAACATTTGAATATGATAAAAAAGAAATTCAAAAACATTTAAAAAAAAATAAAATGCATGTACTTCTTACCGAGGTCTCCCCATTGAGCGTCCTTAGGCAGTTTTAAATCCGGATCTCCTCAGAAATCCAATCCGACATACGCATAGTCATCGACCATCAGCATCTGGTTTCGAATCCAGTCAAAGAAAATATCGTCATACTTGACGATTGGTCCTGCCACATGCCGGGCCACGAGCTGACACCATCTGAGCATCCGTGGATCTCTAGGACCCAGTAGGTTCCACTCAACCTGTAGTCTAAATACGGGGACCCTCTCGAGGAAGAAGGACACTAATAAATATCCATAACCAAATTGTTTCAGTTCACCCCGCCTGCATTTGGTTAATTGCCTTCTGATACTGCGAAGCACAGCATCTGCCCAGTTGAATACTCAGGGCTCAGTACACTCGATGGCATACTGGAAGTAGCTCTGTAATGCCATATGAGGAGCAGAACCCCCTGCCATCTGAGCTATCGTAAAGAGGATAGTGTGGAGGGTCAAGTATTGTACCCCCCAGATAGCCACTTTTCCCTTTTTCCTCTCAGCCTCAGGTACACAATATTGATTGCAGTATTCACTCATTTTTAACCTGCCACCTCTGCTACCGGTCAGGCTGACATAATACCCGCGTCTAGACAATCTACTCGAGAAGTATATGTCCTCAATGTCAATGGATAATGTGTGAGCTCCTACATTGAAAACCTGCTGATCTGGGTCCCACATACAGACAAGGTACTCCAGTAGTCTGACTTGGGCCCTCATGCCCGAGATACAGAAGTATTTTAAGATCCCACAATATCTCAATGAAGCTATGGTGGGTGGATGATTATTGGCATTTGCATTATCTTCCTCATGTTCTCGTTCACTTCACTCAAGAACCATGCTTATGGCTATTTATCTGCATAAGGAACATACAAGGAGGATTAATAATTTTATTCATGATATGAATCCTTTTCATTGGCTAAATATTTAAAAAAAAATTGAGTTCTGCATTGCTCGCAGGTGCCTCATTTACACAGTGTGAACACCTCGCAGGTGGCTCAAGGTTCACCTGCAAGAACACATCATTCTCGAAGGTCCCATATGGGTTGCCTGCGAGAATGCTTATGCGCATGTAGGGTTCAAAAAACCACTTAAAAATGAAAACTAACCAATGAAATCAAAAATTTAAACCATGAAAATGTTAATAATGAAGAGCTTACCGTAATGCTGCAGACGGCTCATTAAATGATCTCTTGTAGCTCCCGGAAATCAACACCGAATTTGGAGGGTAAAAAGGGGGTTTTGGAACTCAATAGTGAAAATGTGAAATGATATGGTAAAAATGTGTATTTACTCATTTAATTTACTTTTTACTATGTCATTTTGGGTTTTTATGCTTATTTATTGATTAAACCTCATTCCTAATATCAAGATGAGCATAATGACTTGCAGGTGTGTTGACATTGATAATTACGTACAAGGATATGGACATTTTTTCTCCATTATGGTGTGATTTTAATTGTTTTTATGGTTTTTACATAAAACCTCGAGCATCTTTTTGTCCATTCTTGCGCTCGTGAAAAACATAAGAATGTGATTGAGCATAGTTTTATCACTTTTTCAGGCTCACCAAAGTTATACGAAAAAGGAACCCCCCATGGAGTTCTCTTTAAGCTCTTTTTAGACTCTCTAAACATGAAAAGATCGCCGAGCGACCTTGCTATTTTCACGCTCGATAAAGTATTTGAAGTATGCGTCTGGTGAGTGATAATTTCTCTCTTTTTCGGTCTCATCTAGACTATTTTATGAAAAAGGAACTGAGAGAGTTCTCTTTTAAGTGTTTTTCCAAAATCTATAATCTTGAAAAATCCTTCGAGTTTACTATCTCTGGACACGTTAAACAAACATTGACAGACCCGTGATGGGACTGAACCACTCCTTCGTAGGGTTCATTAAACATACTCCGAGGGACTCATATGAAGGATGAGCTTATATCAACAAGCATATGTGATCCTCTTCA
The DNA here is from genome assembly GCA_009831015.1 of Picea engelmannii. Classification (NCBI taxonomy): domain Eukaryota; kingdom Viridiplantae; phylum Streptophyta; class Pinopsida; order Pinales; family Pinaceae; genus Picea; species Picea engelmannii. The sequence goes on along the minus strand of ML776717.1, from coordinate 880,269 downwards.
AGCTTACGTAAAAATAAAGAGGTACTTGCCAGAAATGGTGGGGGAAAATTTGGGAAAGGGATATGTTTCATCTTCGTATTGATTGGTAGTCAGTGTCGCTCTTGAACATGACACCCCCTATTCATCATTTGAAGCCGGTTTGGGAAATCCATTTGTCTCTCTTTCAATTGATTACAAGGTCATTCCATGTGTCGTCTTTGAGTCAATGCTGCCAAATCATTGGTCGTGTCATTCATATGTTCAAGAGAAGTCCATCTGAAACCTATATTGAGTCGGCCATTTGCAGTTATCCATTCTCTCAGTGTCAACCTTCCCTGTGTCCAGTCCAATTTTCAAAATGCTCTATTTCACCTTCAAACTCTGTTACTCATTTCATGTCATTGATGGGGGATACATCAAGGCCCTCCTTTGATGAGTTTTGTTCCATCGAATTCAGCTCATTATCCGGAATCAAGACTTAGAAATTATTTAGTACCTTAGAGCTTGCATGCCTCAATGGCAAGTTTCCTCGCTTTCGATAGTGGGTTTACATCCTTGACCCCTGATCGAAATATTCTTTCAGATGTTTGACATCAACTCATTTATTCACAGTCGATGGATTGTACTATCGTACCTTGGGAGTCATTGACATCAATGGTGATTTCCCTCGCACTTGTTAATGGTTACATCAATGACCGGTAATCAAGTGGTTTCTACCATGTTTGAATTCAACACATGTAATCACATGGTTATATTAGTACTTTGGGAGACGAGATTGAAGACCCTAGATATTATCTTTGTGATCTAGGTTGCGATGGAGTATGTATAATATGTGACACATAGATCCACTGTGTATGTTTCGTGGCTATGTCATCTTGATTTGAAATTTCTCGCATAGATCTACAGTGTATTCAGGTGGCTATGATGGCATGGATCCACAGTGTATGATTGGTGGCCATGAACTTTGTTTATGATGTCATCAGTCTATGATCTGAGTATGGGAATGCCTACCTCAGAATTGGTATATATGATATTCTACAGATGCTTGGGTGTTTGCAGGTTTCCAATTAGATGAGCTCTTGGTTCTCGACACACACATGCAGCTTACAAAGTCTATCAATTGTCACAAGTTCCAACCTCATACTTTGGGGGGCATTCTATTACCCATGATTTTGGTCATCATGATGATGTATTGATGATGGTGTATTCAGGTTCTTCATGAGAACTTTCTCCTGAGAAAAGTTACCTTCATCTCTTTCTAGAAATCACATTTTTAAGGAAGGTTCGCAGGTTGCCAATACATTTTCCTACGAGAATGCATGATTATCGTAGGCTGCCTTAAGCCAAGGTGGGAGAATTCCACACTATGTCTAACTGTTAGGGTGCGAACTCTTTCTAAAGAAGGGATAAAGATGAATTCTTGAACCTTCTAGAAGGGAATCTTCTAGAAGGATGAGATGGCATTCGAATGGTTATCTAAGTACTGGCTTTCCTGATATTTTGGGATCATTCCTATCCAATTAACTAATTCATTCTCTCTTATATATTGAGGGGATTCTCATGGAAAAGGTTAGAAGCAAACAAGAAAGAGATTTATTGGAGAATTAGTGGAAGATTGTGTGAAGGACTGATGCTACAGCAGCTAGAGAACTTCAACAAGTTTATCAAAAGTGGTTGATCTTCTTCATGCAAGTGAGCAAGTGTGTGTGTCAGACCTAAGGGCCATCGAAAGGAAGTTTGCAACATCAAGACTCAGGTTGTAATATTTACTTTCCATCAATATGATACAGTAATGTGTCCCTTTCCCATAAAGTTAGATCCACTTTATTGTATAACTCCTTGATCATATACATAGATTGACTATTGAATAGATTGTGTTTCTTTCACTCCTGTTGGTTTGTATTGTTTTGATATTGACTATACAAGAGCGCTGGAGCGAAATGGGAGAAACAAAGACCAAGGAAAGCGATCATAAGGTATGTTCTTTGATCGTATCTTCTAGTATATTCAATAGTTAAAATCTAGGGAAAGAGTATCATTCTGTCTTGCTTTGTTCTAGATCTAGGTGGATCTAGGGAGATCGGTTTGTGTCCACACTTACGGATTTATCTAATAACAACCGATAATAAAAAATCCATGACAAATACGCCTGTGGCACCGGATGTGTGTCATGATAACAAACTATTATGTTTGTGAGATGTCGAAATAGTCGAACCCAAGCTCTGGGCATGCCAATCACCTGTTGTTGCATAGCCTCAGACAGATCCTCTACTTGAACCATCAGAATCTTGTGTGTCAAATGAGATAGGTTTCCTTGTACATTTAAAGGAGTCTCTTTTCTTCTCCTCCTGCTGCCTCTGACGATGTCGTGGAAGCCTGTCCGACTGTGGAAGTTAGTACTTAAACATCATCCAAAAATGTATTTTTTTTCCTATACAAAAAAAATGAAATATTTGAAAACTTTGACATACCTATGTCCCCGTAGGAGGTCCCTAGTGGAAATGGCATGTCGAGGTCCTGTCTGAAGTCAATCCCTACATAGGGGTAGTCATCTTGACTTGTTGTCTCCACCAGTAAAAGAAATCATCGTTGTAGGGTATCGGCACCCTATCTCCCCCCTACGGTCTCATCACCTCAGTCCACCATGCCATGGTTGGATTGTGAGGTCCTCGAGGAATGATCTCAACTCTAGGTCCCAAACCTAGAACCCGCTTGAAGAAAAATCTACACAAGATGGAAGCAAACCTGAAGTGACTCTTATCACCCTGTTTGCATTCTGTCAACTAGCTCTTCATATTAGCAAGTAGCGAGGTGAACCAATCGTACATTGTGGGTCTCAAAAACTCTATGGAGTAGAACATAAGAAGCCTCGATGCTTGGTGCAATGAAGCAGATCCTGTGATCCAGGTCAAAATGAGGAAAACAATATTGAGTTTTAGATTGTTTATCGCTCGAATGGGGATTTGACTCCTAACCTTCTTGGTCCCCGCTATACAGTGAACATCTATGTATGTTTCTATATTCATATCACTCCTATCTCCCTAGGCTTTGAGGTTCACCACCTCACCCCGATGCAACAACCCCGTCAAGAAATATATATCCTTGAATTCAATGCTTTAAGGTTTCCCATCAAGGTTGAAGCTCTCACTTTCTGGGTCTCATTAATCCATGAGTAACTGTAGTAACCTCACTTCGGCCCTCATCCCTTTGAGTGCCCAAAATGGGTACAACCTACATCTTTTCAAGGCCATTTGGGCCCCCGCAGATCTCTTTCCAATACATCATATACCTTCTTATGTTCCCTTTCCCTCCATTCTAGCACCATCCTTCTAGAGAAACATCACTTTTCGAGTTAGCAACCATAAAACAATTTTGTTTATGGACATATACGTGGGCTGCAACATTCATATTCACATATAGGGATGAGTATATGTAGGTTGTATTTTAGAAAATTGCGTATACTTGCGTGTATACGCAACCCGATGAATGGTAGCCTGTGTGCACCTAAACTTTTGATTTGTTCCCTAGATAACTTAAAAATCTAAAATCTAAAATGTAATCCACTAGAAAGAAAGAGGAGGGGAAGAGGAATTACCTGGTCCATATGGTCGTTGATTTTGTCACTCGTAGCTCCCGTAATCCCCAGCTGAAGATCAGAGTAATTTGGTCCAAAATTCACTATTTGGGTAAAAAAGTCAAATGACATAGTAAAATTTGATTTTTATTACTATTTATAGCAATTTTTACCCACTTTGCATAGTTTCAGATCGTATTTTTTCCTAACGGACTAATACAATAATGGATTGAGTTGGTTTTTGTACTTTTCACCAGGGATTCTTGTTTTTAGTGTTATGATGACCGTTCATAACTACAGACAGGTATTTTCGCTACCCAACATATAGGATAGGTATCCATTCCATAATGCAAACTTGCATTGTCCTATAAATGTCACTCATATGTCTTAGTTATGAACCCATGTTTTAGCGACACAAAGCTCTCCATCTGCTACAAGTCACGTCATTATCAAATGGTAGAGATTTACCAAACATGGGTACCCCAGTTAGATCCTTTGCTTCATTTGGTGCCCATGCAGATATTGTTTCCATAAGACCGAGAGTCCATTATATCTAATACATGACTTTATGTTGAACCTCATTTCTCACTCATAAACGTGTTGACCTATACCTAGAGGAATCCCAAGCGAGTTTGATTTAAGCTCTTTTCTGACTCATTTTCAAAAAGAGAAAAGATTGTCAAGTGAAATTGTCTCTTTCACACTCGTAAATCGGATTTGAAAGGATGTCTATTTGGTACAAGTTTATCCCTTTTTCAAACCAAGTAGACTAATATTACAGAAAAGGACATTTTTTGGCATTGAGTTGTGATTGCATCTCATGCCCTTTCTTGTAGTATTGAGCCTATTGTCGGTTCTTGCTTTGCATTATAAACTATTTGCCTCAACATTTTTTCTTCCTCAACCAAACAGAGCCTCATTTATATCCTTCGCAATTTTACACCCTATACCCAGAAGGGAACATTCCCCCGAGTGTCCATTTCCTGCATGCACCTCCTTGCATCGGGCATAGGTATGTTCCACTAATGGAACTAGTTTTTCTTACTTATGACACTTGTTTCCTCAGCTATATCATAGCATTCATTTGACTATGAAAAAACAAAAAAAGACGGGTGGGAAGGGAGTATTATCTTATATTGGCAACATTCATGTCGCCTTTGAACAAAGCAAATTTTTTTTTAGTCCACTTGTCATCATAATTTTTGGTTTAGCATGGCCTTAGGAAGCTGAGATTGTTATAGAGAGTTTAATATCCTGACTTGTTACTCTTTCATTCCCTATGTACAGTTTGATTGATGCCTCCTGCATCTCATCGTTTCATCATTGAGTCTATGCTACTAGAGTCTTCCATATGTCTCATGCTCTTGTTCAAAGGATGCCTATCAACCTATGTCGGTCATTCCTCATAACTATTGACTTTACATGTCATCCATACCCTCATTTTGTGTCAGAATCACATGAAGTTGTATACCTAATGTGCACCCTCATCCTACTTTCCTCATTGGTAGGTAACCTTGAACCTAGTAGTCGACATTTCATCATTGGTCCTTGACTAGGTGGTTTCCCTTATGTTTGATGGCAAGACATCTATTCACACATTGGGATTTGTGTAGTTTCATGGATGTCATTAGCCTTATTGGTGGTTTCCTCTCCTTTGTCAGCAGATTTCCTCATTGGCAGCTATTCAGAGGGTTTTTTTGTGTAACGCTTGCACTTGGCACACACAAAAGACGCATGGGGTCATTGGTTTGTGAACATGTTATTCATCCAATTTCCTCCAAATCATCAAGATCCTTTGTACCTCGTGATAAATTATGAGAGATGCCTTAATTCTCTCCTTTCAGCGGGTCTCCTTCCATCAACTTCATTTCATCTATTCTGGAAACGAGACCTAGAGTCCTATGAGTACCTAGAGGCTTGCAGTCATTAGTGGAAGGTTCTCTTGCCATCGATAGTTGGGAATACACCAATGTATCCTGATCGATGGATTTTTCAAGTGTTCGATCTTGACTCCTTTATTCACACTTGTAATAATTTACTAGGTGCCTTGATACATACTTTCATCATCGATAGGTTGTCTCGCATTTTTTAACAATATACCTCAATGACTGGTAATCAAATGAAGTCTCATTGTGTTGAAAATCAACTCCTTTATCAATGATGTAGACTTTCACCTTTGGATATTGTGTAGAAGACTTGAAGCCATCAATTTGTAGCCACAAATTTGCTAAGTTTTTACTACCTTTTCATTGGACCATTACCTGTGTGACTTCAATGATCATGGGAGATAAGATTGTACTCCATTGTATACAAATATCTTCAAATTGATTTTGAGACTGGTGTTACTAGGCCTTGTTCGTGACCATGACAACCTTTGGCATGTAACCACATTTTTATTTTCCTATTCATGGCCGTGGATAGTTGTTTGGTATATTTTCACATGGATCTATAGTGTAATTCAAATTGGCAGCCATGTGTGCAAATTCAATACAGATTGTAATGAGAAACTAGTTCTTCCAGCTAGGTCCCCATTACTCCACTTCTGGATTTTTATAATGTATTTTGGCCATCGCATATACTCCTATGACCTCACACATTAGGGGGCATTTTTTATAGAAATATTTTCCTCACCCCATGCAATCTTGCATAGAAGGCCTTTTTCCATTTCCCTATGCAGACTTGAAGTCCCTTTTTGAAATTTCCATAGCTAAAAATATAATTTTTCCACATATACACACCTTGCCTACTATGCAACATGCATATCCATAGGTTGCACCATTACAACCCGCGTACATCAGGAAATGTGCCCAAAATTGAAAAATCATGTACGGTTTCCATGTTAAGCCACAAGATCAATGATCCTCGGCCTTCCATATATTGGAAATGTTCCGACTGGACCCTTCATTTTCATTTGAAGGCTATAAAAGGGACAAATCTGAGCTATGGAAAAAGGAGAAAGAATTCAACTTTGAGAGAAAAGTTACTCTGGAGAAATTATTCACTTCACATTGAGTCTGCATCCCTTTGTCCTTTAAGTCTGAACACATTGTTCAACCCCCAATCTCTTCCCTTACTGATTCAGAACTTCATTGTCTCTCTTATATGATCTTGCCTTTGGTGGAGGATTGAAGTGGTGGAGGCCCAACTAGAAGGAACTTAGTTTCTTGGTTTCGAACAGTGCTGACACATAAGTTTGTAACTCAATCACTTCTGCTGATTATATATTAATATAAATACTCTTTTCTTGTCCAATTAATATCTTTCATATATTTGAATTATTATTCCATGGGCTTATTTGTTATGAATGTTGATGGATTATGCTATTGAATGTGATAAAATCATATATCATCACCATATGCTTGTGTTTCTTGGTTTTTGAGGACTAGTTGCAGGTGTATTGCTTTGGGTCAAGTGCTCAATGATGGACTTCATCAAATGTCTAGACGAGGTGGGCCTTTTATCTTGTCTTTATAGCATATTTTTCTATATAGCATACTTGAGATTAGAGTTGATTTATGCAGTCATTTCTGTCAGTTATTGTTTACCCCTATCCATAGAGATATTTTCCTCATAATAACTTCCTCAAACAATATTTTGAAAGAATCTTTTGCTCTATCATCTCTCTTTTCTCCCACTGGGGGAGATTTCTTGGGCCAACAGGAGGTCGTTCCCAAGTGAAATGAGCTCGAGACCCAACTCTCTGTATCTTGACCTTATCAGGGACATGCACCAACAAATAACAAGTAACAAACTACTTTGATACCACTAATTTGGATTAAATTGAGAATGAAATGAGATACAAATAAAACTATACCAAAGAACAAATAAATATAGTGTAACCCTGTTGGATATGATGGTGCATGCATTTTTCATGTGGATGGGCTACACATTGAGACATGTAGATTGATAGTCATTTTGTACATCATTGGGGAATCTTAGCTTATTGACGCATGGTTGATATACTTTCTTGGTGCAAGTAATGATGTATGATGGTACACTTATGGATTGTATTTGTTTAGCATATTGATAGATGCGCATTGTTTGGCATGTTGGTGGATGCACATGTTGGCATATTGGTAGATGCAGATGTTGGCATATGGTGGATACATTTCATGGATGATATCTTTTGGCACATTGTTGATGTACATGGTTGATGTACATGGGTTTTGTGCATGGTGGGTACATTTTGGTACATGATGTACTTGGTGGATATATTGTTCATGATTCTCTATTTCATTGATGACATATCTTTTGTTTCATGATGTATGGTATGGCACACAATTAATGCATGAATAGGTCCAAGGATCTTCATATGGTAGCATATTGTTCATCTTGAAGAGAAGATTGGGGGAGACATACCCTTAGGGGGCGTCATTCTTCTTCCCATGATTCTAGGAGGAGATATTTGAAGAAAGAGCACAAAAGCATAATTCCAGGGGGAACAATGGTCACAGGGGGAGTATGCTCGATGTATCTTCAACATTACATCAGAGTGATATCCCTTGCTCAAAAGGGGAGATATTATTTAGAGGAAGTTCAAAGACATTCAAACAGGGGGAGAAGCCCCAAGGAGAGTTCAAGCAAGGGGAGCAGCCCCAAGAGGAGAATGGCCCTTTGCCATTGATGTCAAAGGGGGAGAGATAATCACATTGATGTGATTGATGTCTATT
>ML776717.1:841314-859553 GCA_009831015.1 Picea engelmannii | reverse complement strand
TTATGTCGGCTTTAGGCCATTATTTGTAATTATACCTCCTAGTCTCCTATATATACCAAGGAGACATTTTCATTTTGAATCATCTTTTACTTGAACATTTAAGTGGGGTAAAAGGAGGTTGCCCCCTCGAAGAGGCTTATTATGTGAAATTATCTCTTTTTCAAGGCATTGAGTACTTTTCCTGAGGTTTTTATATGTTATATTGATGTTTGGTTCTTAACAATTTTTGGGGTCTAAAGGTGTGTAAGAGGAGTTTTATTAGAATTTTAAGGGTGTACGATGAAGGAATGAGGTCTATGCTACTACAAAGTGTGTTATTTTGAGGTTGTGATGCTACAATATGAAATTATATTATGGGAATGATGCTATGAGGTTCTCGGGAATGAAGGCTAAATATGACTAGGGTTTGAATCTATGTCTGGGGTATGAAGAAAGGAGAGGTGATGAAGCATGAAAGTTAAGGGTATGATGATGTTATGAAATTCATGAAGTATGAATAATGTAGGTGAAGGAAGAATTACTTTGTGTATTAACATATTAGGTTGGTGCCTATACAGGCCTTACTGAGTTGGTGCTCAACTTAGGAGATTGGTGTCTCCAGTAGGTTGGTGCCTACACAATATCTTGCTAAGTTTGTGTAGTAAAGAGATTAGTGTCTCTAGTATGTTGATGCCTACAGAATATCTTGTTGAGTTTGTGCTCAATTGATGAGATTGGTGTCTCAATTAGGTTGGTTCCTACAATCTTTGTAACAATAGGTTGGTGCCTACAAACATTTATAAGGATAATTTTTTGTGGTTTTCTGATGCAAGGGTTTCCAAGTTAAAATCTATGTATCGTGATTTGAGTTTACATGCATTTACTATTTAAATTTAATGAATTATTGGTGAATGTTCAATTAAAGTAAAAAGTATCTTATATTGATTCACCCCCCCGCCCATAGTATAAGCATAAGTTCAACAATCGGAATCAAATCAGGTTCCTTCAGAAATAATCTAATTGCTACATGGTAGATATTGGGAGAACATGTGGCTAGTCAAGAAGGTTGATTAAAAAACAAGGCTCCATTATTTGACAGAGAAAACTATGCATTTTGGAGTATAAGGATGTGGACTTATCTACTGGCTCTTGGGTTTGATATTTGGCTATTAGTCGTGACTGGGTATATAGCCCCAAAAAATCCACCAATAGATAATGTTGGGAAGAAGGCTAGTGAACATAATGAAAAATCCATGAATTCTATCTTGTGTGGTCTATGAGAAAAAAATTTGTCGAGGTGATGCATTGTGAATTGACAAAATATATTTGGGACAAAATTCAAAACATCTATGAAGGAAATGACAAGGTGAAGAAGGAAAAGATCCAAACTCATATAAGACAATTTGAGAGTTTGAAAATGAAAGATGAAGAAAATGTTGCATCCTATTTCCTTTGAGTGAATGGAATTGTCAACACCATTAGAGGAATTGGTGAGAAGGTTGAAGAACCAATGATTGTGAAAATTTAGATTCTAAGGTTTCTCCCCTTATGATTTGATTCCAAGGTATCTGAAATTGAATAAATGAAGGATCTAGAGAAATTGACGATGGATGAGGTGCATGGGATTCTCACTACATATGAGATGAGCTCAAAAAAAGAAAAGACAACATGGAAGGAAGTAACTTTCAAAGCATCAAAGAAGAAAAAAGGACACAAATTTTCTGATTATTCCAACCATGAATCATATACAGAAGAAGCACAAGTTATGAGAAAACTAAAATGAGGATCTAACAAATACAAAGGTAAACTACTCTTTAAATGTTTTAATTTTGGTAGAGTACGACATTTTTCTGCTAAATGTCCATATGAAAAAATGGAATACAATGATAATGAAGATAGTAATGATAAAGAAGAACATGACAATACAATAAAACCTTATAGACACAAAAGAGGAAAATAATATACTAAGAAGAAGAGTTTCTACTCTAGAGAGGACAATAGCTCGTCTTAAGAAAGTGGTGGATATGTTTCTGATATTGACAAGGAATAATTCCTCTTCATAGCCATGGATACATAGTATACTGATAAAGAAAATGAATAAAATCAAAAAGAAACAATCATATTTAGAAGAAGAAGACATTCATGCAAAAGTGAATCTTGAAGAAGAACTCATTAGTGCATTAGAAGAAACAAACAACTCAGGGTAAAGAATAAAAGAAGTAAGAGAAATTGCATAAATATGAAAAGAAATATCATGATATTGATGAAACAAAAAAAAATAGTTATCATCATGAAGACTCAACTAGAAAAGGAAAAAATTATAGAAGAAGTGGTGAAAACCCAACTAAAATAAAAGGAAGAAAATCACAAGAAGCTAGAAGTTGAAATAGTTTCCTTAAGAAAGGAACTGGAGAAAATAACTGATCAATTGAATAAAAGATTGAATTTTGGAAAGAGTACTGAAATCGTATATAATATTAACAGTTTCCAAAGGTCACCATTCATCAAGATAGGTCTTGGCTTCGACGGAAAACAAGACCCCTGAGGGATATGCAATCACTAAGGTCACAAAGCTATAAGAAAAGGAAAATGAATAAAATCCTAAAACTTATGCCAATATTCTCAAAGAATCCATCAACAATGAAGGAAACAATAGTAAAGGAAATGATAACTAGTAGAAATAAGAGTTGTTCCACCAAGAAGACCTTTCTGAAATCGATACCAAAATATCTTTCTTGGCTATTGTTTTTATTGAAATAATTTTGGTCATAAAGCAATAGATTGTATAGCTTATGCAAGAATTAATCATGTGAGAGATAGAAATATAGGTTCTCACAAAACCTCAAAGGATGATTATGTAAGAAAAAAACTAGAAGTTCTCATGGATTTTCTAACATAACCTACAATTCATTTTCTCCTCTACTTGATATTGAATGTTATAAGTACAATAACTATGGGAACATAGCACATGATTATAGAAGAAACAAAATAAGGTATCCTAAAAAAAAAAAAAGAATATGTTCTTACCAAGAATAGAGAAGAATACACAAAGGTGTGGAAAAGGAAGCAAGAATAACTAAAAAAGGAAGAATGTGGACTTGCAATGTATGCTCAAGACAAAGGAAATCAATGATACACTGATAGTGGATGTTCAAAACACATTACAGGGGATCAAAACAAATTTCTCACACTAAAGGAAGAAAAAGGAGGTAGTTTTACCTTTTGGGATTATGCTTTTGCAAGGATAGTCGAAAAAGGTACTGTTAGTCTTGATAATGGAAAGACTAAAACACACAATGTCTTGTATGTTGAGGGGTTAAAACACAATATTACAAGTGTTAGTCAAATGTGTCATCAAGTTACAACCTCACATTTCATTCTAAAGGATGTGAGATAAGGAAAGCATGTTTAGGAAGATTAGTGGAAAATGAAAATAAAACCCCGAGCAATGTGTACATTATCAATGAAGTCAAAGGAGAAAAATTATGTATGGGAGAAGTAGAGAAAATTTGGTTATGGAATAGAAGGATGGATCATATAAACATTGACAATATAGTAAAACTCAACAATACATAAGTAGTAAGAGATATTCCAAAAATCTCAAAAACCTTGGGACACTATTTGCAAGACATGTCATCACAGGAAGAAAATGAGAGTTAGTTTCAAAACAAAGGAGTACTCAACATCAGATCAATTGGAACTTGTACACACAAACCTCTGTGGGCCAACAAGATCACAAATTTAAAATGTGAGAGTTATTTTATGTTTCTTATTAATGATTACACAAGAATGACATGGGTTACATTTCTTAAAGAAAAATATGAAACATTTGAGAATTTTAAAGCTTTCAAATCCCTAGTTGAAAATGAGACTGATTTAAAAATCAAGTTCTTAAGATCAAACAAAGGAGTCGATTTTACATCTTATGAATTTGATGAATTCTGTGAGAATAATGGAATGAATATGATCCATGTGGATGTTGGTGGCCACCCACCTATTCCACTAATTCAAAATGGTTCCACATCTTGAGAATTTTTCTACAGTTTTTCAGGCCCCAATCTTTTGAGGCCATTTTGAGGCCCTAAATAATGCTTTTTTGGTGCAGTAGTTCCTATCATGTAAATAAAGATAGATAGTAAGTCCAAAGTAATGTCTAATTCTTGGATAGACCTTTCTGATGAGGTACTGAGGGCCCCAAATGGAGATTCTATGCAAAAGTTACACCCTAGAGAACTTGATGTATCAACTAACCACATCAGGGACCACAAACCTTTTGGCATTTCATATTTTGGGGTTAGTGTTTTGGATGTTTAGGGTTTTCTCATTAATGCTTTATGTTAAAACTCCTTTTTTGACCTCTTTATAATCATCTTCTTGAAAATGAGCATAGTAAAAACATCTCTCTCTTCAGGGATCAATGACAACCATTATAGATATCTTGTGTTATTTGCATTTTACATCCTTTTGTATTACATATAATCATTAATAGAATATGAGCTTAAATATATTACTGTGTTTCTCACAATATCTCTACCTTCATGTTGTTCTTAATATAATCAAGATTAGTGGTGTCATAGCAATCTTCTCCTTGTTGTTTCTCTATGCATGTCCCCGACGAGGTCAAGCTATCAAGATTTAGGTATCGAATTGGTTGAGCTTGGGGAAGAACAATCCCACCGGCCCATGTAGCCTCCCATGGAAAAATAAAAGAGAAACGATGGAGCAAGAAATATTATCAAACTCTTTCTCAAGGAATTCCTCACGTGACAGAGGAATGAGATGATGGATAAATTCATCCTTATCCTTCAATAGTTTCCAATAACGATGGAGGCACCTTCCAAAAAATAGTCACTTCATAGGTGCGATACCCTTTAAGGTACAAGTTAACTTTGATATTCCTTTATCTAAAGGTTGGATAGAGATTGACTATTTGGAAAAATGGTTAAGTTTGATGGAGGTTTATTTCTCTATCCAAAAAATTTCCAACTGTTAAAAAATCACCTTCTCGCTCCTTAAATCCATTCCCCATGTTAGAGATTGGTGGGATACTTATTTTGAGCAACATGTCAAAGATGAGTATGCAATTTTTGGTCCAAGACCCACTTGGGTGGCTTTTGTTGATGCCCTCAAGGAGTAGTACTACCCTATTGAACACTATGATGACCAATACATGAGATGGAAAAATCTACATCTAGAGAGAAACCAGACGGTTTCGAAGTACACCAACATCTTCCATACCTTGCATATAAACATGGGTATTAAAGACTTTGAGAAACACCTGGTCTTGAAGTTTCACAATGGCCTACATAGGTACTATTATTAGTCCAAAGGTCACCCTAGACTGTAATAAGGTGAGCTTGGTAACATCAAAAGATTTGTAAATGTAAATGAGTTTTTAAAAGGTAAAATGAACAAGACTCAAAATAATAAGGTTTTAACTCAGAAATCTGGGCTACCACACATAAGAAAACGAGGTCTCGATTAGATTCAGTCAGTTGTTTAAGGATAAATATGAGTAGAGGGAAGACTTGATGAGAAGAATGAACAAGTCTGCTATAAGCATCATGCCTTCTAGCATCTAGATGAAAAAAAAGATCAGTCACAAGATCCTCTTTAAACTAAACTTTAACACCCTGAAAACATTTACAGTAGCATCAAAATCAAACATCCATTATAATACTCCTATAACATATCACAAGGATCCTCCATTAATGAGCATTCAAAGTAAGAAGAAATAAGAAAATGAAGAGAAGTTGACTTCCATTAATAAAAAATTCTCAAGTCCAATACATAACCAAAGCATAGGCCACTCAGTCAAAAGATTACAACTCGGGAGCCTCAACTCTACCATTCAAACCTCCTTCCTCATTTGGATCATGGATTTATAACAGAAAGGAAAAGAAGTAGCTGGAGGTGTGAGCTGGCCCATCCTCACATCGGATTCTCCAACAACAGCTATCAATCGAACACCTATGCTAATAACTATTAATAAACTGTTATAAAATAGGAAAGTGTTGGTGACTAATCCAAGCAATATTTGAACTAACTTGATCCTCCTGTTGATGTGAAGCTCCCTATATGCCAAGTGTCCTGTAGAGGTGGTAAGTTGTTATCATTCTTCCAGCTACTATCTCAGCCATTATCCACATCATCAACCACCTAAAAGAGTGTTGAATTTGAAATCCTTCATTCCAGGTGCCAATAGGTAGCACCATTCCAGTGTATCTCTGTACAAACTTTGTCTCTTCCAGGTATTCGATAGAGAATTTAGGTAGCGCACTGTAGAATACACAACGCCCAAGAGATTTGGCAATGCACTACACTCTGCACATCCATGCATGAAAACGGTGGAACGGGTGAGAAATGGAGAACATAATCATATATATCATGGGTACATTTAGTTTTTCAACATCTGTAGAATCTTTAAACAACACTGCATTGACATCTCATCATGGCACCTGTGCATGCATCCTACAAATCAGGCATTTTCAATTTCACTGAGCACTGAACAACTAGAATGTTGGCTTAATTTATGGCTTGACTTTGAGTTGAATGCGCATATAGCATGTAGGATGGCATGACATGTAAGCATGGCTCGGAATTGGCATATGTGATATAGCTTAGGTTTGAGGGAATTTAGAAGTAATACACTTAAGTGCACACACCCTTTTTTATGTTGTTTTATTTAATAAATATACATAATAAACATAATTCATAAACTACAAAATAGTTTAGAAAAACATTGTATATATATATTTAATAAAAACATTGTTTTTAATAATAAAAGTGTTTTTATGACAAACTTATCATAAAGATTTGACAGACTTCAATAAGGATTTCTAACCATTTATTTTCAAGTCAAGAGGATGAAGCCAAAGGATTTTTGGGAAAAATTAATCAATGGGAGCTTGATGAATAATCTAAAGGTTAAGGACACTGGCCAAAATACTTAAGAAAACAATAAATCAAGTAGAGATTGATGAAAACACTCTTAAAGATACCAGTGCATTTTGATTGCTAGCATCTGGCTCCAACTGGGATGGAGACCTCCCTGCGAGGATCCACAAACCTAGTAGTTCCAGTTGCTTTATCTGTTGGGCTATGGAGTCATCTGGCCTATGAAACCAATCTCTGAAAACTCTCAATATCTGTGCAACTGGTCTCTATATACCTTCAAAACTAGCCTTTATTCACACAAGATGACTGATATTTCTATTGTAAACTAGAAGAAAAGAAATTATCGGTCAACGAGCTTATTTTCTACCCTAATCTACTCTAACCATCTTTGCAATTGGTTAGGTAAATGCTGCCTTCCATAACAACCATTCAAAAAAATTCAAAATTGAAGAAACCTCATCTCTATCACTGATCAACAACTAATGTTTGAAATGTAACAACACTAATAAGAATTTATTCAAGAAACCATACTCACCCAGACATGATGATAGAAAGATCAAGTCTGCATGCTCCAAAGAATTTGAAAAGTGCAACTCTATGTATTCATCGACAGGGTCATGAAACTGAAAGCAATGCCTGATTAATTTATGGAAGGTTACCTTCACTGTTTCAAAGCTGGTGACAGTGTGTGTGATGTCTTCTGCAAGCATACTTGATTGAATGAAAAACACGGGAATTTGTGGGTTGAATAGCTATTTTGTAACTCCAAAACCACCTGTTGGTTGATTGATGATCATCTCTGCATATACCGTGGGGATAGTTTGTTGATCATACACCTGGTTTTTATTAAGACAGGGTTATTCATTGATTGGTGATGGCTAAAAGATTAGATTTATATGAAAATCCATTTCAATACCTCCATATCATTTATAAGGATCATGATCATAATCATCATCTACAGGGATAGTTCTAATAGGTTCTAAACAAATCATAGAAAAATTATGTTTATCACCATCACTGGTATTTCCATCAAAAATAGGTTGTCCATAACAAACCTTTGACTCTTGACATTCAGAATGTCTTGTTTTAGGATGCTTTCTAACAGAAAAGTATTCATTACCAAAGTGTTTGGAAACAACAAGATGCTCTTGGTCAATGTTTGAGACAGTGACTTCCTCAGAGGCAAGGCTGTCAAATATACCTGCTTCGAGGACCAAATCATCCACTATATTTTCTTCATAGGGACAAAAAATAAAATCTGCTTCATGTTACATGATGTTGACTTAGAATCCTGCCACAAAATCAGAGGTTCTCCTCCACTTCCTTAGCATCTATGAATAATTGTGATAAAGATGTAGATTTTCTTTCCCTAAGATAATAAACAAGGTCAGAGTGTTGAGACACTATGTAATACACCTTGGCAACAATATAAGAAGGTTTAATTTCCAAGGGAAGGCTGCAATACAAGTTGTGAAACCTTCGATTAAAAGCAGACAAAACTTCATTTTTTCCTCTTCTCAAAGTAGTGAACTCATTTAGGAAGTGATCAAATGACTTTCTCTCTCCCCAGTATTTTAAAAAGGTGTCATATAGTTTATCCCATGAACCGATGGAAGCAACTTCCATATTCTTGAACCACAAGGTAGCATATCCAATCAAATATTTAGAGAAAATCCTCATGATAATATCTTCATGCGAGATTTCTAGATTATCAATGAAGTCTTGAAAGGGTGAAAAATGCTCTTCTCCTGTGGTGTTATTTTTTCTAGAAAAAGTTGGTAGGTAATCTAAAAATACGAGAGGGTAAGGATGAAGAAAGGATGGCAACTTTAGAGGTCCAAACATTTTTCCCCTCACCTTAAAACTAGAATTCAGTGGGTTGATGAACACTAGAAGGTTGTTGGTAAAGGCCAGAGGAGTTGGAAGCCTGAACGAAATCAGTTTTATTATTTGCAAAAGGACAATAATCATTTGGTGCACGCTAAATTTCAACAGGCTAGTTATTAACAACAGAGGGAATGGTTGAAGGTAATAAATCAACTTTGAAATCTGGATAAGGGAGAGAATCGTAAGGTTCATACTGATTAAAAAAGTGTTTATGAACCTCATCTTCTTCAGGTGTTTGAAGTGGATGGATATCCTTAACATCAATGACATGGGAAGGGGGTAAATCTACTTGTTTGAAAAAGGAATATGAAAGAGTAGGTTGGTGGTCTTTAGAGTATACAAAGTAGATTATGATTCTCCTAATGTGTGTAGGGAAATTCAAGAAAGAATGAAAGACAAAGAGCACAAGTTCCAGAAAGAAATTCAGAACTTGATACTTGAACTTGCCTATGCCTTCCATTTCTGTCCAAGCTTGTTCCCATAGTGGAGTATTCAAATAGGTTCATCTTCATGGATTCACCAGGTAGATGATTTTAGTCAATTTTCTATATCCCTCTCTTGTCTACCATTAAGAGCTGGATCTATGTCTTTCTTCCCAGGGAACTCTTCAATCTACTCAAATCCATCCCCGACAATGGCGCCAATTATGTTACCATTCCAAAATTCACCCTAGACTGTAATCAGCTTCACTTGGTAACATCAAAAGATTTGTAAATGTAAATGAGTTTTTGAAAGGTCAAATGGAGAAGACTCAAAATAATAAGGTTTTAACTCGGAAATCTAGGCTAGCATGCACAAGAAAATGAGGTCTTGATTAGCTTCAGTCAATTTTTTAAGGATAAATATGAGTAGAGGGAAGACTTGGTGAGAAGAATGAACAAGTTTGCTATAAGCATCAGACCTTCTAGCATCTAGGTGAAGAAAAAGATTAGTCACAAGATCCTTTTGAAACTAAACTTTAAAACCCTAAAAAAAAATTACAGTAGCATCACAATCAAACATCCATTATGATATTGCTATAACATCCCATAAGGATCCTCCATTAATGAGCTTTCAGATTAAGAAGAAATAATAAAATGAAGAGAAGATGACTTCCATTAATAAAAATTTATCAAGTCCAATACATAACCAAAGTATAGGCCACTCAGTCAAAAGATTACAACTTGGGAGCCTCAACTCTACCATTCGAACCTCCTTCCTCATTTGGATCGTGGATTTATAACATAAAGGAAAATAAATAGCTGGAGGTGTGAGATGGCCCATCCTCACATCAGATTCTCCAACAACAATTATCAATCGAACACCTATGCTAACAACTATTAACAAACTTCTATAAAATACGAAAGTGTTGGTGACTAATCCAACCAATCTTTGAACTAACTTGATCCTCTTGTTGATGCGCATCTTCCTGTATGCCAAGTATCCTGTAGAGGTGGTAATTTTTTATCATGCTTCCAACTACTATCTCAGCCATTCTCCACATCATCGGCCACCTAAAAGAGTATTGAATTTGAAATCCTTGATTCCAGGTGCCAATAGGTAGTGCCATTCTAGTGTATCTCTGTGCAAACTTCGTCTCTTCCAGAAATTTGGTAGAGAATTTAGGTAGCGCACTGTGGAATACACAATGCCCAGGAGAGTAGGTAGCGCCCAAGAAATTTACAGCACCCAGGAGATTTGGTAGTGTCTAGGAGAAAACACATCGCCCAAGAGAAATCACAGCACCTAGGAGATTTGGCAGTGCACTGCACTCTGCACATCCATGCATGAAAACAGTGGAATGGGCGAGAAATGGGGAACCTAATCATATATATCATGGATACATTTAGATTTTCAACACCTGTAGAATCTTTAAACAACACTGCATTCACATCTCATCATGGCACCTACGAATGCATCCTGCAAATCAAGCATTTGTAATTTCACTGAGCACCGAACAATTGGAATGTTGGCTTAATTTATGGCTTGACTTTGAGTTGAATGCATAGCTAGCATGTAGGATGGTATGACATGTAAACATGACTCAGAATTGGCATATGTGATATATCTTAGGTTTGAGGGAATTCAGAAGTAAGACACTTAAGCACACACACCCTTTTTTATTTTGTTTTATTTAATAAATATATATAATAAACATAATTCATAAACTACAAAATAGTTTAGAAAACGTTGTATATATATATTTAATAAAAACATTTTTTTTAATAATAAAAGTGTTTTTATGACAAACTTATCATAAAGATTTGACAGACTTCAATAAGGATTTATAACCATTTATTTGCATGTCAAGAGGATGAAGACAAATGATTTATGGGAAAAAGTAATCAACGGGAGATTGATGAATAATCTGAAGGTTAAGGACACTGGCCAAAAGACTTAAGAAAACAATAAATCAAGTAAAGAGTGATGAAAACACTCTCAAAGATACCAAATCATTTTGATTGCTAACAGGTACATCCAAAGAAATATGTATTTATTAGAGATCTCCTCACTGGGAGCCACTTACCGAT
This sequence comes from Picea engelmannii, assembly GCA_009831015.1. Lineage (NCBI taxonomy): Eukaryota > Viridiplantae > Streptophyta > Pinopsida > Pinales > Pinaceae > Picea > Picea engelmannii. The sequence continues at coordinate 848,280 of ML776717.1, read as the reverse complement.
ATGTTGTCAAGATCGAGAAAATGTTCAAGAAAAAAAATAAGTGGGATTTCAGTTCTCCAAACCCATCACAACATAAGCATGGTAAAGTTACCCCGAACTCCTAAAGAAAAGGACATAGAAAGGATGACCAACCCCTAGACAACTAGTCCAAGCCACAAGCAAATAAGAGCTAACAAGAAACTCAAGGACATTGGAAAGTGGTGTGAGTTCCACAAAATCCCTTGGAAAAACACTGATGAATGTTGCACCAAACAATCCTTGTTGTCTGAGAAGAAAGCCTCTGAGTTGGATGTCGTCTCAAAATATAATTTAGAACCAGATAAGGGAAAATGGATCATTGACATAGAACCCAGTGTCACCGATGCTACCACAAAAGTCCGACTAGAGGAACTAGATCATACTGAAAAAGGGGAGTGCCTCTTCCCCTCACAAATGTGGGTGAAGGGGACCCCCTCCATTTCATTGTTGACAGTTATAGCCGAAATAACATAATATTAATAGAGTTCATCAAGAGTTTGAACCTAACAATGGCGCTACATCTTCAACCATACACCATCGTGTTGATGAATAGGGTGGAACACAACATGAAACCGAGAACACAATACTATAGATAATCAAAGAGGAACAAAAAAAAAATCGAAGACAAAGGGTGGTGTCTAAAGACATTGTTACAACACTTAAGCATAGTGCACTATGATTAGAATGTCACAGTGCATCTTGGATCTCAATCTCCATTATGAAATTGACCCAAGGGATCTTCTATTTATAGTCTCAATATCTAACAAACTTCCATAGAATATGGATGATATTTTCCACATATAACTGTCAACTATTAGAGTTGAATCTACCAAATCGACTCTGTCAAGTTAGCTTGACATGGATGCTTGACCCGACCACCTACGCGTCCCACTCGTAGTCGATTTTTGGGATGGTCAATCCACCACTTGACTATATTCAACCATCGTTCGAATGTTCGACCAGTGGGTGCATCGACTACTAGACTGACTGGTGTAGTGTGTTGGTTGATCACCTGACCAATTATATTCACATGTTGGTTGACCTATTGATCGATTGAACCCATAATATGTGTGATTAACCATGAATGCTTTATGTTCCAACACCCTCGCATTAGCACACATATTTGGAGGTTTGAGAGGTGAAATTATGTCATTATTACAACCCTAATTATTTCATCTTCTTGAAGCCAAAGCATCATGTGAAGCTTGTAAATATGGCTTCAACTAAGGGTTTGGGGAATATATCAACAACTTTATCATCTATTCTGCAATATTCGAGAGAGACAATGTTCTATAGAACAACCCCTCTGTTACGTCATAACCAATTGATAACAATAAGAGATATTTTTTTTCCTTTTTCCATAATACATTAAGAAAACATCATTAGAAGAATTTAAACATCATATCAACATACTTCAGTCATACATAGTCTAATTCATTCATCTCATTGCAAAACTAGATTTATATGCAACGTCAATGTATTAATGATCTTCCACATCCCATAATTATCACATACAACAAGAGTAAAACATCACGATTATTCAAGATCAACCATAACCAGTTTCATCACACAACATCATTTCTTCTAACAGAATGAATCATCATACAAGGAAATCAAGAATATCTACCCATTCAATCTACTTGCAAGGTTAGGACCTCCAAGACACATAATCAACGCTGAAGTCTAGGATTCATCCGATTGATTTTTACCACTTAAGGTCTCAGTACTGGAAATTGTTTTGAGGAACAAGGAAGTATCTAATTCCCATATTTTCAGTCCAATCCAAACATCAATTATATTTACTAGCATACTTAGTTATATTTTCATCAACATAGAAAAATCTAGTCACGTGATTACCATTTCATAACGCCCAATGTGTATTATTACCATAATTCATCATCTTATTCAATTTAAGGATAAGAATTATTCCATTAATATTTGGACATAAATTTACAGTAAAAACTAGAGACCATTAATACACAATCTATTATCATGACAGTTTCGACCTTATTAGGTTTACTAGAATAAGTGTGACCACCCTACAACATACAACCAATTAGTTAGATATCCTATCAATATCACAAGTTAAAAGAGGAAAGGAACTGCAGAGAAAAGCTCTCAACACAAGGTAGAAACCATAATCCTACTCTGTACCTTAGTGAACCAACAAATACTATGAAGAAATAAACTTGTAACCGAAAAAAAAGTATGTTCTAAGATCGAGTTAATAAGTTTCTATAAGGAACTTGAATTTCCTCTTCTGAGTGTCATAATGAAACACATCTAGAGCCAACTCCAGAAGTACATAGATAGGCCCCTTGAGAGCCCAAATTTCAAAATAATAATACATGGTATGCACAAAGAACCTCTCAAGTCAGGCCTAGGTCTTAACCTTCAAAACAAGGAATCTCAGGAGAGGCAATGCAAACTTACACCAGGGAGGCGCAAAGCACACACTCAACAATTATAGATTAGAGCTCAGTAGGGATGCACTACTGTGAAATGGACTTCAATTTTTAAGGAAATATTAGGAGGAAAAATGTGTGCAGGTTCAAGAGAAGAAAAAAAGAGCTTCACATCCCTTCGAAGAAAACTGGTGGATGGGATTTGATCATGAGGAGATTGGAATCCCCATGATCATCTGATCAGATGAAATATGCGCTCTCATTAAAACCCAGAGACCTTTGTGCTTTGTCACTTTGACAGATCTGAGATATTCACCTTAAGATATCCCCAAAGACTGAAGTTACGAAGTGGTCTACACCATAGATTAGTGAGTGATTTCTAGCCATTAGATTCGTAGGAGTTCAATGATCAAGTAAGTTTGAGTTGTATCTGACTAAGGCTAAGAAAACCCCAAAGCTCCAAAGTCCCAAAGTGAATGACAATTGTAGATCTAGTGATCAATTGAGGACCGTTAGATCTACGAGCCTTCAAATTTTGGAGGTTTGATAATTTGGCACTCTGGTGAAACCAAATAAAGAAGCTTAAGGTTAAGGAACTCTTGGAGTCCCAAAGTTCGGAGTAAATACTTACCGAAAAAATCTATGTACAAGTGTTTGTAGATTCCAAGTATTCATAATTAGGCCATTTGGGAGGTGGTGTGTGTAATTTGATTTGGTGAGAAGAGTCTCGAACTCCTGAAGCCCAAAATTAATCCTAACCATTGCCGACGGTTAATCATGGATCATCTGATCCATGGGTTCGACCTTCACTAGTTCATAGGTATCGAGATTTGTGGCTAAAAAAACTTCTGGATCCCAGAGCCCTAAATTTCTAATAGCTATAGATCAAAGCAAGGCATGGGAACCATTGATCTCTGAGTTATTTGAGATTTAGTACTTTGTCAAAACAGATTCGTTGTTGCAAAAAGGTGAGAAAATCTCGAATTTCCAAACTCTAGAGTGGACGACAATTGTTAATCAATGAGGATTGTGAGCTGTCAAATCTCTGAGCCCTTTGGAGGTTTGGTAATTTGGTTGGAATAGTATCAAGTTGTGGAAGTGGAGGAAATCACCGAATCCCATAGTTTCGAAGTGGATATTCGTCGTAGACTCCCATGTGAGGAGAATCTTTGTTAGCCATTAGATTAAAATAATAAAATTTACTAAGGAATACAGAAGAGTAGGGTTAACCTACAACTATCGGTAAACTCGGCTTATGACCGAATTCAGTCGGTAATCACTTCGGGTGGAAAGGAGGGTTAAGTTTGACAAACCTCTGGAGCTCTGGAGTCCCGAAACTCTAAATAACCCCCTTTGGCTAGCGCTAGGTTCTAGCCCCGGGCCACATGCAAGACTTTGTTAAGGAAAAGGACTTACGAATTACAGGTGAAAAGTCAACTCTCGAGACTTTAAGAGGCCTCCATGGGTCCCAAAAACCTTGGATTTAACTTCAATTTAACATAGACATTCATGTTGCAAGTAACTCAGGTCGAACGACGAATTCAATGGAGAAAAACATGATATGGTTAATTTTAGGATTTTAAATGAAATTTTATTCAGAGACTCACGATGCAGTCAGAACTACATCCATATTTGACCAACAAACAAGGTGTTTTAAAATTCCTAACATAATCTCAACTAAAAAATCTACTCACACATACTTCAATTATGGTTCAAAATAAAAACTTTAAACCTAGACCATATACAGTAAAATTCACATTTTACAATGAGGGTCAAGTTGCTCAATTAGAGTCTGGAAAATGCCCAAAATTACAGAGGGGATTAAACTATAAACACTGTAACTATTAAAAAATTTGGAAGCAAACATAACACTTAGTACTCAGACCTTCCAATGATTCTATAATGACTCAATCAATCTATTATATTAATACACTCGTAATATAAATGAATTCAAAATATAAAAATAAATACCAAAACCAATGAATGTTACGTAATGAAGATGGCCTTCAAGTCTTGCACTCCTTCCTTTCCTTTTGTTGCTAATCATAGAGACTTCACTGGTACCTCCCAATTAACACTAGGGGTACTCTTCTTCCCCCTTAGCCCCCCGAGCCACAAAGGGGCCAAGCACAAAGACCAGAACACAATAGCTTCCAAGCTTGCCTCGCAAGGAAGAGCTTCCACTCTTTTCACAATCCTGGAGTCCCAACTCTCACAAGTAAAACACAGTCAATAAAAAATTTGGCATCATAACAGTGTTCCCAAAAATTTCGATGCCCTTCCCTTCTACGTCAATTGCTTTATAGAAATATTCCTCACGGACATCTACCCCTCATGCATAATTCATTAATTTTAAAAAAATAAATTAAAGGATTATTCACCCGTGACATGTGTGACACTCTCCCCAAGTTGCACAATTTATCTTTTATTTTTATTTAAAAGCCATTTTTCATCACATTTCCCAATGTGTTCCTATTTTTCCTCTTGGTTGTCTCTTAGTTCCCCAATCCCTTAATTAATGGGTGTCTCCTAACTAGATTTTAGTTAGAGTAGGACTAGGAGTCTTCTTCTAGTTAGACTAGGGTTGGTTGACTCAATATTCTATTCTATGCACAATCCATTTTCTCAAGTTGTTATTTATTTCTAAGTAAAGATTCCTTTTTTTATAATTTAATGCACACATGTGCATTTTATCGATTCTTTAGGTTTTTACTTACTCATTCCTAACATTTGACTTACTTCAAATCTTTAACTCATGTCACAATTCATTTAGTCCTTTATTTAAATTTTAGGCTTAGACTTAGTCTTAGACTTATGATTAGACTTCTGTTAGGATTTAATAATTTTTTATTTTTTTTTTGTAAATGAGAGTGTATGTATATTAAGAGCTTTCAAAATCCGAAACAGGATAGCAAAATACCAAGATGTTCAAGCTATAATTACTGGACTGCCCTAGCCATGGGGAAACCAGTCCAGCCAGCCCAACCAATCCAGTAGTCCACCGAGTCATAAGTGAAACCTGTAAGAGAGTATTTATACTGTTTATCATCTACGATCTAAACCTGAGAGGACTTGACAGCTAAACACTTAAAACTTAGACACCTAAACACTTAAAACTTAGACACCTGGCAGGTAGCTGGTTCGCGTGGCTAAAGGTCTCCTGGCCATGGCTTTTCCTCAATATACGTTGTCTCGTCGCCCCACTACTGGTCATCTACCTTGCTGTGCTTAGCACCCTCGGTGTCGACCTCGCGCTCCTCTTTCCGCCTGCTCATGTCTACTAGGCTCGGCACGTTGTGCTGACCTTCATCTTTATCGGCTTCGACAGGATCCGGGAACAGGGATGCATGCATGGACGAGAGGATTTGGAGGAAACTTGCTACCTTTACATCTGTATCCTGTACACGGAAGTGTAAATCCACCACCTCCTGCCTGAGTTCAAAAACCAAATTGTGCAGTACAGACAGGTTGTTCCTGAATTTCTCTCTGTCAAAGGAATCCTGGGAGTGAGGTCCTGCCGTCTTAGGTACCCCCTATGGAGAAGGGCTGCAGTCCAAGTCACCCGAAGGGTCATGGGAGGGCACGGGGTTAGGTGGGGTAGTTGGGGGGTCTTGAAGAAGCCGAAGGAGTGAAATTGGAGTTCACGGAATTACGACCATGGAGCTGAACTACGGAACTTGCAGAGAGACAGGAGTGAAGTCATATTGATGGCGAGAGGAGGAATCATCAGAGGTCGAGTCTGGAGGTGTAATCGGGGGCCTCCAAGGCTTCCAGTGAGAACCCCGCCTCAATTTACCTCTTGGCCACGTCATTGGATGCTCGGTGTAGCTGGCAGAAAGAACGAAGGTCGCTTGGTGGAGGGGAATGGCAGGGGCTAGCTCACTCCAATGGAGGAGCACTGGAATAAAATTGAGTTGTGTAGGGAGGAGCCCTGCAAGCAGCGAACATAAGTGAACCGCATCCATCGTGAACCAATTCATTCAAAATCGCAGCGAGGGGAAAGGACTTCTGCGTAAATGCGCCCTTGTATTGCCATAAACGCCATTTAAATTTCAGGTGGGGTGATGGGCTGTGGCACAAGACCATCACGTGGCTCCATGCCACGACACCCAGTACCTTCAATCAGCTCCTGCCACGATGACCTCTCTAACACCCCATCCAGGGGAGGATTTAATAATTAATAATCTATTGTTTAATTAATTATTTTAATCCGACAAGGTCTAATCATTCCAATGTTTTCTAGGCCACCTATGTTTTTTGACTCAGGTTTCAATTGTACGATGTTCCCTTCAAGACACATCTTCATGCTCCAAGGGTGCCACTCGCATTGACTTGTTTTGGAAGTTTGTCCAATCCCTTGGATTCAAAACTCCATTTGGTCGACCTTGTGAGAGACTAATGGATGCTAAGGAATAAGGACACATGACATGTTAAATAATTAATTGTCCTAATGTATATTAATTAATTAATTATTGTTTAATGTATATTAATTAATCGATTAATTAATTAATTAACTCATTAAATATTTTGGGAATGAATTAAA
>ML776717.1:813693-825710 GCA_009831015.1 Picea engelmannii | reverse complement strand
AAAATAGAACAAAGCTTGAGGAAAAATCCAAGAAGTGTACCTTTATTGGATATGGTGTTAATGATTTTGGTTATTTCTTATGGGATTATGAAAATAACAAAATCATTAGGAGTAGAGATGTCATATTCAATGAGAAGGTCATGCACAAATATCAGTTGCAGGGAAAGAAACAGGAAACAGAAAAACAAGAATACACAGTGCTTGATGAGATCACTGAAAAAGAAATTCCAAAGAACCAGAAAATCAAAATGTACAATAGCAGGAGCAACAGATACCTCAAACACCTACAAGTGTTGTTAGAAGATCTACCAGGTTAAGTATACCCCCTGAACGATACTCTCCTTCATTATATTATTTACTATTGATTGATTCTGGTGAACCAGAATGTTATGAAGAGGGAATGCAGGTAGACACCAAAAAGAAGTGGGAGCAAGACATGAAAGAGGAAATGGATTCCTTGGAAAATAACCAGACTTGGGACTTGGTTCAGTTGCCTGCAGGAAAAAGAGCATTGCAAAATAAATGGGTTTACAAGTTGAAGGAAGAAGAAGGAGGAGAAAAGCAGTACAAGGCTAGACTTGTTGTAAAGGGGTTTGCACAAAAGAAAGGTATAGATTTTGATGAAATATTTTCTCTTGCTGTTAAAATGACTTCAATTAGGACTATTTTAAGTCTTGTGGCAGTAGAAGATTTGCATCTTGAACAGTTAGATGTAAAAACAACTTTTCTCCATGCGGAATTGGAGGAAGAGATTTATATGCAACAGCCACAGGGGTATGAGGTCAAAGGGAAGGAGAATTTCGTATGCAGGTTGAAGAAGAGCTTGTATGGTCTAAAGCAAGATACAAGGCAGTGGTATTTGAAGTTTGACAGGTTTATGACATAATAGGGTTATAGTAGATGTCATTCTGATCACTGTGTTTATTTTAAAAAGCTAGAAAATGGAAGCTTTATTATCTTGTTATTGTATGTAGATGACATGCTTGTTGCAGGGACTAATATGCAGGATATAAATGTGATCAAGAAGAAATTAGACAATTCATTTGTGATGAAGGATTTGGGTGCTGCAAAGAAAATCCTTGGCATGAGAATAACAAGAGACGAGAAAAATTGCAAACTGACATTGTCTCAGGGTGAGTACATAGAAAAGGTGTTGGAGAGGTTTATAATGCAGAATGCAAAACCAGTTAGTACACCTTTGGCCAACCATTTAAAATTAACTAAGGAAATGTGTCCCAAGACACAGGAAGAGATAGAATACATGTCCAAGGTCCCTTATTCATCAGCAGTTGGCAGCTTGATGTAAGCAATGGTTTGCACAAGACCAGATATTGCACATGCATTGGGAGTTGTGAGAAGGTATATGAACAATCCAGGTAAAGAACATTGGGAAGCAGTAAATTGGATTCTTAGGTATTTGAGAGGTACTACTACACATGCATTATGTTTTGGAGGTTCAAACACTTTTCTACAGGGATATGTTGATTCAGATATGGCAGGTGATAAAGACAGCAAGAGCAACACCACAGGGTATGTTTTTACTATAGGTGGAACAACAGTAAGTTGGATTTTGAAACTGCAAAAGGTTGTTGCACTTTCAACAATAGAGGCATAGTATGTTGCTACTACAAGGGCTAGTAAAGAGATGATTTGGTTACAAAGGTTTATGGAGGAATTGGGAAAGAAGCAGGAGAATAGCCAGTTGTACTGTGATAGTCAGAGTGCCATTCACCTTGCAAAGAACTCAGTCTTCCATTCAAAGACTAAGCATATATAGTTGAGGTACCATTTCATATGATCCGCCTTGGAAGATGGACAATTGAAGCTGGAAAAGATACACACTAGCCAGAATCCTGCAGACATGTTAACAAAGGGAGTAACCAGGTAGAAACTGAGTTCCTGCTCAGTTTCAGTGGGTCTTCAAGAATGAAGATGAAAATGAGAAATTTGCTAGGTCCAAGAAGGTTCAGAGTCTAGCATATATAGCAGCGGTGGAGTTGTTGAGATCAGTCTCCATGTGGGAGATTGTTGGTTGTGGAGCCTGATTATCTTCCTGATTTAGAGGTCCTTGATTCCAGCCGTGTTTATACCCCATGAAGTATTTACACCCCATAAGTATGTACACTCTTCCACGCGAGGGAGTGCAGAGGGGGGGTTCATTATAAGGTTGCAGATCTAATGGTAGAGATTATGTTAGGGTTTTTTGCCCTAGAAGGCAACCCTCTTTTATGAGGGAAATGTATCGTGGCTATGGTTGATGGTGAATATTGTATTCTGAGAGAGGAGACTGTGAGAGAAAGAAGAGGAAGTTACAATGGGTTTTGTTGTAGGTTGTATCCCTTCATTTGCTGGATAATAAAGGAAGGACCTGGCAATTTCTCTGGTGGACGTAGCCCACATTGGGTGAACCATGTAAATCTATGTCTCTCTTGTATTGTGTGTCTTCTGTGTTTTGTTTCTGCATTTGTTTTATTTTATTGCTCCGCGGTCCTATTTTTCTAACAACAGGAACCCTCACAGTAGAACCGTTACGCATATTGGACCATAAAGTCCGACAGCTCAAGAACTACCTGGTAGACCAAGTTAAGGTCTAGTGGGACAAATATAGTACAGGATCTGCTACTTCGGAGGATGCTGAGACACGATGACAAGATTATCCATCACTTTTTTTACCACCTTGAGAATATGTTTCTCGAAGGTTGGGTGTATGTAACACCACCTTTTGACTTAGACAGCCAGGATTACCTGAGGCCTAAACACCTTTATTTCCTATTCACAAGTGAAACTATTAAATAATACACTTGAACTTTTAAGACATATGAACCTTTATAAATGTTTAAATGTATTTGAATAATGATGGATATGATGTGATATATTGTGAGAGTGTAAATTTTATGAATGTTTAAATGTTATTGATGATGATGGATATGATGCGATCTACTATGTGAATGTAAATTCTATGAATGTTTAAATGTTATTGATGATGATGGATATGATGTGATATATTGTGTGAATGAGAATCCTATGAGGGTTTAAATGCTATTGAATGATGTTGGAAATAATGCAATCTATTATGTAAATGATAATTCTATGAATGGGTAATGTTAATTGAATTATGGGATATTATGAGATCTGTTTCTAACTTGAAAACTTTGATGTTAAAGTTGTTTGTATGGGGATACCGAATTGAGATTATAGTTGTATGCAATTACATGATAATAATGCATATATGCATATGAATTTGTGTTACAAACTAATCTGCAGGTCATTGGGCTATGAAATAGCCAAGGGATAATGATAATGAAAGTGGATGTCGTGACCACTGATCAAGAAACAATATGGTATGAATCTTTGTATGTGAAATTATATTGGTTTGGATGCATTGCTATTATATGTGGACAAGTGCAGGATTCCAGGTAGTGAGACTGCCCAAAACTGAATAAACAATGACAAAACTCCCAGCAACATGGTGCCACTATATATTCCATTGTAGGGTGTGGACCCTAGTCATGTTAGGAGGGGTGGAGGCATTTCCCACCGTGTATCCTCCAAAACTTGGAGTCATGGGAGGACGGTGTTAGCTCATGCTCCCCTAGACGTGTGATGATGACTGTCAATTGCTTGCTGGGGAAGCTTGGTCAAGATAGTGACACTTCCGCTTACAGGTTCTATTTGGAGTTAGGTCAATGTAGTTGACACTCCAAGATAGTCCAACAGAGGAAGGATAGGAATGGAAGATGGAAGTAAGTTAGGGAGGAAGGATGAGTAGAAATAGTTGAGAGTGTATGGAGATTTGTCTTATGGTGGAATTTATTGTTTTTTTTTCCTTTTGAAAAGAAAATGGGTATATATGAATATTCATAATTACGTAACTGAACTACACTTGTCTACATAACATTGTTGATCTAGATAATTGTAATTAAAGGATTTCACAAACGTTTGATTGGTTTATTGTCTTTTATAAAATGAATAGTCTTGCTGAATGGATTGGATGCATACAGAAATTACTATAGTGATGATAGTTATTGTTATTAGTACATGCACGAGACTTGTATGTAGTAGCTACACATGCATTTCTTGCACATGTACACTAGTATGTATGAGTTTTCTTGGCTTACTTACTAATAATGTCGGTTATTTGTTATGAATGTGTGAACCATGTGTCGTTTCCCTTGTATCATAAAATACTTTAACTTTGGGACGAAGTTTCCTTAAGGGTGGGTGTATGTAACAACCCTAGTTAAATAACTAATTGTCAAAGTTAAATAATTGTTTAAGGTTTATTAAGTTTAATTAATTAAATAATTAATTGTCATAATGTATATTAATTAATTAATTATTATTTATTAATAATAATAATTATTTATTTATTGTTTAATGTATATTAATTAATCGATTAATTACTTAATTAACTCATTAAATATTTGGGGAATGAATTAAAGTTTAATAAATTAAAAAAAAAAAGAAAAATTAATGTATTGAAGGATGGTTGGCATTGAATGGAGGGATAAGGTGCTTGGCATTGAATGGAGAGATAAGGAGGGGAGAGGCAGTGAATGGACGGGGGGAGTATGAGTGGGCAAAGACATTCGAGAGGGGAACTTTTGATTTTGGGGGCAGGGAAAATTTTTAGGAGATTAGGAGATTGTATTGGAGCATTTTCTAGTGGAGGGATTGGAAAACTATATTTTTGGTTTTGGCTTGAGGAATTTATTGGACTATTATAGGGTAGCATCGGTTGCTAGGATTTTTGGGCTCGGGGGCCAAGAATCCTTATGGAATCCTAGAGCTAGGGAGCTAGATAGGCTTTGTTCCTAGCTGGTTGGGAGGAAAGATTTGGTTTTGGGCAGGGTTTGGGCAGAGCATCTTGGTCAAAGTTTGGGCAGAGAAGCTTGGACAGATAGAGTGGGAAACAACATCACTTGAGAGGTATTTATGTTCATTATTATTGCATGCCATTATTGTTATGATGGTTCATTATTTTACTATGTTGTATATGTTTTTTTTTTTTATATGGTTTTTATATCATGTTGCTCATTTGAATTTGTTGAACCATGAACTGTTAGTTTGTTAGTTTGTTGAATATAAAATCGTAAAGAAATTATCAAAATCAATGTTATGATTATATTTAAATTTTAGGTTCTATTAGCTAGGACACTACAATACACCTCAAAGAATTAGGCAAGGCTAGTCTATAAGCCACATGTCCTTTCTTTTCCACTACTTTGAAGGGTCCCATGAACCTAGGAGAGAGTTTAGCACCATTTCCAAACTTGATCGAACTCTTCTGCGGTTTTACCCACAAGAATACTATGTCTCCAACTTCATAATGGTGGTCAACGTGATGCACATCAAAATAACTCTTATGTTGATCTTGCGCTTCTTTAAACCTCTGTCTTATCAATTACATATGTTCTTCCACTTCTTGAATCACTTCTGATCCTACCAGAACCTTGTCCTCAAGTCGACCCCTACTTAACGGAGTCCAACACGGTCACCCATAAAGAAACTCAATCAGTGCCATCTTAATCATATTATGATAGTTGTTGTTGTATGCAAACTATACTAGTGGTAAGAATTCTTCCCAACGTTTCTACTTGTCCATTACATACATACGCAACATATCTTCCAAAATTAGGTTTTTCCTTTCTATTTTCCTATTTGTCTCTGGGTGATAAGTCATGCTAAATTTTAGTTCTATTCCCAAAGCCTCTTGGAAACGGGTCCAAAACCATCCTGTAAACATTGATCCTCGATCAGATATGATTCTTTTTGGCACCCCATGTAATCTCACAATCTCCCTGACAAATACTCTAGCTATGTTTGGTGCCTGATACATCGTACTCACTAGAATAAAGTGTGCAATCTTCATTAGAGTGTCAACGACCAAAAAAATTGAATTGTGTCTCCTTGCTGTCAGTGGCAATCCAACAATAAATTCCATCGAAATGACTTCCCATTTTGATTCGGGGAATAGCGTGTGTCTGTAACAATCCTATTGGATGTCTATGTTCAGAATTCACTTCCTGACATTATATACATCTCACCATGTAACAAAATATGCCTTCTTTCATTCCCTTCCAAAAGAATAAAGGCTTAAGGTCTGCCTTCATCTTCATGACTTTCAAATGAGCCATGCCTAACCCTTCCTTGGATGTGTCCATTCATACCAAGAACTCCTTGTCCATGTTGGGGACTTTTAGTATCAACGCTGTCATAAAAAACTCTTTGATTCTTTGAAATTCTTCTGTGCATTTCTCAGTCCACAATAACTTTTTGTTCTTCTTCTACAATTCAGTGATCCGATTTTCTATCTTCAAAAATCCTTAAAAAAATCATCAGTAATATCCTGCTAAACCAATAAAACTGTGTACTTCTTGTACATTTGTCAGTGTTGGCCATTCCATAATATCCTCCACTTTCCTTGGATCCATAGAGACACCTTCGCCAGATATGATATGTCTCAAGTAGTGAACCTTATATTGGTAAAGAGAGCATTTTGATAGCTTCCCATACAATTTGTTTTCTCCCAGGCACTGCAGGACCAACCTCAAGTGTTCATTGTTCTCTTCCTTCATTCGAGAATGAATCATTATTTAATCAATAAAAACTTGAACAAACATGTCCAAGTATTCATGGAACATGCCATTCATCAAACTCATGAATACCCCGGGGGCATTTGTCAATCTGAATGGTAAAACTGTAAACTCATAGTGTCCAAATATCATCTTAAAAGAGGTCTTAGGGATATCTTCTTCTTTAATCCGTAATTGGTGATATCTTGATCTCAAGTCAATCTTCGAAAACATCATCACCCATTTCATATGATCAAACAAATCATCTATTCTTGGAAAAAGATACTGGTTCTTGTTCATCACTTTGTTCAATTGATGATAGTCAATACAAATTCTCCACAATCCATCCTTCTTTCTCAAGAAAATAACTGGTGCACCCCAAGGTGACACACTTGGACGAATAAGTCCCAAATCTAACAATTCCTTCAATTGCATTTTCAAATCCTGTAATTCAGGTATTGACATATGGTAAGGAGTTCTTGCAATAGGTTCAGTTCCCAGTTTCAAGTCTATTGTAAAATCCAAGTCTCTTTTGGGATGCAAGACATGTAACTCTTATGGAAACACATTTGCAAACTCTTACACTATAGGAAGGTTTTCTAGTCCTTCCTCCTTGCACTTTTCATTCAATGCTAAGATTTCATATAGTCTGTATCCCTTGCACACACTCTTCTGAAATTGTAGGGAAGAAATGAACCTCAAGGAAACTCCTTGGTTTCTTCCTACAATCACTTTACTTGTCCCAAATCATTCGTCAAGCTTAAACATTTCATCTGACAATTAAGTATCACATCATGTGATTCCAACCAATCCATACCAATCACTATGTCATAAGATACTAAGATCGTGACACAAATATATACCTTTGTTACAAAGTATCCCAAGTTATGGCTACAACCTATAACCTTTCCTCCAACATCTATTTTGGCACCCGATTCCATTTCTACATACTTGAACTCATCCTGCTTGATTTCCTTTACCTTAATTATCTTTAGCATTGCACCAAAGATAAATATCTCGGTAGCACTTGGATCTATCAATATAATGTAGCTTTGGTATGTGTTTGTACCTGACGTCTCAAGCATAGTGGACTTGTTATTGCATAGTTTGTAGCTATGTCAAATGGATATAAGATGCAAGGCCAAATTGGCATAATAGGAACCTATCCTACCCAATGTCACCACGATGGGGAGGTTATTGCTCTTTAGGGAGGTTAGGCCCAGGGGAGACATCCTCGGCAACCTGGAGTTTTGAAGAGGCAAAGGTTTAAAAGTCAAAGTAAAGTTCACCCTTCACAGGTCACCACCAAAATAGATAGTCCGGCTAAATAGCCAATAATGAAGTGTAGGCCCAAAGAAGAACACCTGCTTGGGACAAAGCAAACCAATATATATATGAAAGCTATGATTCAATGGGTTAGTACTTCATAATACTATCTAATATCAATATATAAGCAATTGCAACAATAAATACTGACAAAGTCAATGTTTGTTAATATAGCGATGAAATAATGTTACTTCACCAACAAATATCAAGATGATGTAACAATCAATGTATCCATTCAATCCTCATTCAATAAATGCATCAAACCACCATCCAATTGCTTAATATATAAAAAGTGTTGCGTCAAGATGAAATAACCAAGAGTGAAGTCATCTTTTAGGGTTAGTAGTTAGTTAGGGTTTCAATTTATAAGAGGTTTTGAGAGTTGTTTCAATCACTTTCACTTCAACGTTGGAGGCTAAAGATCAGTGCCTAGGATTACGGAGTCAAAAGGTGAAGGACGCACAAGTTGAAGGGGATGAGATTCAAAGGACAAGAGGGAAAGGTTTCAAGGTGATTTTATAGTAGGGCCTTAAAGACATAACCCTAAGGGAGAGAGGCTCACTCTGGTGTTGCTTAAGAAAGGCCTCGTGCTCTCTCCTCCTTCCCGGAAAACAACTAGCTCAAACACAAGTAAAATCAAGACAAGAGAGTTTAAAGACGGACAGTGTTGCAAAGGCAAGGCTCTTTCATCAAAACCCAAAATAAAAATGACCCTAGGTGTAGATAACCTAGGCCTGGGACGTCCTCTTCCTCTTGAATTTTAAAGGTACGACTAGTTTAAGGGAAGAAGATAGAAAGAGTGTAGCAATGGCTAGGCTCTCTTCTTCTTCTTCAATGGCTAAAAGGTTTTTCTATCGGGGGACATGAGACAATGACATACTTTTGTGTTTGTCCCCTAGGGTTTTGATTCAACAATATAAATATAAATAGATGTAAGAAATTAAACTACAACCATTCAATCAAGAAGTTTTACAAAAAAATACTTACAAATTATCAAGAAAATAGCATGCAAACCCTAGTTGTAAACCTTCCTTCAAGAAAAACACCATAACTTGCAAAAAATATCTTCTACAAACAAGTGCGCCTTCCTCAAATCAACCAATAACTCTAATAGGGTGCAAAAATTAGACCGCCCTAGGAGAGTGAGTAATGTGTTATATCAAAAGGAGGCTAAAACTCCTCAATATATACTGTATCAATTACCTTAATTAATTTTAGGTCATAAAAAATGGCTGACAAGACCAGAATACTGTTTTTACATTAAATTTCCAAATTAAAA
Source organism: Picea engelmannii (assembly GCA_009831015.1). NCBI lineage: Eukaryota > Viridiplantae > Streptophyta > Pinopsida > Pinales > Pinaceae > Picea > Picea engelmannii. The sequence goes on along the minus strand of ML776717.1, from coordinate 816,530 downwards.
CCCTAACTAAGATGTAATAAAGGTAAAATCCCCTTCAAGGGAGGTGCTAGCTCCTTTTAGGGCAGATGAGACATCTAGGAGCAAAATGTTAGCCCTCTAGGGGCTTCTCCAACATGCCACACATGCCATTGTTGCCCAGTCTACCTTGAAGAATGACCATGAAGCTGGATGACATCATGGCAAGTGTTGGAGCCGCCCTTGTTTTTACCTTGCACAATTTTCAATTTTTGATACTTGAAATCTAAAGATTGATTTTCCTTTTCCTTCCGAGATCTTAAAGACTCTGAAATCTTGTCGCCTGAACATAAATGTTTTCTACTTTCAAAACAGATCCATTTTCATGAGTATGTTTGTTCTTTTGTTTCATTTCGGGGTCTCACAGGTCGGATACTTTAAAGCTTGAGTTCACACGTCCCGAGTCACGAAACGGCGAAATCGTTTTCAATTTCCGCCCAAGACATTAACTAGGGTAAATCTTGTAACTCATGAGTGGACATTGTCGGGAGTTCACGTCTCAGCATTCGTCAAACCCAAGTTTCTGTTCTTACAACCCCGAGAGCCGAGAACGCGATAATTCTTGCGATAACCCTAGTCAAGAATTAAAGGTCAAAAAACTAACCATGGTTAAATTTGGTGCTCGGCATTTCACCACTCGTCACTTTCTTTCATAAAGTTAAGGTGTCTAAAAAATCCTGACTCACGAGGTTGCGACATGATTATGGAAATATTAATTAGTAACCTAATCTAAGATTTTCTTCCCGTATTTTGAGCCTTAATTATCGCCACATCACGGTATCGCGACTCGGCATACCATTCTCCCAAAAATCTGTCTTCGAACTTCTGAGTCGTGATATGGCGAATAAATTAATTATGCAATTAATAACGCTCCAAATCATGATTACTATTAATTGAATCCAAGTCGGCCCTCGCAGTCTCGCAAGTTGAAGAGTCAAAATGTTTAAAGGAAATTCACGATGCAGTGAACAGAGAGAAAATTATTTAAGTTTGCTAAGATTTGAAATTTTAAAATAAAATGAGATGCGTCCCGTCCTGCGCATCGAGGTTTGTGCATTTCCCAAAGCACCTGCTGCTCTCCATACCCTGACTGCCTGTCAAGCCGCCAAACATTGATGACATTAATGAAGAATTAGGGTAAATCCACGAATAAACAAGATCGGATTTACGCAATAAATTGTTTCTAATTGTGATTTGACAGACTTAATTCAAATAGTACAGAGTTTTCAAATATATACGAGAGTTTCATTTTATTTTAAACATTTCTCATAAGTGCACAGAGCACACATTTCTACGAGTGAACTAATTTCTACATGTATACACAGGTCTATCACAGAAGAACGAAAAAGAAAACTTCAGCCATGGCTCCACGGAAATCTACGAAGGCGAATGTCGCGATTGCAGCACAGGGTTCTGACCAGTGCTGCAGGGGAGAGCCCCCCCGCCCCCCCCCCTCGAACCTGCTCCCAAATCGCGCTCCCAAGGGAAGCGTTCAGGGAGCGCGCTCCCAAGTGCATTCCCTGAATGCTCCCCTTCGGGAGCGTTTTTAGGGAGCGCGCTCCCTCTTAAAAAACTGCGCTCCCTGGCTTTTTAGGGAGCATCCAGGGAGCGTTCATCCTAAAACCCTCTAAAAACCTAAAAACAAATTGGAGTTGTAAGGTGTTTTGGTGTGCAGCTGAGGGTAGTAATTAATGGTAATGTTAAAGGAGAATGTCACTATCACTTTTACTTAAATTTTTAACATTACCATTAATTGTTTCAAGATGATTGAGAGTGGTTCCAACCTCATTGGACTTCATATGGAGAAAGTAGAATTTTAGGTCCCATTCAAAATTCAGCAGACTTAACAGTTTTCAAGATTTCAATATTGGCAAGATTGCAATGTTTCCACTGGATTCTATCATGTATGAGGGTATGGAACTGACATTTAATCAAGTGAACCAAGCTCTTTATGTACCTCGATGTTGGTGGCATTAATTGTTGAACTCTTTTGTCATGACTCCAGTAAAAATGTACCCTTCACTCAAGTATAAACTCTTCTATTGAACTCTTCTCTTTGTAGTTTGTCGTCGTGTTCGGTGACTTAGTAGTGTATGTGCACACCAATCTCTGTCTTATATACAAGCAGAGAGAAGAGTGGTTGAAGGGACAGGTTGGGTTCTATCGAATGGTGGAACATGTATGGCTCCCTTGCCAAAAATTTGCATAAATTGGCGGTGAAGGTGCTTTCTCAGGTCGTTAACACCTCTTCTACAGAGAGGTGTTGGAGCACCTATAGCTTCGTCCACAATGTAAAGAGAAACAACTTGAATGCAGACCGGGCAGAAAGCTTGGTTTATGTGCATTACAACTTGAGGTTGTTGTCACATTATTGTGATGTAGACGAGAATGATTTTTGTAAAAGAGATATGACTTGTGATAACAATCCAGAGGAGACTAATTTACAGGATGGAACCATTGTTTTAGAGTGCTTGCAAGAGGAACTTTTGAGTGATCATGATGGCGATCATATTCCTGGAGGAGACATGCCACCCCCATCCACTACAAGGGTTCCGAATTCATCAATTTTACCTTTATCTACAGTGTACACAGCATCCATTGTCACGTGGGGGCCATTCAGTTGTTGGTTGTGTTCCACGATCACTTCCACCCGTTCCTCCTCTTATTCAAAGATCACGAGAGAAGAAACTAGAAGTTTCTCGTGGCAAGAGGAAATCTTAGAGCATAGTACTTAGTACTTGCTAGATCTCTTTTTTTGTTTCATGTTTAGAAGTAGTCTCTAAAACTTAATACTTTGTCTTGAGTCTTGACTCTTTATTATG
>ML776717.1:791603-807546 GCA_009831015.1 Picea engelmannii | reverse complement strand
TGAAATCCACTTTGCAGCCCCAACCAGAAGAAGTGGAGGATTGTGACATAGGAACTGAAAAAGAAGCTAGGATAGTAAAGATATCTAAATTCCTCCCTCCCAAGGTAAAAGACCAATACAGAGACCTACTCAAACAGTATACAAATGTTTTCGCCTGGTCCTATGAAGAGCTTCGAACGTATGACACTTCCATAATTGAGCACAAGATACCGTTGAAGCCCGGGGTCAAGCCTTTTAGGCAAAAGCTTAGGCAATTTAACCCCATTTTGTTGCCCATCATTGAAAAGGAAGTTAAGAAGCTTTTAGATGCGAAAATAATTGTACCTCTAAGGTACTTAGACTGGGTGGCAAATTTAGTCCCTGTCAGAAAAAAGAACGGAGAAATCAGACTATGTGTGGATTTCCGGAACTTGAACAGGTCCTCTCTTAAGGATAATTATCCGCTCCCCAAAATGGACCACGTCCTGGAAAGGGCAGTTGGAGCAAATCGAATGTCTATGATAGATGGGTTTTCTGGGTACAACCAAATCGCCATGAATGAGCTAGACAGAGAAAAAACCTCTTTCACCACACCATGGGGTACATTCATGTATGATAAAATGCCTTTTGGTTTGATGAATGCAGGGGCTACATTCCAACGCGCTATGGACATTTCTTTCGTCGGAGAAAGAGACAAGTTCATAGTAATCTACCTTGACGATTTAACGGTTTTCTCTAAAACCGATGAAGAACATTTGATCCATTTAAAACAGACTTTCGAAAAATGCCGCAGGTATTGCATATCTTTGAACCCAAAGAAATCACATTTCACTATGTAGGAAGGTAAGCTTCTGGGGCATATCGTATCTAAAGATGGGATCGGGATCAATCCTAAGAGGATTGAAGCAATACAAACTATCAGATTTCCTTGGAACATAAAAGAAATTCAATCTTTCTTAGGAATAAATTTTTTACGAAGGTTTATACCAAATTTTGATGAGATTGTCAAATTGATCACAGGAATGCTGAAAAAGGATAGAAGAGTAAATTGGATGACCGAGGCTAAAGTGTCGTTCGAGCATATTAAAAAATTCATCAGTGAAGCACCTGTGTTAGTAAGCCCAAATTACTTGAAATATTTCCTCATCTTCTCGTTCGCTTCTGAACATACTATCGCCGCGGTGTTGCTACAAAAATATGATGAAGGCTTTGAACGCCCGATCGTGTTTTTTAGCAAGAGCCTTAGAGACGCTGAACTAAAATATGATATAATAGAAAAACAGGTGTACGCAATGGTGAAAGTGCTTAAAGCATTCAGAACTTACGTTCTGCATTCAAAAATTATCGCGTACGTACCAACCAGTGTTGTGAAAGATATATTGGTACAACCAGATAGTGATGGAAAACGAGGGCGCTCGCTCGCTAAAATACAAGAATTTGATCTGGAAGTCAAGACTACTAAATTGATAAAGGGGCAGGGTCTGGCCAAACTCTTGGCTGAGTCGAACCTTAGAGCTCTTGACATCAATTGCCTACAAGGGGAAGACAGAGACACACATTTGCAAGTGCCGGATGACTAGACACATCCAAGCAAGGTTGAAGAAAAGTTCATGTCGTCAGGATGGTATAAAGATATAGTTTTCTATTTGTTTAACCTGAAATGTCCAGATGAACTAACACCAGCCAAATGCAGAACTTTAAAACTCCATGCTGTAAAATATTGCATCTCCGAAAATCAACTATATTGGAAGGATCCACTCGGGTTCTTACTAGTCTGTTTGGTTGAGTCGGAAACTCCACGGGTTGTAGAAGAATTTTATGAAGGAATCTCTGGAGGACACCATGCGTGGAGAGCCACAGCCTACAAGATCCTGAGGGCCGTAAACTATTGGCCAAAACTATTTTCGGACGTCAATACCAAAGTACGTGCCTGTTACTCATGTCAAATATTCGCTGGTAAGCAGAAACTCCCTGCACTACCACTCGTTCCAGTCAAAAATAAATCCCCATTTCAACAATGGGGATTAGACTTCATAGGGGAAATTAATCCCCATTCCAGTGCTCAGCATAAGTGGATCTTAACAGCCACAAATTATTTTACAAAGTGGGTGGAAGCAATTCCAACCAAAAGGGCAACAGACTCGGTGGTGATCGACTTCTTGGAAGATAACATCTTGTCAAGATTTGGGTGTCCCCGAAATATTGTTATCGACAACGCCCAGGCCTTCAAATCCATGGCTATGATCAATTTCTACCAGAAGTACAGTATCGTTCTCGGCCATTCCACTGCTTATTACCCTCAGTGAAACGGGCTGGCCGAATCATCTAACAAGAGCCTGGTAAACATAATAAAAAAAGTACTGAATGAAAACAGAAGGTCCTGGCATGTGCATTTAAAGTACGCATTGTGGGAAAACTGCATCAGCACTAAAAGATCTATCGACATTTCGCTGTTTCAGATGGTCTATGGGACTGAGGCGGTTCTGCCTATAAACTTAGCATTTCCAGTGATGAAATTATGGCAGGATCAGAACGAAGAACCCAATCATGTAACCAGGAGAATTAACCAGCTGATCGAGGTTCAACAGCACATAGTGGAGGTTGATGAGAAAATGCAGAAATACCAGGACGATATGAAAGCATTGTTCGACATCAAGGCAAAGAACAGAGAATTCCTCCCAGGTGATTTAGTGTTAAGATGGGATATGAGAAGGGAAGAAGCCGCAAAGCATGGCAAATTTGATCACCTTTGGTATGGACCATTCAGGGTCTCGGCTCTAGAAGGAAAGAATTCCTTTCTTCTAGAAAATATTGATGGAGAAGTTCTCAGCGCCCCGATCAACGGGCGGTATCTAAAGCACTACATGACGTGACAGTCATCGATTCAAAAAAAAAAAAAAAAAATTGTATATATATTTGTAAATAAATAAATTTGTTCAAACATGTACTATTAATTTTTGGTTTTCGTTCCTAAACTCTCAACACGTTTTCAATAAAATTTGTATTTGTTTTTACAGGATTCCAGCTGCAGATGAAACTAACTCAAAAAATTAAGGTGCAGGTCGGTGTGGGAAATAGAACAACATAAAACAGGTGATACTTAAGATATTTCATAAGTTCATAGAGAAAGTGAAAAGAAAAGATAGAGGTGAGCTTTCTAAATACATAGGTCATGAGAGGCTGTTTAAGCAAATTAAGGTAACATTTTTCAAATTTTCAATGTAATGGGTTAGATAACAAGAATATTTTTATTTTCATAATCTTCAAATAAAATAATTTGAATGAATACATTAAACCTAAAATAGTCAGTCATAATTTTTGTTCCTAAATATATTCGAAAATCAGTCCCGAACTGTGGTGACCTTTTGTATATTAAGCCATTGAATTGCTGCCTGGTTTTTTGTCTATCTTTGGGCCTAACTTTTAGTGAGTCACTATCTTCCCGAGTCTTTTTGAAGGAATAAAAGTTTTTCATTTTAAACCTCAGGGATTTCGAAACGGATCCTAATAAGAAAGCCGGTCTTCACAACTACTTAATCTTCTACTAAGCCAAGGAACGTTTATAGCGATCCTAACTTTCCTAGATTTTTCAATAGCATCGAAAAAATCAAAGCTTGCTTGAACAGGATGTCCCTTAAAATTTTTATTATTCTCCCCTGTCTCCCTAGGAATGAAGGTCTTGTGAGGGTCAAAGGAAGGTTGATTCCGAGTAATCAAAATAAGTTGACACACCTCTGATAAAAAATATTGCACAGATCTCAGCCCTGATATAAACTGATTGCTCCCATCTTCGTGTTTTAAAAGTAAATACTAAGACAGGTGGTGAAAGGAAATTCATAAATGATTTCCCCCACCTAGTCCATTAAGACGATGAAAGGAAATTCAGAAATGATTGCCCTCATCTTAGCGTTTAAACGCATAAATATTTTCCAAAGTGGTGAAAAGAAATTCAGTGAAAAAAGGGTCAGACAACTTCACCGGGGTACTGAACAGGCTCGCTGGCAGTGAAGCAATGTCTGAGAGATTTGTAAGGCTGTTACACATAAATATCAATCTACTCTGGTAACCAACACTTTCTGAAAGCCTGATCATTTCCCCATATTCCGATGGGACTTCCTTTTTTTTTTAAAAGTGTATAATAACATTCGTTTAATGCAAGCTGGGAATCGTAAGATCTGTTGAATATCCTAGGGTCGTTTTGATTGTCTTAAAGCGTCCCCAAAGTTAGTATTGAGAAAGGGAAGGTTGTGAAAGTGACTTCAGCTGTGTTTAGAAAGAGTATCTGAGTTTGAAAAAAAAATTCTAAGGTACAAAACGAAGATTTCACCCCCCCCCTTTTTTTATCTTTTTCCTTGAATGTTTCTGTTGATTTTAGCATGTGACTCCATTTACCCAATATTGGCACCTGGTCTACTGTTCTTCCCGCCTCACAGGAAAGAGGGATCCCTAGTTGGAGCCTATGTTGGAGCCGCCCTTGTTTTTACCTTGCACAATTTTCAATTTTTGATACTTGAAATCTAAAGATTGATTTTCCTTTTCCTTCCGAGATCTTAAAGACTCTGAAATCTTGTCGCCTGGACATAAATGTTTTCTACTTTCAAAACAGATCCATTTTCACGAGTATGTTCACTCTTTTGTTTCATTTCAGGGTCTCGTAGGTCGGATACTTTAAACCTTGAGTTCACACATCCTGAGTCACGAAACGACGAAATCCTTTTCATTTTCCGCCCAAGACATTAACTAGGGTAAATCTTGTAACTCATGAGTGGAAATTGTCGGGAGTTCACGTCTCGACATTCGTCAAACCCAAGTTTCTGTTCTTACAACCCCGAGAGATGAGAACACGATAATTCTTGCGATAACCCTAGTCAAGAATTAAAGGTCAAAAAACTAACCATGGTTAAATTTGGTGCTCGGCATTTCGCCACTCGTCACTTTCTTTCATAAAGTTAAGGTGTCTAAAAAATCCCGACTCACAAGGTTGCAACATGATTATGGAAAGATTAATTAGTAACCTAATCTAAGATTTTCTTCCCGTATTTTGATCCTTAATTATCTCCACATCGCGGTATTGCGACTAGGCATACCATTCTCCCAAAAATCTGTCTTCGAACTTCCGAGTCGTGATATGGCGAATAAATTAATTATGCAATTAATGACGCTCCAAATCATGATTACTATTAATTGAATCCAAGTCGGCCCTCGCAGTCTCACGAGTTGAAGAGTCAAAATGTTTAAAGGAAATTCACGATGCAGCGAATAGTGAGAAAATTATTTAAGTTGCTAAGATTTGAAATTTTAAAATAAAACGAGATTCGTCCCGTCCCGCGCATCGAGGTTTTCTCATTTCCCAAAGCACCTGCTGCTCTCCATACCCCGACTGCCTGTCAAGCTGCCAAACATTGATGACATTAATGAAGAATTAGGGTAAATCCACGAATAAACAAGATCGGATTTACGCAATAAATTGTTTCTAATTGCGATTTCACAGACTTAATTCGAATAGTACAGAGTTTTCAAATATATAGGGGAGTTTCATTTTATTTTAAACATTTCTCATAAGCGCACAGAGCACGCCTTTCTACGAGTGAACTAATTTTTGCATGTATACACAGGTCTATCACAGAAGAACAAAAAAGCAAACTTCAACCATGGCTCCACGGAAAGCTACGAAGGCGAATGTCGCGATTGCAGCGCAGGGTTCTGACACTGTCTCTAATACTTCACCTCAGACTGGCGGCTCAGTACCTAGTTGGTCGTTCATTTCAGATATCCTGCAATTTGAGTTGGTGAATTACTCAGACTCCGATGACAATGATAACAAAAAGGATGACCTGAACACTAAATACAAGATAGTTGTTCAGTCTGGAATGCACGGGGTTGCAACCAGACCACGGTTGTTTCCATATTACGACATGATCTGATGGGCGTTGGACCACATGGATCTACCCACCAGAACTATCATAAATGATCAGCGGGCCACGGTCGGGACTTTTAGACTAGAGCATATCCAAACTATGTACAAGCTCCCAGCAACATCTGAATACACATATGACGCTGAATTCCTGGAGGGATTCAAAAAGAAGGAATGCACTGAGTTTGACAAAACCATGCCCGGTTTGATAAAAGATTGGGTTTCACGCTCTACGAAATTCAGAGCAAATGACCAGGGCATCTATTCAATTGCTTCGCTGGAGCCACAGTATATGTATGTGGTGATGATAACGTGCCAAATGTTTTGGAAAGGAGGATACAACGCATTTGTACGTTGCCTGGGTACCTCTCATATTTCGGGTAGCAGAAGGTTGCTCATTTAATTAGGAAAAGATACTCTCGGACAGTCTTTTCAACCAGGTCACCGAATACCGAGAGCAGAAAGAAAGTGGAATACCATCCTCTTTTTTCATGTCTGCGTATATCATGGACGCGATATGTTCTATGACTCCATTCCCTTTGATGAACTGGGCTTGGAGTCCAGCCTAAGAAAAGCCTGTACACGTGTATCACGACAAACTGTGGGAAGATAAAGAAAACAAATTTATTTATGAAGTTTTCAACTGGGTGATGGTGCCCCTACACATCGCCATTTTTGGTCATTCGCCACCTCACATCTCGGATAGCATTGCTGCAAATCTGAGTGGCATCTCGGACTGGTACGTAGAAGCAGATTTTTGCTAGCTCAGAGTGTTTGGAGCTGTTGTTCCCCCTCTTGCGCTACCACTGTTCATCGCCGACAAGCTGGCCTATCGCGAGATTTCCTGACAAACAGTGATCGACGGAGTAAGTAAAGAGCTCAAAGCATCATCGAAGAAGGTATGGCCATTTTTCCCCATTCGGCTAAATTCTTATTCTTTATTGGACTTTGGACATGCTAAAGCTGAGGCTGCAACCTTAGAAGACTTGAGTTTGGTCTCTATTGAGTATAAAAAGCATGATCATCAGAAAATTGTAAGCACCCATTTGTCAAATTGTGGGTTGAAGAAGTTTGAACACGAGTGTTCACCCTTGGATGATATTTTCCGAGGGGCGAGGTCCTATGGGGAAATGCTAGTTCGGATCAGATCTTTGGCACCCGAGGACATGGCCTCTGTTTTAAAGTTTCAGGAGCATAGAAAAAGATGTCTCCCCTTTGTGCTGGGAGGTTTGTGTCTTTCCAAGGAAAAAGGGAAGGATGCTGAAGGTTCTGGAGAGAAAATTCCTAGCCCCAAAAAACACCAGGAAGGGGGGTCTGGGAAGAATCCCGAAGCAGAGGAAGAGACCAAATATCCATCCAGGGAACATAGTCCAGAGATGGAATTTAAGAACACAGACCCGCCAGAAACCCAGAATATCGAAACCGAGACAAAGACCTCGGATCCTCCGAAGAAGCAGGACTCAGTCGTCACACAAGGAAAGGCAGCAAAACAGATCGAGGAACCCATTACTTCTGTCACCCCCTTGCAGTGAACGCAAGGGAATATAGAAGAGGGATGGATTTTCAGTGAGGAGCTAATGCCTATCAGAGCAGAAGAGCTTCCCCCAAATGAGTTCTTTTTTGACAAAAAGAGGAAAGCAGTTGTGAAAAGGGAGTTCTACCAGGATGAAGGATCAACAGCTAAAAAAATCAAAGTGATGATAGATGGAAAGAATAAAAATAGTGAGGAATTCTCCACAGAGATCGCAGGGACGCTGGGAGCGTATGCGTCGGCAAATGAATTCTCAGTCGGGATGTTGAAAAATCAGCTCAAAAGATAGAATCGCCTGATCAAGACACTCGAAGCCCGAGTAGCTTCGGCCGCAGAAAGCGCTAAGAGTCAAGCGAGTGGAGAAATAGAACTAGCCCGATTGGCTGATCAAAAGGAAATTGAAGTCCTCAAAACCAAGTTGGAACAAGTGAATTCAGTGATCCGAGATGGTCGGATACAGGCAAGTCAGCAGAGGAGTATGATCACAGGGTTACAGGCTCAGGCTCAGGTTGCTGAGAGAAAAATGATCGACGTCGAGGGGTTTAAATCCCAGGCGATTAATATCGGGGGCAGGATCTCTTCTGTACAACAAAGTCTGTTAGACAAAGTGGGGGTGATCCGAGAAGACTGCGTGTTAATGCATCGTATTTCAGAAAATCTGACTGTCAAAGAAAGGAACGCAGAGGCTGCTCGGGTCGCCTTTCAAGAGGCAGTAATAGCTACTAACAACAGATTTTCAACAGGCCCTCCCGGACTCACCATCGCTGAACAAACTAGAGGTAATATTTTGTTAAAGGATTGGGAACATAATATTACCTTAAGCAAGGAACAGGCCCAAAAAGTAACCAATTCATTAGAAGAAGCCTTCAATGCTATAAATGGCGAGTTGTTAGGGATGGAAAGTGGAGGTGACTCAGAAACGTTAAGGCAAATCAATGTAGATCAGATATCCCTCGATCTAAAGGAGAAGAATGAAAGAGATTTGGTAGATATCTCTAAGATGGATAGGGTAGACATGGCTCAGGTTGATAAACATTTGATTCAATCGAGCGCACAACTCAATGCTCTTGACATCATTGACGCACAAATAGGTGGTAAACTTCCACAGTTGGCCCGGGAGTGCTATTTCGTCGAGGCCAGCTGTCAAGCGGAGCCTTCATAGCTTGTATCCCAGTTCGTGGACAAATGTATCATATGCACCGAATCCACGCAAAGACAAGCACCTGGCACTTTTTGAAAATAGAGTACAAGAGATGGAGTAACATCGCTCCTCCCAGCTGTCAAGCGGAGCCTTCACATCTTGTATCCCAGTTTGTGGACAAATGTATCATACGCGCAGAATCACGTAGAAGGCAAGCACCTGGCACTTTTTGAAAATAGAGTAGGAGAGGTGGAATGATTTCGCTCCTCTCATTTTGTAACTGAATTGATGAAACCATTGAGTTTCTAAAAAAAGGGGGAGAAATTTTGTATAAAGGGACACAAAAAGAAGAAGAAGTGGCTGGACCTTTTTGGTACTGATTGTAATAGAGTTTTGGCATTAAGAAGTGAATACAAGCAAATCTGAAGATTCCCGATTCCGTCCCGACTGTATTACAAGTTTGTTTTCTTTATGTTTCATGTTTCATTTTATTCCACTTCTCATAATCGAAGTGTATCACTATACTTTAGTATGACCACTACTATAGCGAAGGGATTTCACCTTTCTGTAATTGGTTATTGTCTTTCCTCTGCACCAGCTATCAGCGGGTGTAAGACCAATTTGCATTTAGAGAATTATATGTTTATTTACACTGTGTCGGTTATTTCCATACTAATATCTTCTTCTGTGTATGTCTGATTTTTTCTATTAACAGGAACCTTACGTATCTGCAGCTTAACGTTTTTCTTTCATCCTCATCTTTTTATTAAAAATAATATTGTTACGGGAAAGGGCCTTCTGTTTGCATTTCTATTTTATTCTTAAAGTTAAAATTTCTCTTTCTTAAGACCATTTTTGAAATAGCGTTAAAATCTCTCCTTAAATCGTTTCCATACTGGTACTGTTCCTCAAATGACTGTCCCTGCAGCAACTCAACCTAATATTCAACCCGGACTCTCTAATCAAACTCATATCGCTTTAAATCTCTTTGATACAATCCTTAAAACCGCTAACACCCGGGAAGAACTTGAACGTTCATGGGCAGCCATTGAACAAGATATTACTACCCAGGAACAATTGGAAGCTAGACAACGAGAACATAGAAATCTTCATTAGTTTCCTATACCGAAGGTTAGTATAATCCTTTATCAACCTTCATCATACTTTCGGATGCCTTGACACTGTACTTTTAAGCCTTAAGTATAGACTCAGGAACAACAACAAGGATGGGGACGCTTTGAGCTTTCCAAGGCCAATGTTCCACTAAAAAGGGGTCATTCCCCCTAGGTCAGGCTCTACCAAAGTGCCTCTAGTGAAACATTCTCTTCTTCTCTGGTGCAAAACCTCGGTCAAACACTCTCCTATCTCTGCCCCTCTAACGGGTTCTCAGCAACCATCTGATGGGCTCTTTAGCTGCATGGAGGTACGAACTAATCATCTCCTCATGTGTACTAGTCCAAATGGTACCTGTGCATCGGGCATGGTCTCGCACATCAAAAACTACGCCCTCCATGGGCTCATTAGTCACAGGGATCATAGCAATGTCAATCACATTTCATCATTAACATTATCAAACATATGCATAAAAACCCTGATATATCATTCAATAGCTCAAAGATATTAAAAAAATCAACAATACAAGATCGAAGAAAAGGACAAGACATCTTATTGGGCTAGTATCCACAAGAGAAGGGAAGTTCCCAAGAAGGTTTTATCTAAGACATGTAAACAAGATGATGTGGCTAGGGGATGTCCAGAAAAGTAGGTAGAGTGAGAGACAGGGATGCATAATGTGATCTGTGGGTGCCTTTGTAGAAGGCGAGCTGTACCTGTCATGGATGCAATTCTTTCCAAGCCCATTCTTGCCTTTATTCTTTGTTTATTTTCTTTTTCTTTCTTCTTTTTCTTTTATATTCAAGGTCTAACCAGAAGACATTGTCTTGGCATGGTGACCAGAGATGACAGTGTTACTCGCAAGTACTTTCACAGAGATGAGAAAGCTGGCTCATGATGAGACCCCTTTTCTCTTGGCCATGCAACCAAAGGTCATTTCCCTGGCATGGTAACCAGATAGTGGCAATGTCATACTGTTAGGTACCCATGAACCTAATAGGTTGGCTCGTGATGAGACCCCCTATCCTCTTGGCTAGGTCTTGTTTATTACTTTTCGAGTCCCTCTTGTTTCTTGCTGAGAGGATTTTTATTTCTTTCTCGGGGATCCCTGGGTGAGGCATCTCGAGGTTTTATTTCTAGGATTTTATCTTTTACCAGCTAGTTTTACCTTCTGGGCCTTTAGCCCCTTCTTCCCACAAGATAAGGTGCAACCCTACAAACAGGTCAATCCAATGCCCGGACATTAAGGGGAATGGGATAAATGAGTGGGAGATAAGATGAAAAAGTGGTGGTATGGCAGGAGTGGATGATGGCTCTTCCTAAATCCCCCCGATGGAAAACTAAAACCCATGGGTACAGGCTTGCTAGGACACCTCGTCAATCTCCCCAAAAATGGTCAAGTGGGTTAATGTAAGATCCAAGTAGGCGTCAAGGATAAAATGAGTTAGAAGCATATATCCAAAGGTTATAATGATCAAAAGTGACACATACCATGATACCTGGACTAATTACCTCATGGAGAAAGAGCCTTCTCCAATACAAGACCAAGCCGATGGTGATGGATGATGTCACTGCTGACAAGATGAATCTGATGAAAGAAGAAAAGGATGGGCCCTCTAGGGCCATGCTCAGGTCAATCCTTCTCTCAGTACTACATGTCTAGGACCTGTGGGCCTTGAGACATGATCTCCTAGTTATCCCTAGCAATCGGGGATAACATCTGGCTCCAACTCGGGGACATGTGCTCACCATAGAGCGCATGAGAACCTCAACATATCTGGCATAAATTGCAGACCTGCTCAACTCGATAGGGGCATCAGTAACAAAAATGGGGTAGTAATGCCACCCTAGCATATATAGATACATATATAAACCGAAATAAAACAATCAATATGAAAATGTGAAAGCAAACTAACATGAAACGTAGATGGTATAATACACGAAGAATACCTACTTACTTGTACTTACCTGTGAAGTCAGGTCTCCCCACCTTGGTGGGGTTTAAGGAGGTGCCCACTGATCTGTAATGGGTGCCTTCTTCATTCTAAAGTGGATAGGTAGTATGAGTTATCAATTGATTCCATTCCAACTTTGAAGGGTCCAAGCCATGACTGTGTGCTTCCCTTTACATTAGTTGGCTCTCCTTTCTGGGTATCCCACATCCGTACCATATCTCCCTCTTTATACTTTCTGACTTTGCATTTGGTTGTTCCTTGAACAACCCTGGTGTATTGTACCGAGGGACGTGGGTGGGCTTCTGCTGCAAAAACTTCTTGTTGAGACAGGTGGATCTATACGTCATCTTCATGTTTCTTTAATATCTTTACCATCCCAATTTCTTTGTTCTTGAATTCATCTAGGAGTTGTTGGTATTCTTCTTTCTTGGGCCATTCGATCTGATCAAAATCCTCCTCTGTTGGAAAGGGCATGTCTTATGGAGAGTAATTTTGAAGATTTTGTATCATCTCGTTCTGCATTTTGTCATTATTGACAGGATGAATAATATCCTTCACATGGTCCCTAGTTATTGGAAAATTGAGTAGACGTCCCACCGTTCTGTTTTTCAAAGGCAATCGCAAATATGTGAGTTCCATCTCAAGGGAGCCACCTAACATTGCACCAAACTTCCTAGATAAGAAATTTCCCCACACATCTGGGAAATCAACCACCACAATGTCAATATGGACTATCTTCTCTAGATACTCCTTCAGGCACACTTCGACATTTTCAACCACCCCATGTGTGGGTATTACTTTAGATTCAAAACCACATACATTCATGTAAGGTCATGTGACCTTCAAACCCACTTGTTGCATGACTTTAAGTGACATCATGTTGGCGCCAACACCTGTATCTAGCATGAAATTGTTGAGATTTTTGTTGTTCATTGTCAAAGTCATGAAGAAAGGAGGGTTTTCACAATATTGGACCCTGAAATGGTCAACTTGCAACATAATAGTGGGGTCCATAGGCTCATCTGATCTCGAAAAGAAAGTGTCAAAGCGTTCTTAGATGGATGGGATATTGATTTCTTCTCTCAAGAGGACATTTACATGCATCTTTGAGAGCACCCCCCTCGAAGTCAAAATTTAGGTCAACCTTACCAGCCTTGGATGTCTTGGGAAGAAGTATCTCCAAGGGTGGGGGCTTTACCTGATTAGCAATAGGTTGTTTCGAGTTCTTTCTTCTGTATACCTAGAAATCTTGTTTCTTTAGATTTTCTCATGATTTCTGATCCAGTTTGTTTATTATCTCCATCCTTGTTGCTCTGGCTGCTTCCTTCACGACTTCCTGATGTTCTGTATCCGTGATATTTATCTGAGGAAACTCCATGAAACAATCCATGTTGTTGACTTGTTTATGGCCAGTGTTGTAAGGACACTCATGCTCCCAATGTGCTTCATTGCACTTCAGGCACCAAGGATTTTCATCAACAACGTTTGTAGGGGCCAAGGTATTTGGAACTTCATGTTCATTCTTTGGTTTGTAAAATTGGCTCCCTTTCTGGAATTGTCCTTTGTACAGGGCCCTAGGTGCTTGGATCTGAGACTTTTCAAGCCCAACAATCCTGCTCATCATTTCCTCTTGATTATTTATGATGCCATCCATGGAGGCTTGTAGCTTGCTGATACTGGTACATAGATCTGAATTAGGCTCAACATTATGTACTATTTTCTGCTTAGTGTCTATTCTCCCCCTTGGTTTAGCAAAAGGCTCAATTTTAGATGAAAGGAGGTTCCCTTCTATCTTGGTAGTGAGCTCTTGGGATTCTTGAATGGACTGGGGATTTTTGTCTCTAAGAAGATACCCTAGTTGGCCATTGAAAGATCTGGTGTAAATATGGACAAGGTAGTCATCTTTCGGGTGATGGATTATGGGGATTCTTTGTAGCAAAGTCTCGAATCTGGTGTGAAACTCTTGAATGGACTCATTTTCATACTTGGCAAGGTTATTCAGTCGTGTGAGAAGCATATTAGGGTCTTCTTTGATACTGCATCTTTTTAGAAAGGCCTCTTCAATTCTATCCATGGTTTTGATGCTTCCATCGGGGAGGCTTAGGTACCAGCGCCTTGAGGCATCATAAAGAGTAGTGGAGAACAACTTCATGACCAGATATTTAGCATCATCACTGATGGGGTGAAGTTGAAAGAATGCCCAAAAGTTCCTCATATGCTCTTTGGCACTGATTGCATCAATACCGATGAATTTAGGCAACCACTTTTCATACTTGGGTGGCATTTGCCTAGGGCAGCCTGGTATGGCTGACATGTCTAACGGCCTGAAAAGGGTAGATGACCATTGTCTTTGATTGTTGGTTGGGTTCGTAGTAGTGGTCTGAGAGCTAGAAATGATTCTTAAAGGAAGGCTCTTCCCAAAAATTGATTTGACAATAGGAGAGTTCAAGGGAGGCTTCCTTCTGAAAGACAAAGGAGGATTATTGAATCTCTTTTTAGTTTGTGGAGTCCCTAGATAGTTTACTTGAAACTACTAATGAAAAGGGGAAAAGCACCCTAGTGGAGTTTCCAGGTAAGCTTGTAAGAAAAGGTCTCTGAGGCAAGGCTTACCGAAAAGATTTGTCATTTGAGGAGAATTGACTCAGTGTTCCCTGGCAGCAGCGCCAAGATGTTATCACATAGTTTGTAGCTAGGAAAAATGGCTATAAGATAGAAGGCCAAACTGGTGTAACAAGAACCTATCCCACCCAATGTCACCATGATGGGGAGGTTCTTTCTCTTTAAGGAGGTTAGGCCCAGGGGAGACGTTCCCGGTAACCTAGAGTTTTGAAGAGGCAAAGGTTTAAAAGTCAAAGTAAAGTTCCCCCTTCACAGGTCACCACTAAAACAGATAGTCTAGATAAACAACCAATAATGAAGTGTAGGCGCAAAGAAGAACACCTTCCTGGGACAAAGAAAACCAATATATATATGCAAGCTATGATTCAATGTGTTAGTACTTGATAAGACTATCTGATATCAATATATAAGCAATTGCAACAATAAATATTGACGAAGTCAATGTTTGCTAACATGGCAATGAAATAATGTTACTTCACCAATAAATATCAAGATGATGTAGCAATCAATGTATCCAATCAATCCTCATTCAATAAATGCATCAAACCACCATCCAATTGCTTAATATATAAAAATTTCTACGTCAAGATGAAATAACCAAGGGTGACGTAAGCTTTTAGGGTTAGTGTTAGAATATAGAGGATTGTGCTCGTTTAACCATTGATGATACCCTCATCACCCAACCACAGGCCTTAAGCCACCCTCTGAGCACCTTGACCTTGACTGAGAAGAGAATTATTGCTGCAATCAATAACCAAGAGAGGCTAAATGCACCAAGCAAAATAATAGAAATAAAACTAAACAGATGATCCCACCCAGAAGCTAACACACCACTTTCCAGCTCTCCCAAAAAACCTGCACACCAAACTGTTGTTGCCTGCAACTGGCTGCGTAGATATTGCTCTCACTGCAACTGCTGAGATGAAAAATAATGAAACTAGCGCCCTGTATTTATAGTGGATTGGCCAGTCTAACTGGGGCTGACCTGGCCAGTCTAACTGGGCCGACTTCTCCTTCTGGGCATCAATAAATTCAATATATATATATTTGTTTAGCAGATAACTTGTCTAGGGTTTCCTTCAATTATTTTCTTCCTTCTAGAGAATTCTAGTCTTGCCATAGGTCATAATAGTGGTTCATACCTCCCGAAGCTACCATAATATTAACACTCCCTCCTAGCTAGGGAGGTATGGTCTTGAGCACAACAACCATTCAACTGGTAGCACCACAAGCACCTGTCATTATTATCCGACTGGATAATCTCCTATGACAACTGGTACAATATCAATTTATAGAACACACCTGTGTCTATTACAGTAGTACACAACTACTCAGACTTTGTGAAACACAATCACAAACTTTCCTTCATAACAAATAGCAACCTACATATAAACAATGTTATGATAAAAACTGTATCATCTGGGCCAATCTTTCACTCACATCTGTGAAATCTGAAAGAATGTCTGCCACCACAATAGTCTTCATCTGCATAGAAACAAGGTTATGATAAAACCGAATCATCTGGGTCAGTCTTTCACTCACGTCTGGGAGATCTGAAAGAATGTCTGCCCTCAGTATAGAATATCAACACTGGGCTATCTGCCCCATTCTTCTCAACCAAGGAAGAAGGATTGTTTCTGATTTCTGAACCTGGACCATTTCCCACCCTGGGCCATTCTTCCGACACTAAA
>ML776717.1:748371-791553 GCA_009831015.1 Picea engelmannii | reverse complement strand
GAATGAGTCTGCCCTAAGGAATGACTGACCTAGACTATTCCCCACCCTGGGCCATTCTTCCGACACTAAACAAAGTGTAACCTGGAGAGAATGAGTCTTCCTTCAAGGAATAATTGTCCCTGGTTTCTGAGCCTGGACTACTTCCCACCCTGGGCCATTCCTCCGACACCAAACAAGGTGTAACCTGGAGCGAATGAGTCTTCCCTCGAGAAGTAACTGTCCAGACCATTCCCCACCCTGGGCCATTCCTCCGACACTAAAAAAAGTGTATCCTAGAAAGAATGAGTCTGCCCTCGAGGAATGTCTGTCCTGCATCAACCTCCAAATGGAAAATTTTTCGAAACTGCTCACAACTGTGAACTTTGAAAGAATGACTGCCCGGTGAGGTGGACCATTCTACTTGACCACTACTCAGAGTGACTACTAAGAAGAATGACTATCCTAGACCACTCCCCATAAATGGGAAGTCACTGTCTATGATACATCAACAATCAGTCTGCCTCCCATGTTAACTACAATGGGAAGCCACTGTCCATCAAAAATCTCAATCCACTTTCCAAACAGGAAAGCATCTGTCCAATCTGGGCTCTTACAAAAAATAAATAACATTTCAATTCTCCCTCCTAACTGGAGAGTTATTTTAATCATAGAAATAAACATTTTTGTGTGCCTTCTCTATCTTGGAGAGTCTTCCCTTTCATCTAAGGGATTTATTTCCACAATCCCCATCTTCTCTCGAAAATATGCAAAGTTGATTCTGGAAAGAGGCTTTGTCAGGATATTTGTTGTCTGATCATCAATGGGGATATACTCGAGCTTTACCTCTACTTCCTGCCCAATCAGAGTCTATGAATCCATGAAGTTGAATATCACTAGATGCGGTATATTTTAATACATAGTTTATTGTCCCATGAATATATCTTAAGACATGCTTTGCAGCTATCCAATGCTCTTGTCTCGGTTCCACCTGGAACTGACTTAATGTATTTACAGCAAAGCAAATAAATGGTCAAGTATTTACCAAATACATCAATGATCCAATTAGTTGTCGATATAGAGATGGATCTACTAGATCAGAATCTGGGACTTTCACTTTTCTTATATCCGTATCCATAGGAGTGTCCATGGACTTACAGTCCATCATTCCAAACTTCTGAAGGATCTTTATTTCATATTTTCCTTTTCCAGGGAATACTTCACCACGCTTCTGCCATACTTCTAGTCCCAAGTAATAGTGCATGAGACCTAGATCTTTCATATCAAACTCAGAGGCTAAATCCTTCTTGCACTAAATAATTAAAGATTCTTCACCTGTTATGAATAGATCATCAACATATAACAGTAGAATTACAGGTGCATTGTTTACAACTTTGTAGTAAAGGTTTGGATCTGCATGACTCTTGGAAAAACCAAGTCTGGTTAGATAATTGTCCATCCTAGCATACCAAGCCCTTGGAGCTTGCTTGAGTCCATATAGAGCTTTCTTCAGTCTACAAACATGAGTGTCTCTGGAGTGTACCTCGAATCCTTGAGGTTGTTAAATATATACTTCTTCTTTGATAGCTCCGTTGAGAAAGATTGTCTTTACATCCATCTGGTGTAGATTCCATCCCATGGAAGCGGCAAGAGATATGATAGTTCTGATGGAAGTATATATTTCCACCAAAGCAAAGGTTTCATCATAGTATTCTCCCTCCTTCTGGGAGAATCCTCTGGCCACGAATCTTGCCTTATATTTATCCATGCTTCCGTCTGTTGCATGTTTGATCTTGTATACCCATTTTGAAGTTACAACTGATTTCTCTTTAGGTTTGGGTACTATTTCCCATACTTCATTTCTCATAATGGACTGGTGTTCTTACACCATAGCTTCTTTCCATTGTTCCTTTTTAACTGCTTCTTCAAATGTAGTAGGTTCTTCATCTAGAAGCTTTGTCATGTATGCCGCATAACTTGAGAATATTTTCGGTCTTTTAGTCTTCCTGGATGTTCCTTCTGGAACCTTGATTCTTTCTACGTCTTGTAAGGTGGCTTCAAGCCAAGATGGTCTTTTCTTTTTCTTTGGTATATTATATGGATCATTGTTCTCACATATCTCCATAGGATGATCAGGTTGATCCTTTTCGTTATTTTCACCTTCTATGTTTTCTTCATTTAGTTCTTCAGTTTCTTCTTCTTCTATAGTTTCTTCAATAGATTTTCTTAAGGCCATTCTTTCATTGAATGTTACATCTCTTCTTACTTCTATCTTGTGTTGATCTAGAATATATATTCTGTAGGCTTTGGATGAATCACTATATCCTACAAATATCCCCTTCTTTCCTGAGGGTTCTAGTTTATTTCTTTTATCTTTGGGAATATGAGAATAAACTTGACATCCAAATATTCTTAAGTTTTCTACGTTAGGTTTCTTACCTGAGAATGCTTCTTCTGGTGTCATGTCCTTCAATATGCGATGAGGGCTTCTATTTTGCACGTATATTGTCTTCATTTTTGCTTCTCCCCATAGAAACATGGATAGATCTTGATCATTCAATAGGGATTTTACTGTTTCTTCGATGGATCTGTTCTTTCTTTCTACTGCACCGTTTTGTTGAGGATTATGAGGAACAGTTAGCTCCCTCCTAATCCCTGTTGATTTGTAGAATGCAACGAACTCCCTTGAGGTGTATTCTCCTCCATTATCTGTTCTTAATGTCTTGATATTCTTGTTCATAAGGTTTTCTATTTCTGCCTTGAATTCTTGGAACTTGTTGAATACTTCATCTTTTGACTTCAATAGGTATAGCCACATCTTCCTTGAATAGTCATCTATGAAAGTTAAGTAGTAGAGAGCTCCTCCTAAATATTTGACTGGCATTGGACCGCAAACATCTAAGTGTATTAGATCTAGGGTTTCCTTAGATCTATTGTTGTTGCTTGGGAATGGTTTCTTAATGTTCTTCCCAAGGGCACATCCCTTACAAATTCCTTCATGTGTAGACTTCAATTTTGGTATCCCTTCAACCATATTCTTGAGGAAAGGTAATGCTTGATAATTGATATGAGCATACCTTCTATGCCACAATTCATTAGGGTTGACTTCATCATGTACTAGGGCTTCTTCATTTCGTTCTAGTAGTCTATATAGATTCCCTTCACGTCTTCCAATAACCCTAGCATCTTCTATGCTAGAATCTTTATGCCATGATAACACCTTTTCATCTATGAAGGCTATTCTATTTCCTTTGTCTTCTAAACATGATATTGATACAATATTCTTTTCTAAACCAAGTACATATAGAACATTGATTAAGTGAACATGATTACCTGATTCCAGTTTGATGGAGGCTTGTCCAAATCCTTCGACGGGGTAGGTGATTTTGTATCCAAGCTCCACTTTGTACGATGTATTTCTCTCATTTAGATCTGAGAGTCTGGCTTGATCTCTCATCATGTGCCTAGAAGCTCCACTGTCGACTATCCACATATCATCTTCAATTGTCCCAGTAAGTGTTGAGTAATGTAAGAGACTGATTGTTTCGCACATGTCTTCGTTTGATTGATAACTGGTCATTCCTTGATCCAAAACTTCAACTGCGTAATTTCTCTCTTCTGAGAAAGTCAATAGGTTTGTTGAGTTAGGGCACATTTGGATATCTTCTCCTTGAGAAAGATGCTCCATCACAAGGTGTCGTATCTGAGAATTAGGGTTTCTGCAACTGCTACTACTAGTAACCCTAGCTGCAGTTCTTTGGAAGTTGATCCTGCTAGTAACCCTAGCGACAGTTCCTCAATGAGCTCAATACTTAGTGGTTATGTTTCCTTCCAGTGTTTTAGGCTGACTGAAGGGGTGTGGGCCCATAACCTATTAGAATATAGAGGATTGTGCTCATTTAACCATTGATGATACCCTCATCACCCAACCATGGGCCTTAAGCCACCCTCCGAGCACCTTGACCTTGACCGAGAAGAGAATTCTGGCTACAATCAATAGCTAAGAGAGGCTAAATGCACCAAGAAAAAGAATAGAAACAAAATTGAACAGATGATCCCACCCAGAAGCTATCGCACCACTTTCCATCTCTCCCAGAAAACCTGTGCACCAAACTACTGCTGCCTGCAACTGCTTGCACAGATATTTCTCTCACTGCACCTGCTGAGATGACAAATAATTAAACTGGCACCCTATATTTATAGTGGACTGGCCAGTCTAACTGGGGCCGACCTGGCCAGTCTAACTGGGCTGACTTCTCCTTCTGGGCATCAATAAATTCAATATAAATATATTTGTTCAACCGACAACTTGTCTAGGGTTTCCTTCAATTCTTTGCTTCCTTTTGGAGGATTCTAGTCTCATCATAGGTCATAATAGAGGTTCATACCTCCCAAAGATACCATAATATTAACAGTTAGTAGTTAGTTAGGGTTTCAATTTATAAGAGGTTTTGAGAGTTGTTTCAATCACTTTCACTTCAACGTTGGAGGCTAAAGATCAATGCCTAGGGTTATGGAGTCAAAAGGTGAAGGACACACAAGTTGAAGGGGACAAGATTCAAAGGACAAGAGGGAAAGGTTTCAAGGTGCTGCTATAGTAGGGCCTTAAAGATATAACCCTAGGGGAGAGAGGCTCACTCTAGTGTTGCTTAAGCAAGGCCTCGTGCTCTCTCCTCCTTCTCGGCAAACAACTAGCTCAAAGACAAGTAAAATCAAGACAAGAGAGTTTAAAGAGGGAGAGTGTTGCAAAGGAAAGGCTCTTTCATCAAACCCTAAAAGAAAAATGGCCCTAGGTGTAGATAACCTAGGCTAGGGACGTCCTCTTCCTCTTGAAGTTTAAAGGTGCGGCTAGATTAAGGGAAAAAGATAGAAAGAGTGTAGCAATGGCTAGGCTCTCTTCTTCTTCTTCAATCACTAAAAGGTTTTTCTATCGGGGGACATGAGACAACGACCTAATTGTGTGTTTTTCCCCTAGGGTTTTGATTCAACAATATATATAAATAAATGAAATAAATTAAACTACAACCATTCAATCAAGAATTTTTGCAGAAAAATGCTTACAAATTATCAAGAAAATAACATGCAAACCCTAGTTGTAAACCTTCCTTCAAGAAAAACACCATAAATTGCCAAAAATCTCTTCTCCAAACAAGTGCACCTTCCTTAAATCAGCCAATAACCCTAATAGGGTGCAAAAATCAGACCTCCCTAGGAGAGTGGGTGATGTTTTATATCAAAATGTGGCTAAAACTCCTCAATTTATAGAGTATCAATGACCTTAATTAATTTTAGGTTAGAAAAAATGGCCGACAAGACCAAAATACTATTTTTACATTAAATTGTCAAATTAAAACCCTAACTGAGCTGAAATAAAGGTAAAATCCCCTTCAAGGGAGGTTCTAGCCCCTTTTAGGGTATATGAGACATCCAGGAGAAGAACGTTATCCCCCCAGGGGCTTCTCCAACATGCCACACATGCCATTGTTTCCCAGTCTGCCTCCAAGAATGACCATGAAGTTAGATGATGTCATGGTAAGGATGGGGATGCTCTGAGCCTTCCAAGGCCAACGTTCCACTGAAAATGGGTCATTCCCCCTAGGTCGGACTCTACCAAAGTGCCTCTGGTGAAACGTCCTCTTCTTCTCCGGTGCAAAAACTCGGTCAAACACTGTCCTGTCTCTACCCCTCTGACAGGGTCTCAACAACCATCTAATGGACTCTTCAGCCCCATGGAGGTCCGAACTAATCATCTCCCCATGTGTATCGGTCCAAATGGTACCTATCCATCAGGCATGGTCCCGCACATCAAAAACTATGCCCTCCATGGGCTCATTAGTCACAGGGATCATAGAAATGTCAATCACATTTCATCATTAATATTATCAAACATATGCATAAAAACTCTATTATATCATTCAATAGCTCAAAGATATTACAAAAATCAACAATACAAGATCGAAGAAAAGGACAAGACATCCTATTGGGCTAGTATCCACAAGAGAAGGGAAGTTCCCAAGAAGGTTTCATCCAAGCCATGTAAACAAGATGATGTGGCTAGGGGATGTCCAGACAAGTGGGTAGAGTGAGAGACATGTATGCATAATGTTATATGTGGGTGCCTTTGTAGAAGGCGAGTTGTACCTTTCATGGATGCAATTCGTTCCAAGCCTGTTCTTGCCTTTATTCTTTCTTTATTTTCTTTTTCTTTCTTCTTTTTCTTTTTTATTCAAGGTCTAACCGGAGGACATTGTCTTGGCATGGTGACCAGAGTTGGCAGTGTTACCCACGAGTACTTTCAAAGAGATGAGAAGGTTGGCTCATGATGAGACCCCCTTTCCCTTGACCATGCAACCAAAGGTCATTGCCCTGGCGTGGTAACCAGATAGTGGCAATGTCATACTGTTAGGTACCCATGAACCTAATAGGTCGGCTTGTGACGAGACCCCCTATCATCTTGGCTAGGTCTTGTTTATTATTTTTTGGGTCCCTCTTGTTTCTTGCCGAGAGGATTTTTATTTCCTTCTTGGGGATCCCTGGGTGAAGCATCTCGAGGTTTTATTTCTAGGCTTTTATCTTTTACCAACTGCTTTTACCTTCTGGGCCTTTAGCCCCTTCTTCCCACAAGATAAGGTGCAATCCTACAAACAAGTCAATTTAATGCCCGAACAAGGGGAATGGGATAAATGAGTGGGAGATAAGATGAAAAAGTGGTGGTATGGTGGGAGTGGATGATGGCTCTTTAGAAATCCCCCCGATGGCAATCCAAAACCCATGGGTGCAGGCTTGCTAGGACACCCCGTCAATCTCCCCAAAAAAGATCAAGTAGGTTAATGTAAGATCCAAGCAGTTGTCAAAGGTAAAAGGAGTTATATTCATATATCCAAAGGTTATAATGATCAAAAGTTACACATACCATGATACCTGGACTAATTACCTCATGAAGCAAGAGCATTCTCCAATACAAGACCAAGCCGATGGTGATGGATGTTGATGATGTTGACAAGACGAATATGACAAAAGAAGAAAAGAATGGGCCCTCCAGGGCCATGCTCAGGTCAATCTTTCTCTTGGTACTCCATGTCTAGGACCTGTGGGCCTTGAGACATGATCTCCTAGTTATCCCTAGAAATCAGGGATAACAGGACTAATGCTCATCCTAGCGGTTATTCACCGTTGCATGTATCTTATGGGATTTTCCCAAATATCCAACTATAGTGGCTCCTGATGATCCAGCCTCTCTGGCCTTCTCAATCGAAGATTCTTGCTAGTAATGTGGCTCACCATATGTCCAACATCTAGTCTTAGGTCTAGTGTTCATGGTCCCTGAGGTAGAATTTGTTGGTTTAATAGCCTGTGATCCCAATTTATTCTGTTGAACATGCTTAAATTGTTGTTGTGATCGACTCTGCCATTGATGTGGTCCTTTATAAGGAGTACTCTGTTTAGGAGCCTTTCTTTGTGGTGTTTTAAGCATAGGTCCTCTAGGAATATCTCAATGTCCTACAATATGTTTGGATGGTGCCTGATGTTGTTGCACTCCTGATGACATCTGTCCAATTCATCTAGAAGGAACCATGCCTTGATCCCCACCATTTAGCTCTTCCTCAACTATGAGGGCCTTTTGAACCACATCATGCAAGGTTTGAGGCATTAAGATCCTCACCTTCACACAAATATTGAAGTTAAGGTTAAACAAAAACTTTTTGACCTTTCACTTCTCTGTTTTCATATGTGGAGCATACCTAATTAGATCCATGAATTTGGCCTCATACGCTAGCACCATACGACCACCCTATCATAAGGAGTTGAACTCCTTAAGTTGACGCTCAATTAATTCTTTGGAAAAATACCTCTCCCAGAACTATTCCTCAAACAGTTCCCATGACACGTCTTCAACGACCATGTTTAGTTGAGGTAGGAGCATCTTCCACCATAGAAGAGCACTCCCCTTCAGCTGAAAGATCACCATGCATAATTTCATGTTAGAGGTGTAATCATGAAGTGTGAATCACATCACCATGTTTTCAAACCATTCCTCAGCGGCTAAGTCATCCGATGCACCCCAGAACTCGAGAAATTTCTCCTTCTCAAATTCTCTATGTATGTTACTACTTCCAACTAGGGAACATTGTGAACCCTTGTTGGGTGTAGACGCTCTACCCTCATCGCTATCTAGGTGGTTGATCAATGCCTCTAACATCCTCTGGAAGGATCTCATCATACTTACTACATCTCCCACAACAATTTTCTCTTGGTCAACATTCTTCTCATCTTCCTAGGGGTTAGACCTTTCGGGTGTGGATTCTATCAGAGGTCTCACACATCTTCCTCCAGTGCCACATCATTTACTTCCCCTACGTCCTCTAACCATGATTATGTGCAAGAGAAATTTTAGATTTTTATTATCCATCTAATTCAATTATTTCGTTTAACATAGTGGATGGTGTAACATACCAATGTTGCAGGGTTGAACCGGCTATGATACCATATGTAATAGCCCCTATATTACGTCATAACCAATTGATAACAATAAGAGATATTTATGTTTTCTTTTTCCTTAATACATTAATAAAACATCATTAGAAGAATTTAAGCATCATATCAACATACTTCAATCATACGTAGTCTAATTCATTTATCTCATTTCACAACTAGAATTAGATGCAACGCCAATGTATTAATGATCTTCCATATCCCATAATTATCACATAAAACAAGAGTAAAACATCAAGATCATTCAAGATCAACCAAAACCAGTTTCATCACGCAACATCAATTCTTCTAATAGAATGAATCATCATGCAAGGCAATCAAGAATATATACCCATCCAATCTACTTGCAAGGTTAGGACCTCCAAGACACATAATCAATGCTCAAGTCCATAATTCATCATATTGATTTTGACCACTTAAGGTCTAAGGATTGGCGACTTTTCTGAGGAACAAGGAAGTATCTAATTCCCATAATTTATGTCCAATCCAAACATCAATTATATTTACCACCATACTTAGCTATATTTTCTTTAACATGGAAAAATCTAGTCACATGATCACCATTTCATAATGCCCAATGCATGTTATTACATTAATTCGTCATCTTATTCAATTTAAGGATAGGAATGATTCCATTAATATCTGGACATAAATTTATAGTAAAAACCAGAGACCATTAATAAGAAATCTATCATAATGATAGTTTCAACCTTATTAGGTTTATTGGAATAAGTGTGACCACCCTACATCATACAACCAAGTAGTTAGATATTCAATCTATATCACAAGTTAAAATAGGAAAGGAACTGCAGAGAAAAGGTCTTGACACAAGGTAGAAAACACAATTCTACTATGTACCTTGGTGAACCAACAAATACTATGAAGAAATAAACCTGTAACCGAAAGAAAGTCTATTCTATGATTGAGAAAATAAGTTTTTGTAAGGAACCTGAAGTTACTCTTCTGGGTGTCACAATGCAACACATCTAGAGACAACTCCAGAAGTACTTATACAGGCCCCTTGAGAGCCCAAATTTTAGAATATAAAAACATGGTAAGCACATAGACCCTCTCAATTCGGGCCTAGGTCTTAACCTTCAAAAGAACGAAGATCAGGAGAGACAGTGAAAACTTACACAGGGGAGGTGAAAAGAACAAACTCAACAATCAAATATCACAACTTAGTAGGGATGAGCTACTGTGAACTAGAGTTCAATTTTTAAGGTAAGCTCAGGAGGAACAACGTGTGCAGGTTCAAGAGAGAAAACAAATAACTTGAAATCCCTTCGAATAAAACTAGTGGAAAGGATTTGATCATGAGGATATCAAAATCCCCACGATCATCTGATCAGATGAAATATGTGCTCTCGTTAAAAACCAAAGACCTTCGAGGTACATCACTTCGGTAGATATGAGTTATTAACCTTAAGAGAACCCTGAAGTATGAGGTTATGAAGTGATCTACATCGTAGATCAGTGAGTGATGTCTAGCCATTGGATCCACAGGAGTTCATCAATCTAGTAAGTTTAAGTTTTAGATGACTAAGGTATTCTAAGGAATAAGGACTCTTCCTTAGTGCACACACCTTAGAAATATTTGTGAGCGACTATCTCAGTCTGCCCTCACGACATCATGGACCACCCAAACTAGGTAATCATTAACTTATAGTTCTGGTTACGACATGAGTGCTAGTAGGTCATGACAGGTACGCTTCCACACCTCTCTCGTAATATCTAGTTTATGTGCAAGTCCCCTTTACTCCTTATGTGAGTCAGATTAGAAAGCATCGCCAAGCCTACATCCACTAACAAAAATAGTTTCAAAAATCCATATACATAAATCATACTAAAATCCATCATACATCATATGTGCATAATAATGAAATACTCAAATAATACAATCCACTCCCCGACTCAATCAATCAGCTATAAAACCTCAACATCATCATGTATAACCCAAAATATGAATGGAATCACAGTGTTCCATACCTGGATTACTTGCAAGCAAGTGTCCTCAAAGAATAAGTCAATAATAGTATGCTCAGTAGAGAGGGATGTTACATTCTCATGAACCAACTGTCTCAAAGAGTGAGCATGGATCTCAACATGCTTCATATTACTATGGGAAAAACTAATGTCAACAACCTATACGACACTCTAGATATCATAGTAGATTATAGTCATGGTATGAATAGGAAGGCCAAGTTATCCCAAAAGTTGGAAAATCCATAATTCTTTAGTACATGCTTGAAAGATGTCGTGATATTCTTCTTTTGTAGTATACAAAGAGACTACCTTTTGTTTCTTTCATAACCACACCAAAGGTTCAGTACTATAGAAAAACACAGCCATAAGTGGATTTTCGATCATCACTATCGCCAACCCATTCGGAGTCAGTGAAGCCGAATAGAAAATATGAACTTTGTTAATATTTAATACCAAAATGCAGGGATGATTTTAAGGATGGAAATTTATTTTAAACTGTAGAAACCTTGGCGAATCTTACTAATCCTTCATATGACAACTATAAATGTTTGGCGATACTTTTGTAAAAATATTCATATTTCTAAGTATTTTATGTAGTTTGTATAAACATTTGGCGAATTTTAAGGTAAAATAATTTTATCCTATAAAATTTGGGTGAATCATGTTTAGAATAGCGAATTTGTTTTTGGGAAAAACCATGGAAAATTAGCCCATAAATGAAATTTAGCCCCTAAAATCACCCCTGCCAAAATGAGTGGTACTTTTGAAATAGTGGACAATTTGTTTGACTACTTTCCAATGGATTTCTTTAGGGTCCTACATAAACCAAGAAACCATACTAAAAACAAAGAATATGTTAGGTCGACTTTGAGTAAGACAAATAATACTGTCAACTAGTTGTTGATAGAGTGTAGCATCGACTACGATTGTTTGACAGGTTTTGGTAAGATTTACTCCAGACTAAAAAGGAATAAAACAAGGCTTGCAATAAACCATATTAAAACATGTCAACATATCCACCACATATTTATATTGAGAAATGAAAAAACCATCATAAAGTGGTAATACTTGAAGACCCAAAAAATAATAAAAAGTACCAAGATTTGTCATGTTAAAGGAATCAACAAGTTGTTTCTTCAATATAAGGATGAGATCATTATTATTGTTAGTATTAAGTAAGTCATCTACATATACAACAACAATCAAGGTGTCTCCATTGGTATGGAGTACATAAAAACTATGATCAGATTCACAACATTTGAAACCAAGTCAAAGAAAGAAACTATCGATCTTAGTATACCAAGC
The DNA here is from genome assembly GCA_009831015.1 of Picea engelmannii. Lineage (NCBI taxonomy): Eukaryota > Viridiplantae > Streptophyta > Pinopsida > Pinales > Pinaceae > Picea > Picea engelmannii. The sequence goes on along the minus strand of ML776717.1, from coordinate 779,793 downwards.
TCGGGGAGCTTGCTTCAAACCATAAAGTGACTATTTGAGTTCACATACCAAATTTGAATCTGTCACAAAACTAAATGGTTGTTCCATGGAAATTTCTTCAGATAGGTCTCCATGAAGAAGAGTACTCTTCACATGCATCTGATGGATTTTCCATCCAAAATGAGAAACAAGAGAAAAAATCAATCAAACAAAGTTCATCTTTGTGATAGGAGCAAAGGTTTTAGTGTAGTCAATTCCTTCTTGTTGAGAATCTCCCTTTGCAATGAGGCATGCATTATGGTGTTCAACAATACCTTCAAAGACAAATTTGGTCTTGTAGACCCATCGACACTTCACAATGTTATTTCCTTGTTTTACTAATTCCCAATTATGATTCTTCAACAAAGAATCAATTTATGTCTACATAGCCTGCTCCCATTCAGGTCTTCCTTTGATATCTAAGAATGAAACATGATCATAATTTTCAAGTACACAAGTCATCAAGGAAACAATGGCATGTTTCTTTTGATTTTGATTTTGTCATCCAGGGGAGGCATCTCCAACTTCAACTCCAATAGATTTAATTGTATTGACAAACCATCTGGTTAGACAAGAAATAGGTGAACTAAGATTCACTTCAGCAGGTCGATGAAAATTCAGGGGATCTTCAATCAACATGCCAGTCAAGATAAAAGAAAAAGAACTAGTCAATTCATAGGTCGAAAGTCAAGTCGAAACATGGACAAAATTTTACTACCCAGTCGAAGGACTAAAAAATGGAATAGGAGAACCAGTGTTAGAGACAACATCAGGGAGTTCATCCTGTAGCAATATAGAGGAGGAATTTAACAACTTAATTCTAGAATACTTCTCATCAAACCATAGATTTCGTCTGATAATGATTTTCCATGTGTTCCTTGAAAAATCATCTATGAATGAAACATAATACACATATTTACCTAGGGATGGAACAGGAATAGGTCCAAACACATCACTATGTATAAACTCTAAGATACCCTTTGCTCTTGTAGCACCAGATGGGAATCTTACTCGATTCTATTTACCATATATGAAATGTTCACAGAAATCAAAATCCAGAGTGCAATTAGACATACCTTCAACCATACCTTTACCATGTAGTGTTCAAAGGCCCTTTTCTCCAATATGCCCCAGTCTTTGATGCCACAACATGGTCTTCTTTTTCTGGGACAGTATTGGTCTTGTCTCCTTCATTTCTCTGCTTAGGGAGAACATAACTGTTACAACCATTATTATAAGTGCTTCCCAACAACCTGTACAGAGTTCCACATCGAACTCCCCTCATCAACACCATTGCTCCTAGTACCATCTTGCAAGTGTTCTTTCCAAATATAGTATCCACTCATGGATCATCCAAATTGCTTATAGATATTAGGCTCCTAGAAAGTTTTGGAATGTGAAAAACCCCAGGGAGAGTTCTAATCCTCCCATCTTTTAGCAACAACTTAACCCTTCCACGTCCCATGATTTTTGTTTTCAAGTCATGTCCTAGGAATACATCACCACCATCATATTTTTAATATTAAGAGAACCGCTCCATGTGAGGCGTCATATGTTATGACGCACTTGAGTCGATCAACCATACATCACGGTTTGCATGTGTACTTGTAGATGCCAAGTAAACATCACCTCCTTATTCAGTGGAGGTTTTCGCCTCTGTGGAAGAGGTACTATCAGATCCCTTTGGTTTTTCAACCTTTTTAGACTTGCAATCTTTCTTATAATGCCCTGTTTTACCACACTTCCAACATTTCCTCAAATATTTTCTTAAAGATTTAGATCTACCTATAGATTTATATTTCCACCCTGAAGGCTTACCATGGTTCCTATCTTGGGTACACCCTCTTACAAATAAAGAATTTGTGTTTTGACCATCCATGTTTTTTCCCCTCATCTCTTCAGATAACAAGGATGCAACTACATCCTCATACTTCAATGTAGATTGAGTGGTACTACCTATTGCTACAAATAGATTATCCCAAGAGTTTGGAAAAGAACATAACAAAGTAATACACGTATCTTCTTCTGCAATCGTAATATTAACAGATTCAAGTTGACTTACCAAAGTATTAAAGGCATTTAGATGTTCTGTCACAGAATCTCCATCTTCCATCCTATGATGATACAACTTCTCTCTAAGAAACAACTTGTTTACCAGGGACTTTGATTGATACAAATTCCCCAACTTATCCCATAGTTCTTTGGCTATAGATTCTCCTGAGACATTCAACAATGCCGAATCTGCCAGGCAGAGTTGAATAGTACTCCTTTCTCTTCTTTCCAACTTCTCCCAATATTCCTTCGACATACTAGTAGGTGGTGTACTAGTAGTTTGTGCACTAGTAGGTTGTGTACTAGTAGCCTGTGTGCTAGTAGATAGTGTACGAGTAAGCTATGTACTAGGATCCACAACAATCCATTGTTATTTGTCTACAAGAAGGTCCTCCATATTCATCTTCCATAGCTCAAAGTTTTTACTGTTGAACTTCTCTATCTTGATTCTATAAGAAATCACCATTCCTCTTTCTGCACTCAAATTACCATTGCAAAATCTCCCACTAAACCCAGGTTTATCACAGACCCAAGATAATGTTTATCACAGGCCCAAGATAAACTTGATCTATCAAGACCGAGCCAAACCATCAACAACAAAGGCATCCCTCTAAAGCCAAAAATGAGCTTTGATACCACATGTAAGTTTTAAACCTGTGAAGTAAAGCAATGCATATAGATTCTTAAGAAAAATCTGATTTAATCAATGGCTCATACACAAAGTACACAGAGATTTTATACTAGAAACCCTCAACTGGGAAAACCTTTATTATATTGATTATCTCGAATTTCACCATTCACTATACAATATATACAATGTTTTTAAGTTTTCTGTAGATACCAAAACCCTAATCCCTAAACTGGGATTATTTTTTAGTAAACTACTAAAAATAACAAAATTCGCTAAAAATAGAAAAATCCACTAAAAATAGCAAAAAACTGCCCAATGCAGTTATAAATCCATAGATACTACTATGAGGGATCGTCAAACGCAGTTGTCGAATCTAACACACCCACACAAAGACATTCAAATAATATAACACATACACAGTGGAACCATGGTGGGCCCATAACCCCATGTAAGTTTTAAACCTGTGAAGTAAAGCAATGCATATAGATTCTTAAGAAAAACATAATTTAATCAAAGGTTCATACACAGAGTACACAGATATTTTATACCGGAACCCCTCAATCGGGAAAACCTTTCTTATATTAATTATCTCAAATTTCACCATTCACTATACACTATATACAATGTTTTTAGGTATTTCGTAGATACCAAAACCTTAATCCCTAAACCGGGATTATTTTTAGTAAACCGCTAAAAATAGCAAAATCCCCTAAAAATTGCAAAAAATCGCCCAGTGCAGCTATAAATCCGTAGATACTACTACGAGGGATCGTTAGATGCAGTTTTTGAATCTGACGCACCCACACACACACATGCAAAGAATATAACACATACCCAACATTCTCCCACTTATTGTTTTCTTTGCATACAGAGGTCCCAATATTAAATAGTCAACAATCCAGGGCAACAATGCCCATTGTTACTCTACACCAAGAGAACTTTTCTATGCTTATAGACTTTGTCAATGAATCTGCAACATTCTTCAAAGTGTCAACCTTTTCCAACAACACCTTCTTTTCCTCAACCATGTCTCTCACAAAATGATATTGAAAATCAATATGCTTTGTCTTCGAATGATGAGATGGGTTCTTTGATAGGAATATTACACTCTGACTATCACAATCTAATCTCACTGCTTGTTGTACCAACCCAATACCTAAACAAAATATTTGTAACCATACTGCTTCCTTGCTTGCATGAGTGGTTTCCATGTATTCAGCTTCTGTAGTTGAGAGTGCCACTACAGCCTCTCTTTTGCTCATCCAACTGATTGCTCCTCCAAATAGGTTAAACACATACCCACCTGTAAATCTTTTGTGATCCAAATATCCATCCCAGTCTGCATCAACAAATCCATGTATGTCCACCACTCTTTCCAATCCTGTTCCTCCTTGGTATCACAATACATAACTGGTAGTGCCAAGAATATACCTGAAGACCCTCTTTACTGTTGTCTAAAGCTCCTTCCCTGGTTTTTACATACACCTGCTCAAAACTCCCACTGCATGTGCAATGTCTAGTCTAGTATAGACCATTGCATACATCAAAATGCCATCTGAACTAGCATACAGAACATGGGACATGTCCTCTTCTTCTTCCCGTGTCTTGGGACACTAATATACAGATAACTTTACACCTATAGGAATAGGAACCTTGACCGGTTTACTTCCATGCATATTAAACCTCTACAATATTGTCTCAACATATTTTCTCTGATTCAACCAGAGTTTCCTGTTTGCATGATCTCTTTTAATATCCATTCCCAGAATGAAGTTAGCAGCACCGAGATCCTTCATGTCAAATTTGGAGGATACTTGTGATTTCACCTCCTTGATAACATCCATGTTATTTCCTACCAACAACATGTCATCAACATACAACACTACATAAATGAAGTGATTACCAACCTATTTGGAATATACACAGTGATCAGCCTTGCTTCTTACAAATCCCAATCCAAGGATGTATGTATCAAACATTTGGTACCAAATCCTAGGTGATTTCTTCAGACCATATAGTGACTTCTTTAGCTTATAGACTAGCTCTTTCTTTCCCTTCACTACAAAGCCTCCTGGTTTCTTCATGTAGATTTCTTCTTCTAGATACCCATGTAGGAATGGTGTCTTCACATCCATCTATTCCACTTCAAGATCAAAAGCAGCAGGAATAGATAAAATAAATCTAATAGAAGTTAACTTAGCAATAGGAGAAAAAATCTCACCAAAGTCAATTGCCTCTACCTGGGAATAACCTTTTTCTACTAACCAAGATTTGTATTTCTCCACTTTACCTTGTGCATTAAACTTCTTCTTGAACAACCATTTTCTACCAACCGATTTTATTCCATCTGGTAACTCAACTATATCCCATGCCTCATTCTTATCCAAGGAATACATTTCTTCAATCATGGCCTTCTTCTAGAGTTTACTATCCTATGAATTCACTGCTTCCCTGACAGTTCTAGGATCATCATCAGTAATACATAAAGAAAAATTCAAACAAAAATCAGGTAGAATATACCTTTTTGGTTGCCTTCTATCTCTCACTAATCTCCTCAATACTGGTGTATGAGGTTCTTCTTCTTTTGCTTCCTCTTCTTCAGATGATTCATATTTTGCATCATCCAACTCAAGCTCTTTTTCTTAGGTTCATCTTGTGTTGGTAGGAATTCATGTTTGGAAACATCTTTTACCTCTCTGAAAACAACATCTCGACTATAAACTATTTTCTTGGTTTCTGGGTTCCAAATTTTATAACCTTTCACCCCATCTTTATAACCAATAAAGATACACTTTTCAGCCTTTTTATCCAGCTTACTTCTATTTTCCTTTGGAACATGTACATAAGCATCACAACCAAACACTTTGAGATTTTGAAGAGAGGGGTTTTTTCTAGACCAAAAATTGTGTGAAGTTTTATCATCCAACGCTGATGAAGGTGATCGATTGACCATGTAACATGTTGTACCCACTGCCTCTGCCCAGAATTCTTTTCCTAACCCGGCACCATTGAGCATGCTCCTTTCTTTTCCCAACAGTTTCATGTTCATCCTTTCTACAACTCCATTCTGCTAAGGAGTGTATGGAGTAATCTTCTGCCTTGCTAAAACACACTTCTTACATAATTCTTCGAATTCATTTCCACAGAATTCTCCACCATTATCTGTTCTCAATACCTTTATTTTCTTCTCTGTATGATTTTCTACCAGAGCCTTAAAATCTTTAAATTTATGAAATACCTTAGATTTCTTTCTAAGAAAATAAATCCATGTGTTCCTTGAAAAATCATCTATGAATGAAACATAATACATAGATTTACCTAGGGATGGAACAGGAACAGGTCCAAACACATCACTGTGTATCAACTCTAAGATCCCCTTTTCTCTTGTAGCACTAGATGGGAATCTTACTCGATTTTGTTTACCATATATGCAATCTTCATAGAAATCAAAATCTAGAGTGCAATTAGACATACCTTCAACCATACCTTTACTGTGTAGTGTTTGAAGGCCCTTTTCTCCAATATGCCCCAGTCTTTGATGCCAAAACATGGTCTTCTTTTCTGGGATAGTATTGGTCTTTTCTCCTTCATTTATATACTTAGGGACAATGGATCTATTACACCCATTAGTTTAAGTGCTTCCCAACAACTTGTACATAGTTACACATCGAACTCCCCTCATCAACACCATTTCTCCTCGTACCATCTTGCAAGTGTTCTTTCTAAATATAGTATCCACTCCTACATCATCCAACTTGATTACAAATATTAGGCTCTTGGAAAGTTTTGGAATGTGGATAACCCCAGGGAGAGTTCTAATCCTTCCATATTTTAGCAACAGCTTAACCCTTCCATGTCCCATGCTTTTTGTTGTCGATTCATCTCCTAGGAATACATCACCACCATCATATTTTTAATATTCAGAGAACCACTCCCTTTAAGGAGTCATATGGTATGACACACCTAAATCGATCAACCATACATCATGGTCTTCATGTGTACTTGTTGTTACACGTCAAAATTACTCACTTCGATAGTGTCACAAGTGTCATCATTACAAGTGTCGCAAGTGTCGCATTTTTCTTACGAGTGTCGCAAGTGTCAGAGAAGCATGCTGCCATGATGCTTATGTCGTGCCTATAACGACATGAAGAGGAGAAATGAGTCAGTAGGCTTACAAACCTATTGCCATCTGAAAGAACCTCAAAAACTGAATTTTTGGAGGGGATCACTCCCCTATACCTCTTCTGGGAGCGCCGACGCTCCCCCTTACACTGTCTAGGAGCGCCGACGCTCCCCCTTACACTGTCTGGGAGCCTTATAAAGCTCCTCTAGCCCTTTTGATAGAGAACTATGGATTTTGAAAGTGATGGTGCCCCCCTAAAGCCTACTAGAGAGCGCTACATCACTTTGATGGCCCTTTTGAAGGAGCGCTACCTATTCTGGGAAGTAGTTAAGTTGTTGAGATGAATGGGGGAAGGATCCTTTCATTCTTGGAAGGCAGTTGGATTTGAATCCCTAGTCCAGCCATGATCTTAGGGAAGATCCTCAACTGAAGAAGGAAAATCCTCAATGTCCCCAAGGATATCTCAAGTGGTTAAAGCCTCTCCAAGGCTATATAAGCAAGCTTTCTAATGGTGAAAGGGGACTGGAAAGGGAGAATCACACCAAACTTATGATCTTATAAGTGGGACTGGAAAAGAGAGAATCACACCAAACTTATGATCTCGTAAGTAGTGCTAGAATAGAGATAATTTGGAGGCAATAGACCTATGATCTCATAGGGAGAAATCAGTGAAGCTGTCATCATTCGGATCATGGATATTTTGAGCAAGGGGTAGACAAGGAGGACTTGATGAAACTACTGCAATCCATCTACGGCTATAAGCAATGTTCTGTCCTCATTAATATAATTTGCTTCGCCTGTTTCTTTCTAATTCATGTTCAATCTTACATGAATTTGTATCTTTAGTAGATAGACCTATTTCGGACTAATATCAATAGAGTAGGAAGTGGTCGTGCTATTGTTTGTCTACAGGGCTCACCGAGGAGCGAAATATTGGAGCTCAACTTGGAGCATCTAGGGACAAACACTGGTAAAAGGTACTTATTTTCTACTTCCTCCTCACACACTAGTTCACCTAGATCTAAAAGGAATTCAGTGACCATGATAATCACTTTTTGTCTTAGAGTTAAGAGTCTAGCTCTTTGAGGCAATCTACCTATCCACGGGGAGATTTTCCTACAACAGAAATTGGTGACTCCACTTGGGAGTCCTCAAATCGAAACTTTTTGTTTTGATTTCTCCTCATAGACCTTGTCTTACCCTTCTGATTATTTTCAGACCTTTTTCACCCCATTTATCTAATTTCACTTGTTGATTGACTCTTTATCCCACCACACTTAGCTTGTTTGTCAAAATTTGACTGAATTTTAAGGCTTTTTGGACATTTTTGTGAGTTTTTGGGCACCAACGCTCCCCTTCCTTGTTAGCAGGGTGCCAATTCTCCCTTACAGCGTTGGACAGAGCTTTATAACACCCTAGTGTCCCTTACACTAGAGCGCCAGCCCCTGTTTTTACAAAATCCCTTCAAAAAATTGCATTTTTGAGGTTAAAAGCCTTGTTTCTTACTTGCTGAGCTGCTTTGAGATTAAATTCTTCTTCCCTTGACCTTTGAAATCCTTCATCTTGAGAAGTAAACACCTTTTTGTTCAGATTTTATGCCCTTTTTCCCTATTTTTGAGTTTTTGCTGTTGAAAGCTTGAAATCAATCCCTGCTTTCTTCTCTCCTATCCGACTGAGTGGGAACTCTAGTGAAGGACATTTGAAGTCTGTAACTCTTCTCATTTGGTTCTTTGAGGTCATTTGATCAAATCTCTTTCTCCTTCCTTTTTCGTTTTTTATTTTCTTACTCTTGTTTGATTGCAAAAGGGTGTGTTGTTTGTGCGAAATCTACATATTCTTGTCTGAATCTCCTTGATCTAAAAGGGTAGTTGGCAAGAGAAATTTTTCATTGAATTGATTATCATTCGCATACAAACGACAATAAGTACATCTTAATGATAAGTTTTCATTTCTGAAATGTTGTAGCATCATATTGGATTTGATTGAGAACAAAATTGATTGAGGGCATTCCTTATCAAGTGTTTGATAGTGAAAATGAATCTTCCTCTTTCCCTTAAATAGGTATTCATTGAAAAGAAATGATTGCTTATAATATTTCATGCATATTTTTGGGAATTGAGTCATCATTCCATCAGTTTCACTTTCATACACCCTCTGAGTAAACAACAACCATTAAAATAAACACTTAACTAAAATTTATCAAACTTTTTACATATTTGTTAACAAACCTACATTAGTTTAAGGTGTAGGGATTTGGAATAGGTTGAAAGGATAACTTTCCAAAGCTATCAAACAAAATTAGTATCTTGCGGTAGATAGAGTTAAATCCAATTGTCATATTGGCTTGCTGGGATCCCCCTCTCACACAGGGGTTATGCACAAGGTCGCATTCGGGAGAGCTACGGGGATTATCCCTCTGTGATTTGATTGATTGTAGTGGTCAGATCGTATTATGGGGATCGCTTAAAGGTAAATACACAATTACTGCGTGGAATCCTTTCGAGTTGATTTCAGGCTAGATACCCTGCCCGTACGTTTGGATTGGACTGTTGACTGTACCCGCCCAGGGGCTGACTGCTAATTGTTAACCTTAGTGGCCATAATATTTAGGGTCTCACACAAGGTGACGGTGAAGGGAAGTTTCATTGTACCTGGAATAGATGTTGGTCAAATTTACTCGGGCTCCTTGGAGGATAAATCCACAATTACTGTGTGGAAGCTTGCACCAAGGCGTAAGTCCATTAAGCAGGTCACCAACATAACTGATCCAACTGCTCTATCCCCGCCCCTTCCTATTTTGATCTCGCGACGTTGGATTTCATCACCAACTAGTGGTTTCATCATAGGAAGGTTTGTTTGATTGTTTGCTTCTTAGATTCATAGCGTGTGCTGTTTGTTTTACTTAGTGGACCTTAGGTTGAGTTAGTGTTAATGGCATCGAATCCTGGGAGTACAAATAGAGGAACCCCTTCTTCTGGGAAACCTTATACCTTTCCTTCATTTGGAAACTTTGGTCCTCCATATGTTGCCACACTGAGTCTTCTAGGACTCACTATTGGATTACCAGTATGGTTGTTCCCCACTCCGGTGATCCCAAATCCTCCCAATGTTTCAATTGCACCTAATACTTTGGATGTCAATACACCACCCACACATCAACCTCATGTCGACTTTTTGCCTTCCTCGTCCATCATATCTCCTTCCATTTCTCCTTATTTGCCTAGTGAAAGCTCTAAAGAAAGTAGCCAGGTTGATCAGAAGAAGAAGAAACAGAAAGAGAAGAATAAGAAGAACCCGAAAAGGACAAAGGCCCCAACAACATCAGATGTTGGCTCTAAGAAACCAGTTATTGTTAATAGTACTGGGAGTATTGATGAAGTCAACAATATTAAAAGGAAGAATCCAAAACCCAAATTCCCTTGCAGCCTTTGTAAGGGTGACCAATTTCTGAGGGATTGCCCCGGTCTTACCTAGGTCTTAGAAATGTGGTCCTCCACATCATCGGCCTCTTTCGGTCATGTCGATGATACCCCGTCAACTAGTGTTGTTCAGGTTGGTAAGAAGAAGAAAACTGTCAAGTTCCCTTGCATGTTATGTAAAGTTAATCATTACTCTCACCTTTGTCCTCGCATGGATGAGGCTTCTTCTCTTTTGGAAAAACTTCAAATTCCAAAAGGTTATCGTAAGCTCTCCTCTGACCCATCATTGGTTGATGGACTGGTCAATCTGGTTCCATCCCCGGTCAGTCTGGTTGATCAGGTGGTCAATCTAGTTTCCTCCTCGATTGAACCATGAACCCAAGTAGCTGATCCAGTTCCGTCATCGATCAACCCCGCTCTTCATCAAAAGAGTGATACCAAAGTGGTCGATCTGTTTTCATCTTCAGTCGATCCCACTCTCCCATTAGAGAGTGACACCAAAGCGGTCGATCGGTTTCCACCCGTAAACCCCATTCTTCCCTTGGAGAATGAAACTCAAGTGGTCAATCTAGTTTCTCCATCGGTTGATCCCATTCCTCCATTGCGGAATGTCAAAGTGACTAATCCAGTCCCTTCCTCGGTCAGTCCCACTCTTCCTTTGAAGAGTGCCAAAGTGGTCGATCTAGTTTCTCCATCGGTTTATCCCATTCCTCCATTGAGTAATGTCAAAGTGATTGATCCAGTCCCTTCCTCGGTCAGTCCCACTCTTCCTCTGAAGAGTGCCAAAGTGATCTATCCAAGTCCACCTTTGGTTGATCCGATCCCATCATCGGCCGATCCTACTCTCCTTCTAGAGAGTAAACCCAATACTGCCCAAGTTTTTCTCATTAATACAGACTCTACTGTACCAAGGGGCATTCCTCCTTCTCCTGCGAAAACCCCTCCAAGTAATGAGGCCATCCTTTTTGATTGGGGTGTGCTAACTAGACCTTGTCTTCCCTCCCACATTCCTTTCCAGATTACAGTACAGGTTCGTGGTCGGAACATTCCTCAAACACTGATAGATGAAGGTGTATCTGTTAGTATTTTGTCTTCTGTTGCTTGGTACGCTTTGGGTTGTCCACAACTTTCACCGGTTACACAAAATCTGTTAGCTTTTAACAGAAGAACTAGTCAACCTTTAGGGATCCTTCCTCAGTTTCCTGTAACTTTGGTAGGTAAAACTGTCTTTATCGATGTCATGGTAGTCTGAGACCCCTTGGATTTCTCTTTACTCCTTGGGCGGGATTATGTCTATGCTATGAAAGCTCTTGTATCCACCCTTTTCCGTGTGATATCTTTCCCTCACGATGGAAGAATTGTGACTATTGATCAACTTTCATTCATCGGCCCCGACTGGGTTACCTCCCTAAGTGGTTCTTATATGCATATACTATCACCCCCACCACATGTCAATTATGTGGTGTTGTCTCCCATGACCTCAACTTCCGATGATTTGGATCTGGTAGTTGACATGGTGATTTCTTTGGTAGGGTTATTGGAGCCTGATCTCCTTACCCTTGTCATGACCCTCGACATGTGTTCCTTCCAGAATGATTTCCTTCCATCCAACGAAGATCTCTTGGAAGCCATGACCGATTTTTGTCCCTTGACATGGTACCCTTCTAGAGCATTATCCTCTTGGAAGCCATGATCCGGATGAAACCACGAGCATAGTTTCTCTTCTCTATGGCAAGCTCGTTAAAAAATGAAATAGAGGTCATGAGCATAGTTTCTCTTCTCTGTGGCAAGCTTGTTAAAAAATGAAACAAGAATCTGGGGATCGAACCTGGAACCTTGAGCATAGTTCTTTTCCTGTGTCAAGTTCGTTAAAAAATGAAACAATCACCTCTCCCTTCAAGTTGAGTCTTTCACCAGATCTCGTATATGTCGAGTCAGGTATTTTGTTAGGTCTCATTTTTGAACCTTCATTTCATCAACCTGTATCCTTTTTCTCCATCTAGCACAGAAATTGGTGACAACCTCAAAGTCGGTGAATGAATTGAAGCTTGGGGGGCATGTCTCCATCCTTTGATGATCATTCTAGAGTTAAGCCACTAGCTTTCATGCTGGGGGCATACCGAGCTTAGTCTTTGTTCTTTCTCATGCTCGTAAATACATGAGAATGCATCCAGGTAGACTTTTATCTCTTTTTCAGGCCCGCATGGATACACGAAAAAGGAACCCCCCTAGAGTCATCTTTAAACCCTTTTTAGACTCTCTAAATATGAAAAGATTGTCTAGTGACCTTGCTTCCTTTCACACTCGTTAAAAGGTTTGAAAGGGCGTCTTTTGAGTGATAGTTTATCTCTTTTTCGGTCTCGTTAAACTAATGTACAAAAAAGGAACTGAGAGAGTTCTCTTTTAAGTGTTTTTCCAAACTCTATAATCCTGAAAAACCTTCGAGTTTTATGTCTTTAGACTCGCTAAAGCACACATCGACAGACCCATACGGGATCGAACCCTTACTTATTCCAGTTCGTTAAACAAAGGAAGAGGAACTTACTGAAGGTGAGTTATATCGAGCATGTGTTATCCTCCTCAAGCTCATTAAATAAAAAAGAGGTACTCGTCTATCTGGATGGGGGAAAAATTGAAAGAAGCAAGCCAAGCAGTCTCTTGAGAACATTATCAAGCAATTCTTGGAGTCACCCTTGAACATGGCACTTTGTCATATGCATGCATTATAACCCGTTGAACCTCTGCACTGAGCCAATCCTTTGAGTTTCTTTCAATCCTTTGGGTCACCTGACATAAGTCACAACATCCACTGCATCATCAAGTGTTGGTCCATGTCATGTTTTTGCTGTTGTTCCTCAGTGTTCAAGGGAAGTATCTGCCTCGAGAGTCAACCATCCCAAATATCTTGCCCCAAAACCCATGTCAGTCCATGTCCATTTGATCCACCGATTACATCTCTATGTCTGTTTCATTTCGTTGATGGGGGATACATCAAGGCTCTCCTTCGATGAGCCTATTCCTGTTGACCTTAGCACATTATCCAAGAATTAGGCTTAGAAACCAGTTAGTACTTTGGGACCTGCATGCCTTAATGGTAGGCCTCCTCACATTCGACAGTAGTTTTACATCATTGACCTCTGATCGAATGATTCCATGGATGTTCAACTCCATCTCATCCATTCACATTCGTTGGGATGTACTAGGGTACCTTGGGAATCATTAACATTAATGGTGATCTCCCTCGCGCTTGTTAACGGTTTACATCATTGACCGGTAATCAAGTGGTTTTTGCCATGTTCGACATCAAGACATCTATTCACATGGTTATATTCGTACTACATCGGGATCGATAAGAATACCCTGGGTTGAGTGATCACTTTGATAAGTACTTTTCCTAGGTTGCGATGGAGTTTCTTTTGAACAATGACACATATACTGTTAAATAGATCCACTTTGTTTTGGTCATGGCTATGTCTTGTCATCTTGTAGATCCATTGTGCATTCTTCGTGGATACGATCAGTTTAGGTCATCAGAGTATAGATCCACAGTGTATTTTCAGTGGCTATACCTTTTTATCAATACAATTATGGATCTGCAGTGTATTTTATGGTGGCCATATCTTGCAAGTCTTGATCACCCAAGCATAGGTATGCCTGCCTTGGGTTTGAAACATGTCATAATATTTGTTAGATGTTTGTGTTTAGCTTTTGTTAGGTTCTCTGCATCTATACCCTTGCTTGAAAGTCTACAAAGCATTTCAGTTATCAATTCCTGTCTTCTAACTTCATACTTTGGGGGGCAATCTATTACACATCAAAATTACTCACTTTGATAGTGTCACAAGTGTCACATTTTTCTTACGAGTGTCTCAAGTGTCAGGGAAGCATGCTTCCATGATGCCTATGTCATGTATATAATGACATGAGAAGGACACTTGAAACACCTCAAATATTTGATTTGGAAGAGGAGAAATGAGTCAGCAAGCTTACAAACCTTTTTCCATTTGAAAGCACCTCAAAAACTAAGTTTTTGGAGGGGAGCGCTCCCCTATACCCCTTCTGGGAGCACCAATGCTCCCCCTTACACTGTCTGGGAGCGTTATAAATCTCCTCTGGCCCTTTTGAGGGAGCTCTATGGATTTTGAAAGTGATGGCACCCCCATAAAGCCTACTAGGGAGCGCTACATCACTCTGATGGCCCTTTTGAAGGAGCGCTACCTATTCTGGGTAGTAGTTAAGTTGTTGAGGTGAATGGAGGAAGGATCCTTTCATTCTTGGAAGGCAGTTGGATTCAAATCCCTAGTCTAGCCATAATCTTAGGGCAGATCCTCAACTGAAGGAGGCAAATCCTCAACTTCCCCAAGGATATCTTAAGTGGTTAAAGCCTCTCCAAGGATATATAAGCAAGCTTTCTAATGGTGAAAGGGGACTGCAAAGGGAGAATCACACCAAACTTATGATCTTATAAGTGGGACTAGAAAAGAGAGAATCACACCAAACTTATGATCTCATAAGAAGTGTTGGAACAGAGAATATTTGGAGGCAATAGACCTATGATCTCATAGGGAGCAATCAGTGAAGCTGTCATCATTCAGATCATGGATCTTTTGAGAAAGGGGTAGACAAGGAGGACTTGACGAAACTGTTGCAATCCATCTATGAATGTAAGCAATGTTCTGTCCTCATTAATATAATTTGCTTGGCCTGTTTCTTTCTAATTCATGTTCAATCTCACATGAATTTGTCTCTTTAGTAGATAGACCTATTTCGGACTAATATCAATAGAGTAGGAAGTGGTCGTGCTATTGTTTGTCTATAGGGCTCACCAAGGAGCGAAATATTGGAGCTCAGCTCCGAGCGTGCAGGGACAAACATCAGTAAAAGGTACTTCTTTTCTCCTTCCTCCTCGCACACTAGTTCACCTAGATCTAAAAGGAAGTCAGTGACCATGATAAGCACTTTCTGTCTTAGAGTTAAGAGTCTATCTCTTTGAGGCAATCTACCTGTCCGCAGGGAGATTTTCCTACAACACCTGTAGATGGCAGATAAACATCACCTCCTTCTTTAGTGGAGGTTTTCACCTCTGTGGAAGAGGTACTATCAGATCCCTTTGGTTTTTCAACCTTATTAGACTTGTAATCTTTCTTATAATTCCCTATTTTACCACACTTCCAACATTTCCTCAGATTTTCATGGAGACTTAGATCTACCTATAGATTTAGATCTCCACCCTGAAGGCTTACCATGGTTCCTATCTTGGGTACTCCCTCTTAAAAATAAAGAATCTGTGTTGTCACCATCCATCCTTTTTTGCCTCATCTCTTTAGATAACAAGGATGCAACTACATCTTCATACTTCAATGTAGATTGAGTAGTACTACCTATTGCTACAACCAAATTATCCCAAGAGTCTGGAAAAGAACATAACAAAGTGATAGACTTATCTTCTTCTGCAATCATAATATTAACAAAGCCAAGTTTACTTACCAGAGTATTAAAGGAATTTAGATGTTCTATCATAGAATCTCCATCTTCCATTCTAAGATGATACAACTTCTCTCAAAGAAACAACTTGTTTACCAGGGACTTTGATTGATACAAATTCCCCAACTTATCCCATGGTTCCTTGGATGTAGATTCTCCTAAGACATTCAACAATGTCAAATATGCCAGGCAGAGTTGAATAGTACTCCTTGCTCTTTTTCCCAACTTCTCTCAATCTTCCTTCGACATACCAGTAGGTGGTGTACTAGTAGTTTGTGCACTAGTAAGTTATGTACCATTAGCATGTGTGCTAGTAGACAGTGTACCAGTAAGTTGTGTACCAGGATCCATAACAATCAATTGTTCTTTGTCTACAAGAAGGTCCTCCATATTCATCTTCCATAGCTCAAATTTTTTACCGTTGAACTTCTCTATCTCGATTCTATAAGAACTCGCCATTCCTCTTTCTGCACTCAAATCAACACTACAAAATCTCCCACTAAACCCAAGATAAATTTGATCTATCAAGACCAAGCCAAACCCTCAACAACAAAGGCGTCCCTCTAAAGCCAAAAATGAGCTTTGATACCACATGTAAGTTTTAAACCTGTGAAGTAAAGCAGTGCGTATATATTCTTAAGCAAAACTGAATTTAATCAATGGCTCATACACAGAGTACATAGAAATTTTATACTGAAAACCCTCAACTGGGAAAACCTTTCTTATATTCATTATCTCAAATTTCACCATTCACTATACAATATATACAATGTATTTTAGGTATTCTGTAGATACCAAAACCCTAATCCCTAAACCGAGATTATTTTTAGTAAATTGCTAAAATTAGCAAAAAATCACCCAACACAGTTATAAATCCGTAGATACTACTACAAGGGATCGTCAGACACAGTTTTTGAATCTGACGCGCCCACACACACATGAAAAGAATATAATACATACCCAACAAAGGTCACATTCCAAATGAGATTCCACCATTTCATGGAAAACATTATGCATACTGGAGCAACATAACACAAACTTACTTGAAATATTTAGGAGTGCATATTTGGATCTCAGTTTTCAATGGATATAATGTTCTGAAAACCACTCCCACTGATCCAGATGAGAAGAAAATAATGAGTTGCAATGAAAAGTCCAGACATGTTATTCTTCTAAGATTGACACCAATTATTTCTAGCAAGGCGATGAGCTACAACACAACTAAATAGGTATGGGACAAACTTAAAAGTATCTATGAAGGTGATCTTAAAGTCAAGCAAGTCAAACTTGAATGACACATGGAACAGTTTGAAAATTTGAATATGTATGAAAAGGAAGATATTGCATCCTACTTGCTTGAACGACAGAGGGAACAATTTGAAAATTTGAATATGGATGAAAAGGAATATATTGCATCCTACTTACTTAGTGTGGATGAAGTTTTCAATGTTATAAGAGGATTAGGAGAAGAGCTCAATGAATCCTTGGTTGTACAAAAGGTGTTCATATCACTACCTTTGAGATATGATGATAAGGTCTCTGCCATTGAAGAAACTAGGGACTTGACCAAAATGGCAATGGATGGATTACATGGGTCTCTCATAGCATATGAAATGAGAACAAGTAAAGAAATGTACTAGTCAGATAAGGAAGAAACCTTTAAATCCATAAAGACTACAAAGGACACAAATTATGACCTTGATGAAGAAGTAACAAATTTTGTAAGAAGGCTCAAGAAGGGAACCGATAGATACAAAGGTAAATCTCCTCTCAAATGATTTAATTGTGGTAGAGTAGGACACATTGTTGAAAGATGCCATTATGAAAAAATAAGCTTCAACAATAAAAATATTTTCTACTCCAAGGATGATGGTAGCTCCTGAAATGAAAGTGATGAAGAAGAAATGGATATAGGAGAAGTCCTCTTCATAACCCAAGAAACCCAGAATGATGATCAAAAGAGTTCTAAAGAATAGGAAGTCATTTCTAAAGAAGAATTTGATGAAGAAACAAGCTTTGATTCTTTTTGGGGATACAAAGACAACATAGAAAGCGAACACGAAGAAGAGATTCTTGAAAAATTGAAGCATGCTGAAACTGAAAATAGCAAGCTCAGAAACACAAATAGAAGGCTAAAAAGTGAATTGAGTAGTTGTGAAGAAGAGAATCATAATCTTGAAAAGAGGATTGACATCTTGAAGAAACAATTAAAATATTATTAAAAATTGAAAGAAGAATTGGATCACACAAAAAGGGAGCTAATATTAACAATAGAAAAGTTGGAGAAATTTGAAAGAAGCACTAAAAAGTTAGATGAAATACTTAGCAGTCAAATATCACCAAATGAAAATATAGGAGTAGAATACAATGACAGTTTGAAGACAATAAAACAAGAGAAGGAAGATGGAAAGGATGGAACCAACACTCCAGAGTAATTTGAAGAACAACAAGAGCAAGATAGAAGACCAAAAATAATAAGGAGTGAGACATCAAGAAGACCCTTTCTCATCAAGCATGAAAGAAATCAAAGGTCAATACTCAAAAGAAATGATACATCAAGAAGACCCTCTTCCATCAGGTATGAAAATATTTTTCTTGGTCATTGCTATACTTGTGGAAATTTTGGACACAAGGCAATTAATTGTGGAATAAATGAAAGGAAAAACTATGCAAGATACATTAATGGTGTAAATAGTATATATGGAAATGTTCATGAATTTTTCAACAGAAATTATAATCCATTTGATCCATTAATGGATCAAAATATTGTATGCTACAAGTGAAATAATATTGGTCACAAAACATGAGATTACAAAGATATGAAGGAAGATGATCCTATACCAAATGTGCCCATACCAACTACAGTGCGGAGAAGGAAAGAGATTCCAAGCAATGAATATTTTCAAATAACATTGATCATTGAAGAATGTAAAGAAGAAGATGAATGGTACATAGCAAGTGGGTGCTCATCACACATGACTAGGGATAAAAGCAAATTTGTCATCTTGAAGAAAAAGGGTGGAAATGTTGCATTTGGAGCTAAATCATCAACCAAAATACTTGGAAAAAGGGTTAGTAAATCTTGGAAGTGAAAATGTAAAATCCGAAAATGTCCTATTGGTTGAAGACCTAAAGCATAATCTCCTCAGTGTTAGTAAAATGTTTGATCAAGGATACACTCTCACGTTTGACTCCCGAAGATGAAAAATCATAGAACAAGATTCAGGAAGATTGGTTGCAACTGTTACAAGAACACCAAGTAATATATACATCCTAGACAAGGAGAAGAGAAGGAAGATTGAAGACACACGAACAAGTTCAAAGGAAGAAAAATACCAGAAGACCAGAAAGAAAAATGAAGTACTATTAAGTTTCATATGTTTAGGGGGAGCAACCCCAAAGAAGAGAGTCACATTTTTCCATTGAAATCAGGGGGAGAAGCCCCACCCTTTTCCATTGATGTCAAATGGGGAGAGAAACTAGGAGCATGGTGACAGGGGGAGCATGAGTGTTTCCATCAATGCCAAAGGGAGATATTGTTGGAAGATTGGTTGTTGTCATTGATGTCAACCCTAGTAATTGGTTTTGGACCCCAAAGTTGATGAAGGTATTTGGACATGAAGGATAGTATACATGAAAATACAACACCCATGGATGGATAGTATACATCATGTCATTTATGGTGGTAGGTGGAATGTCATGTGGATCCTCATGGTTGAGGAGAAATGATTTTTTCAAGATGACAAAGTGAAGTCAAGAAGGAAGTACAAGTCAACACTAAAGATAATTAAAGAAAATAATTACAAAATGAGAAAGTGATAGGTTGAACCTAATGTCAAAAGAAAGTGTCATGAAGAGTATAAATACACATCAAATAAGATCTCATAATGATCCAAGAAAGTGTGATGGATCTAGCATAACTGGGTTTGCACTTGTTATAGGATTATGTGCAGAGTTCAACGTGGAGCAAGTTTGAGGTGGTGAAGTCTGAAAGGCCTGAAAGTTTTGAAATTGCAGAAAACCTAGTTTTCTAAGGGTGTACACGGGATGATAAGAGGAAATGTAGCATACATATGTGGGATTATAAGAATACATGTAGTGTACATACGTAGGCTGATAAGAGGACAGGTAGCGTACCTTAGAAAAGGCTTAAGGAAGTTCTAAGGAAGGCACATCTTGGTGATCCATGTTTCAGGTTTCTGTGTAATGGTTATATTCTGTTGATGGTGATATTTTGATGCAAAGGTTTATTATCTCTTATATATTCTTGGGTGGAAGGAAGGGGCAAGGATAGAGGGTTTAACCCTCTCTTGATCTTGGAAGTTGTATCTTCCTTTGGAGGTTTAACCCTCCCTTGAACTTGGAAGTCATTACTTCCCTTAAACAGTAACTTATGATTACTTCTCATATATGGTGCATGGTTTATTGATGTATCTCTTATACTATTCTTTATTGTTCATTGGATATTCTTCATTTCTCATTTGATATAAATTGAATATATAATATGATTGAAGTATAAGTTGAAAAAGTGTTTAAAATTGTACATAATATTGATTCACCCCTCTCTTAGTATCAACATATCTAAGAGTTATCCACCATATCATATCTTTCATCCTATATATTGAGAGTCTCTCATGGGAAAAAGGGAGGAAAAGAAAGAGTAAACTTGTAATGTCAAATTTATTACGGAGCTTGGGAAAGAAAATTTGGAAAAGCTTCATCAAACCATTTGTTTGTAAGTTGTAAGATTTTTTATTTATTAATAGAATATGCACATAATTTTCCCCTCGAATTGATTGTATAAAGTGATTATAATATTTTTAGAGAGTTAATATTTTCATGTATTTATTTCATATTATTAGATCTATCAATTATTGATACATGTTACATTTGATCTTATGAGATACGTTTGTTGGTGTTATTGTGTGTGTAGATCTACATTCATGAAAGTGAAGGACATATTCAAGGGAGTGAATGACCAAGGAGAACGCATGGACAACCATTGAACTACCAAGTAAGTCCTCTACTCTTTCATCTCATAGATTGTTGTTATAGAAACATTCCCTTGCAGATAGGTGAATATCCTCTTGGATTCTAGAACCCTACTACCAAGACAGAAAAATGCAAATAGACACTAACATCACTTTAAATATAGTTAAGCTAATCGAAAGAAACAAAGGAAGAAAGTATGATGTACCGTTTTCTGAATCTTTTCCTCACTTAATCTAAACTGAACTTGATCTTCAAGCTCCTTAACATGAAATGATATCTTCAATTCAATGGACAGTGAATAAAACAAAGGATTCCTACTCTATCAAGATTAGTTTAAACTAAATTTATCCATAATAGACAAGCATGAGAAATAATACACAAACTTGAAGGAAAAAGGCCAAGCATATATTAATGAGAACATTAAAAAGATACTTATAGTGTGTAGATGCAGTTGCAGCAACCTCTCCAAGTCCTCCTTGTCCAACCCCTTTCTTGAAAGATCCACGATCAGAATGAAAATACTTTTTATGATTATTCTCCCCCTTTTCACCATGAGAATTCCTCCTTTTATAGGGTTTGAGAGGCTTAACCACCTTGGTTATATTTGGGATAAGTTGAGGATATGGCTCCATCAGTTGTGGCATCTCCCTTAGTTGTAGCCTAAAGCTTGGATTCAATCCAAACCAACTCGAATCATTTCTAGTTGTCCTTAGAGAAACGGGGGATTTATTCCCATGATTCTCTCAATGAATCGATGCTCCCTCAAGATGATCAACATATCACTTCAATGCTCCTTGATAGATGGACAAAGAGCACTAGCGCTCCCTGCATATAAGAAGGGGAGCATTGATCCTCCAAAAATTCGTCAAGATGACCAATTCGCAAGGAAAACCATTTTTTTTAGTTTTTCAAATGATGAGGTTTCTCCTTCCAACATGTTCTAGAGGATGTATCAAGTGTTTCCAAGGTGTCATTCGCAATGTGACATACGCAGAACAAAAATGCGACATTTACGACACTTGTGACAAAATTGTGACACTTGTGATAATGAGAATGTGACATTATCAAAGTGAGGAATTTTGACATGTAATAGATTGCCCCACAAAGTGTGAAGTCAGAAGATAAAAGTTGATGAATGAAACGCTTTGTAGATTTTTCAAAGCAAGGGTATAGAGTCGAAGAACCTGGTAGAAGCTGCGAACAACCATCAAACAAATGTTATCATGTGTTTCAAACCCAAGGTAGGCATACCTATGCTTGGGTAACAAAGAAATTAAGGTATGGCCACCAATAAATACACTATGGATCCATGATGATATTGACTAAGGGTATAAACACCAAGGATATAATGTGGATCCATACCTCCATGACATGAACTGATCGTAGCCATGAGAAATTCATAATGGAACTATGAGATGATAAAACATAGACATGGACCAATACAATGTGGATCTATGTGACAGTTTATATATCAACATGCTCAAATAATATCCTTCG
Organism: Picea engelmannii; assembly: GCA_009831015.1. Lineage (NCBI taxonomy): Eukaryota > Viridiplantae > Streptophyta > Pinopsida > Pinales > Pinaceae > Picea > Picea engelmannii. Next base: position 757,574 of record ML776717.1, on the reverse strand, counting down.
CAGCCTGGGAAAAGAAGATAACAAAGTGAATTCTCAACCCAGGGTCTTCATCCCAATCCCAATGTGGTATGAATCTATCCATGTGAATAGATGTTTTGATGTCAAACATTGTATAAACCACTTGATTACCGGTCATTGAGGTAAGCCGTTAAAAAGTGTGAGAGAAATCACCAATGATGTCAATGACTCCCAAGGTATCCTAGTACAATCCAACGAATGTGTATAAATGAGATGAGTCGAAAATTCAAGGAATCATCCGATCAGAGGTCAATGAGGTAAACCTATTTTTAGAGGCAAGGAGGCCTGTCATAAAGGCATGCGGGTCCCAAGGTACTAACTAGTTTCTAAGTCTTATTCCAGAATGATGTGTTTAAGTCGACAGGAAAAGACTCGTCGAAGGAGGGCCCTGATGTATCCCCCATCATCGACATGAAACTGACATAGGAAAGAGATGTATGATGGTGAATCGAATGAGTGTGGATTGACACAAGAAATGGAAACTGGAAATACTACAGATTGATGTATTGAATTGAAACTTCCCTTGAACATGATGAGGCACCACAACTGACTTGGAAGCATTGACTCAACAAGTACCAATAATGTAATGTGACGACAATAAGAGTACTCTTTGACTGGACGAAAACATATGGAGACACATGGAATTGGTATGACTCAAAGACAAGTGGATTAACCAATTGTAAGACAAGACACTAATAGGTTCCATGTTCAAGGGAAAAAAAAGTTGCCATAAAGGATTCTCAAAAACTTGACCCACTTCCTTCAATTTTCCCCCCACCCAGATAGATGAGTACCTTTTTTTCATTTAACGAGATCGATGAGGGTAACACATGATCGATATAACTCACCTTGGTAAGTTCCTCTTCCTTTGTTTAACGAACTGGAAGAAGTAAGGGTTCGTTTCCCATATGGGCCCTTCAATGTGTAGTTTAGTGAGTCCAGAGAAGGAAAACTTGGTGGTTTTTCATGTTTAGAGAGTCTGAAAAGAACTCAAAGGCAACTCCGGGGTTGTCCTTTTTCATAATTTTAGTCTCACATGGCCAAAAAAGAGATAAACTACCACTCGAAAGATGCCCTTTCCAACCTTTTAATGAGTGTGAAAGGAAGAAAGATCACTCGACAATCTTTTCATGTTTAGAGAGCCTGAAAATAGCTTAAAGGAGACTCCAGGGAGTTCCTTTTTTGTATAACCTTTACGAGTCCGAAAAAGTAATAAAAGTATACTTGATTACATTCTCATGTATTTACGAGCACAAGAAAGAAAAAAGACTAAGCTCGGTAACTGATTCTCATGTATTTATGAGAACAAGAAAGAACAAAGACTAACCTCAGTATTGGTTTCATTTTTACACAAGCTTGAAACAAAATTAAACTATGCTTGTAAATTCCCAACATAATTTCCAAAGGTAGGGATACCTATGGATGGTTGGTACTCTGCCCCCATCTTGAAAATCTAGCATCTTAACTCCAGAATGATGATCAAAGGATGGAGACATGCCCCCCAAGCTTCATTTCATTCATCGACTTTGAAGTTGTCACCAAGTTTTGTACTATATGGAGAAAAAGGATAAGGGTTGATGAAATGAAGGTTCGAATACGAGACCTAATGAAAGACTTGACTCGACATCTACGAGATCTAGCGAAAATACTCGACTTGTTAGGAGAGGTGACTGTTTCATTTTTTAACGATCTTGACATAGAAAATGAACTATGCTCGTAGCTCTAGGTTTAATCCCCAGATTTTTGTTTCATTTTTTAATGAGCTTGCCACAGAGAAGGGAAACTATGCTCGAAGCTTTTGTTTCATTTTTTAACGAGCTTGCCACAGAGAAGAAAAACTATGCTCAAGACCTTTTTTTCATTTTTTAACAATCTTGCCACAAAAAAGGGAAACTATCCTCGAGACCTTTGTTTGATCATGGATTCCAAGAGGACAATGCTATAGAAGGAATACATGTCAAAGGACAAACTTCAACCATGTCTTCTAGGATATCTTTTCTAGATGGAAGAAAAGCACTCTGGAAGGAATACATGTCAATGGCCTCGATAAGGATAGGGAGATCTGGCTCTAATATCCCTATCAAAGATATGACCATGTCAACTACCGGATCTAAGTCAGGAGAAGGGAGAGATTCCCTCTAGTGCGGGGTTGAACACAAGGATCAAGTCATTACATAATTGACCTGTGGTGGGGCAGACATCGATGGCATGTATGGACCATTCATGGAAGGTGGATGGTTGACCATCAGATGAGGGTCGATGAATGAAAGATGGTCGATCATTACTATGTTTCCGTTGTGAGGGAAACACATCACTCAAAAGAGAGTGGACACAAAATCTCTCATAATGTAGACATAGTCTAACCCAAGGAGAAAGTTAAATTCCAAGGGGTCGTGAACTATCATCGCATCGACATAGACCATTTTTCCTCCCAAAGTAACCAGAAATTGAGGAGGGATCCCTAAAGGTTGACTAGCTCTTTTTTCAAAGAACAACAGATTCTGAGTCACGAGCACAAGCTGTGGGGAACCAAAAGCTTGCCAAGAATGCTCGAATAATATGCTAACAGAAGAACCTTCATCTATTAGAGTGTTAGGAATATTCCTATCACAATCTTGTACAATGATTTGGAAAGGCACGTAAGAGGGAAGATGGGGTTCTATCAAATGATTCCAATTAATAGAAATCATTTTATTGCTTGAAGGGGGTGCCATCAGGATGGGTAGAGTGCCCCCCTGTTTGGGTGAGTCAATATTAATGAGGTAGACCTGAGAAACATCCTCACTCTTTGAATGAGGAGTGGGATTGACCGATGATAGAACCAGATCAACCACTTTGGTTTCACTCTTCAAGGGAGAGGTGGGATCGACAGATGACCGAACAAGATCGACTACTTTGGTTGCAGTATTGAAAGGAGGAGTGGGATCGATCAACGATGGAATTGGATAAACCAATTTGACACTCTTTAGATGAAGAGTGGGACTGACTGATGGTGGAACTAGATCAGTCACATTGGTTTCACTCTTTAGATGAAGAGTGGGGTTGACCTGTGACAAAACTGGATGACCTACTTGGGTTAGTGGTTCAACTGAGGATGAAACTAGATTGACCACCTGATAAACTGGAATGATCTAGAATGGAAACAGATTGACCAGTCCATATACTAAAAATGGGTTGGGAGATATCTTATGATAACCAATCGAAAGTTTAATATTTTCTAAAAGATAAGAAGCCTCGTCCATACGAAGGAAAAGGTGAGAGTAATGATCACCTTCACATAACAAGAAAGAAAATTTGATAATTCCCTTCCTCTTACCAGCCTTAATGTCACTATATGATGAGGTGTCACCATCATGTCCTGTAGGGGATGATGATGTGGAATACCACATTTCTAATACCTTAGGGAGACTAGGGAAATCCCTTAGAAAGTGGTCACCCTTACAAAGCCTGCAAGGGAATTTGGGTTTTAGATTATTTGTTGTAGACTTCTCAACTTTATCGATGCTCCCAATACTATTAAAAATAGTTGGTTTCTTGGATCCAATATGATTTGATGTAGTTGGAGGCTTGGTCCCTTTATGGTTCATCTTCTTCTTCTCTTTTCTTTTCTTCTTCTTCTTATCAACCTGTCTACTTTCTTTAGATCTTTCACTAGGCGAAGAAGGAGAAAGGGAAGGATACTTGATGGGTGAAGAAGGAGAAAGGTCGACATGAGGTTGATGTGTGGGTGGTGTGCTTACATATGAATAATTAGGTGCATCTGAAGCACTGGGAAGATTCTAGATCACTGGAGTGGGGAACAACCAAACCGGTAATTTGATCATGCGCCTCGGAAGACTTAGTGTGGCAATGGATGGAGGACCAAAGTTTCCAAAATAAGGAAAGGAGAAAGGCTCCTCGGGAAAAGGGGTCCCTCTGTTGGTACTCCTAGTAGTGGACACCATTGACACTGACTTGACCTAAGTTCCACTAAGGAAACCAAAGAGCACACACTACAAATCTAAGAAGAAAACAATCAAACAAACCTTCCAAAAATGAAACCACTAGTTAGTGATGAAATTCAACATTGCAACATAAATATAGGAAGGGGCTGGGATAGAGCGGGTGAATCAGTTACATTGGATACTTGATTAAAGGACTTATGCCTTGGTGTAATTTCCCACATAGTTTTAACCATGGGTGTACCCTCCAAGGATCCTGAGTGAGTTTGAACAACGTCTAACCCTAGTACAATGAAGACTTCCCTTCCCTGTCACCTCTTGTAAGGACCCTAAAGATTGTGGATACTAAGGACACCAACTCATAGTCAGCCTATGGGTGGGTATATTCAACATTCGAGTCCAAACGTATGGGCAGGATATCAAGTACAAAATTCTTCAAGAGAATTGAGGACAAGTGGACCGATAAAAATCTAGAGGACCCCAAACAGATTCAGAATTCACAAAGAACCAAGACCAAATGAAGATAGTTGAACCTCAAAAAGAACCCCCAATATACAATCTCACTACTATGAACGGTTAAGCCTCGGAGGGATAATCTTGTGTGTAACCCCTGTGTGAGAGGGGGATACCAACTATGCTTATACGAACAATTGGATTTACCATTCCCCAGCACATGATTCTATGTTTGTCTGATGGGTTTGGAAAGTTATCCTCACAACCTATTCCAAATCCCTACACTTGCTAATGTAGGTTTGCTACCAGAAAATATAAAAGTGTCTGATCAATTTTATAAGCCCTTCATTTTAGGGTTTTTTTTTACTCAAGTGTGTGAAAGTGAAAATGATGATGCTATAGACTCAACTCCAAAAGAATGCAGAAAAAATGAGATGCAAATATTTTTCTTCAATGAATCCTATATATGGGATGGAGAAGAGATTCAACTTTATTCAACAAAAACACCCAATTCCCAAATGCAATCTTCTAAAATGAAATCTATTACATCACCCAAAATAAATAATACAACTATCTTCTTTGTCTGATTAACTATGCAAGGAGATATGAAATTTTTTCTCTTCTTTAACTTTCATATGAAAAGAGATCTAAGTTTGATGCAAAGAACTATGAAGAAAAAATAAATCAATCAAAGCGCACCCAAAGTGATGAGATCTTAAAGAAGACAAGGTTCAATAAAAAACTCAATGATGAAAAAGAGAAATAAAACAAACACTCATGAAGATCCTCAAACGATGAGCAACAAGAAACATAAATCAAGCTAGGTTGTCATAAGAGTCTTAATCATACTAAAAGAGAGATATTTCAAATGAAAACAAGAAGGCTCAAAACCAAGAAACCTTTGCAAACCTTAGTTGACGAATAATCCTAAAGAATCAAGAAATCTGAAAGCTTCAAATAAACTCGAAAGGAAAAAAAAAACAAGGGATCTTGTTAACCCTAGGGAATCACAACTAAGAGAAAATTTGAAAACTCAAGGGATAAAAAAAAATGAATGCTTATATGGATAAATCTTAGCAAAAAAAATTCAAATAAGTTCAAATTTCTCTGAGAAAAATCTTCCTCAAGATTAGACTGAGAAAAACTTAGCAGAAAGGGGCAGAAAACACCAGAAAAAGGAGACTAGAGCTCCTGTTTCCAAGGGCATAGAGCATTGTAGCGCTCCGATATACACTAAAGAGGAGCCCTGATTATAGATCAATGCTATTATATACACTCCAGGGGAGATCTACCCTTCCCATAAACTCTGAATAGAGGCTTAAAACGTAGAAAATTTCACCTAGAATTGCCAGAATTTTGTGAAATTGTCAATGAAGAGGGGAGAAATGAAATAGATCAGGAAAAAACAATTAAAATGATCTAAAAGTGGGAAAAAGGAAGAGACGATCCAAGTAAATACAATTCAATGTCCTTCTCCAGTGGATTCACCAATTTCTGTTATAGGAAAATTCCCCTACGGATAGGTGAATATCCTCTTGGATTCTAGACCCCTACTACCAAGATAGAAAAATGAAAATAGACACTAACATCACTTTAAATATAGTTAATATAATTGAAAGAAATAGAGGAATAAATCATGATGTACCTTTCTTTTAAGCTTTCCCTTGCTTAATCTAAACTGAATCTGATCTCCAAGCTCCTTAGCATGACATGATAACTGCAATTCAATAGACAACGAAGAAAACAAAGGCTTCCTACTCTATCAAGATTAGTTTAAACTAAATTTATCCATAATAGACAAGCATGAGAAATAATACAAAAACTTGAAGGAAATAGGCCAAGCATATATTAATGACAACATTAAAAAGATACTTACAATCTGTAGATGCAGTTGCGGCAACCTCTCCAAGTCCTCCTTGTCCAACCCCTTGCTTGAAAGATCCATGATCAGAATGAGAATACTTTTACTGATTATTCTCCCCCTTCTCACCATGATACTTCCTCCTTTTATAATATTTGAGAGGCTCAACAACCTTGGTTATATTTTGGATAAGTCGAGGATATGGCTCCATCAATTGTGGCATCTCCCTTAGATGCAGCCTAAAGCTTGGATTCGAGTCAAACAACTCGAATCATTTCTAGATGTCCTTAGGGAAAAGGGGGATTTCTTCCCATGATTCTCTCAACCAATCAACGCTCCCTCAAGATAGGCAATAGAGCACTGCAACGCTCCCTGCTAGATGGAAAAAGAGTGCTAGCGCTCCCTGCATATGAGAAGGGGAGCGTTGATCCTCCAAAAATTCGTCAAGATGACCAATTCTCAAGGAAAAACATTTTGTTTAGTTTATCAAATGATGTGTTTTCTGCTTCCAACATGTTCTAGAGGATGTATCAAGTGTTTCCATGGTGTCATTCACAATGCGACATATGCAGAACGAAAATGCAACATTTATGACACTTTTGACAAAAGTGTGACACTTGCGACAATGAGAATGTGACATTATCGAAGTGAGGAATTTTGACGTGTAACAATTGCTTCATGTATGGTTTAGATCTAGGAAAGTCTTTCACTTTCATATCTATTATGTCTTAGGTCTAGGAAGATATTAAGGGAGATAACTCCTACAGGGTGAATTTATCTTACAATAGGGAGTATGATGAGCATGGTAATTGTCATGCTTCTTTCACTTTCAAGTGCTTCATTATCCTTCCTAATTGAGCAAACTTGACCATTTCGTACCCATTATCCACCATTTCCACCTCATGTACCTTTCTTGAATGCATGAATCTTTGGGTTGACGTTTTATATGAAATAAATAATTATTATTAGAAAAGGAACATGGATGCATGATTTATGTTCTCATGATTCTAACTTCTCTAATTATAGGATTCAATAAAAAAGTTGTGTATTTTTGGTTATTTGATTAGGAGCTGCATAATTTCTCATTAGTTAGAGTTCAGAAGATCAAGCCTGCCAAACTCTATAGATATTTTCGTCAGTAGGAATACCAGTTATTGGAGATACATAGTGTTGAAGAGTTTCTCACCAGCATAAGGATATTTTCAAGAGAGCATGGTTTATTTCGAGTTGCTGAAAAAAGTTAGTTAAAATATAGAAGTCATGTAGGCTTTATTAAGAGCTACCATAAGGGCATGATACTTATGTATTTTATTTTTTATTAATCCAAATGAAAGACAAGACACAAATCTATTTTTGGAAACATGATTTTATTTTAAAGAATGTAATTTAAAATGGTTTTTAGTTAGTTCTTGGAAAGAGGGCAACTTCCCAAGAACTCATGACAATTTCGTATAAAGTAACAAGAGGGAGAACCTATGGGGGTTCAGAATTATGATTATCAATACATTGTTCTTAGTTACAATTTGTCTCTTTTCTAAATATTGTTCTTGGTGTGACCATCTGAGTTAACCTAAGGATAACCAAAAAATTGTAGAGAAAAGACCACTCTACAACCGTGGTGATCCTACTTTTTATGAAACTTAGTTAGCATTGTTAATTTCAGTATTCAATTAGAAATATTTTTTTTGGTCAGTCAATTTCGTATTTGCAATACAATTCTATCAAAAAACTTTATTTTGGATTGAGTTTACTTTCATGCATAACTAGATAATATTATTTTCGGCACTTAGTTTCTTTATTATAGTTAGGCTAAAAGTATGAACCAGTTATGTGTACTTAATTTGCAGCAATGCAATCAGTTGATTTGGAGTTGAACAATGTTATTTTATTTTCTTATTTCATGCAACTAAACTTTATGTTTTGTTGTATATTTTTCTAATAGCATAAATTTATGGTTTGTTGCACTAATCAATTGTAGTTAAAGTTTTGATTTACAGTATTTTTTTTTTTTTAAATTAGGAAAACATAAGAAAAAATATTTATCCCCCAAACCAAAAGAAACAAAACAATAATTAACAATAAATCCAAGCAACAAAAGCCCAAAAATAAGCATATACTTTGCACAGTGCTTTGAAAGTTTACGTTCCCCAGGTTGATAATTAAAATAGGTTCTTGTGATTAATGGAGTGTTTCTTTTTCATAAGAAATATGATTTATCCCCCAAACCAAAAGAAACAAAACAATAATTAACAATAAATCCAAGCAACAAAATCCCAAAAATAAGCATATACTTTGCACAGTGCTTTGAAAGTTTACATTCCTCGGGTTGATAAATAAAATAGGTTCTTGTGATTAATGGAGTGTCAATTCCAAGCATTGTTTGAGCCCATTATCATTATTACCATTATAAATTTTAACATTCTTCGTATTTCTCAACCCACTTGCCAAAATCTTTGAATAAGAGAGTTTATTATTTGCCTTTATCCATTTTCTCATTTTTTGTTTACCATGAATTCTTATCTCTATCATTACATTATCTTGTCCTAGAGGTTCTCCTATAATTTCTGCAAACTCCTTAGTAAATTTGTTCTTTTGCAACCAAGTATGCACAAGAGCAAATCACAAGGATTTAAAATAATTTTTCTACTCAATAACTTCATGAGCAATCCTCATACTCGAACAATTAATTATGGTGATTGTACTATTACATTCAACATTCCATTCCATTTATTTTCCTACAATTCAAAAGTGGGATCTAACAAGGTAGTTTCAACTCTAAATCAGGCACAATATTAATTTATCATTTCCCATCATTCCCTAAGCAGATCGTATGTTTACAATTATATCTTTTTATCTACATCCATGGAATTTCATAATTGTTCATCAATGGAAGATATACATATTTCAAGCCTTCATTTTCTAAGGATTTC
>ML776717.1:712425-730996 GCA_009831015.1 Picea engelmannii | reverse complement strand
ATTTTTTGATGATATACTAATCTATAGCAAGTCTTGGGAGGATCATGTGCAACATGTTGACAAGGTGCTACAACTACTAAAGGAGCAACAACTATATGCCAAACCATCCAAATGTTTCTTTGGAGTAAAGGAGGTAGAGTATCATATTGTATCTCATGAAGGTGTCAAGGTAGACCCTAACAAGATTAAGGCCATGATGGATTGGCTGATTCCCAAAACATTAAAAAATCTTAGAGGATTTTTTGGTTTGACAGGTTACTACCGCAAGTTTATTCAGAACTATGGAAGAATAGCAGCACCTTTAATGGCACTAACTAAGAAGGATGCATTTTCATGGACTCCAGAGGCAACTAAAGATTTTGAACAACTTAAAGAGGTGATGTGTAAAGCTCTTGTCTTGACCACTCCAGACTGCACAAAAACCTTTATTGTGGAATGTAATGCCTCGGGAAATGGAATTGGTGCTGTCCTAATGCAATAAGGAAGGCCCTTGGCTTTTGAAAGTCGACCACTCAAGGGAAGGGACTTACACAAAACCATTTATGAGAAGGAAATGATGGCAATACTACATGCATTGAAGAAATGGCGTCCTTACCTAATAGGTAGGCACTTCAAGGTCAAAACAGATCATGATAGTCTTAAATACTTCTTGGAACAAAGACTATCTTCAGAAGAACAACAAAAATGGGTAACCAAGATATTGGGTTATGATTTTTAAATCGTCTATAAAAAGGGGAAGCAAAATGTTGTGGCAGATGCACTCTCAAGAAAGGATGAAGATGTTGAGGCCTTTCTTTGTGCTATCTCGATCATCCAACCCGATTGGATAATAGAAGCAAGGGACGAATGGAAAACTGACGAAAAAGTGTGGACTCTCATTCAAAGGTTGCAACAGGATTCCGGTGCATCAGATACATTTACATGGAAAAATGATTCACTATGGTACACAGATCACTTATATATATGTAAGAAATCCCAACTCAAACAAAAGGTACTATTGGAATTGCACACCTGGTAAAAGGAGGTTGCCCCCTCGAAGAGGCTTATTATCTGAAATTATCTCTTTTTCAAGGCGTTGAGTACTTTTCCTGAGGTTTTTCTATGCTATATTGATGTTTGGTTCTTAACATAATCCCAACATTTTAACAATTATTTTTGATATTAAGTTTACTTGTGAGACATTGTCATATAGAGTATCAATTTTTGTATGTTTAGAAATTACTCTTATGTGAAAAAGTTATGTTTGTTTCATCTCATCAACTTCATTATCAACTTTTAAAGATTGAACTGAAGAACTTGTACTAGCTTTGGAATTTTTACCTTTGATTCCTGTGACTGTGACCTTGGTCTCATCTCCCGAATCAGACCCCAAGTTTGTTTGAACTGTTGCAGTAGTCTTTGGCTTCCCTTTATTCCTGAACTTTGTTGGTTTCAATTATGGGTGAAGGATCCAACAACAATCCTGACTATGGCCTTCTTTATTACAATGAGTGCATGTAGGTTTTTCCTTCTTCACTATATTAGTCTTCTTTCCTTCAAACTTATGTTTACCCTTTCCTTTGTATTTTCCTTCAGTAGGTTTAAATGGTTTTACAAAATCAACATTTACATTATTTCCTCTAGATTCAAGATGAGTCGCTTGCACACACACCTCATCTAAGCTAGTTGGATTAAACATAAGAATGATATGTCGTAAATAGATATGCAAATCATGTATGTACTTAAGCAATGTCTCTTGAGTATCCAATGGTATTCCCAACAATAAATCTCTTTTCCGAAAATCCTGTGTATAACTTTGAACAGTTTGTCCCTTTAACTGCCTAAAGTTCTGCCATGACATAACAGCTTGTTGCATATAATCTAGAGGATAAAATTGCTTTTGTAATTCATATGTAAAATCAAGCCATGAAGAGAGAGTCTTACCGAACTTTTTAAGATCTTGTTTTTTCCTGCTTTCCCACCATACAAGAGAGGTTCCTCCCATCTTGAGACTAGCAAGTTGGATCATAGTCTCCTCATCTATGATTTTTTGTATCCTGCAATATACTTCAATATGTCTTATCCAATTATATAACTTTTCTTCATTTAGTTACACATCATACAAAGGTAAATCAAACTTAACATCAATATTTAACAAATGCATGTCAAACATATGCTTATGTGTATGCTTTTGTATAGTATGTGTTGTAGAATGAGAACTAGCATTTGAAGAAGAAGGAGAAGAAGAACGAGAAGAAGGTGGTGAAGGAGGAGGCTTTGAAGATTCTCCTTTGGCTTCATTTTTATCCTTCATAAGAGGTTCTCCTGGAACAATTTTATTTCTCTCCAAGAAATCATCATATGACACTTTGACCATTTCTGACATGGAGAAAAATGTTTTTCGAACTCTCTAGTTCGTGGAGAAGTTTCTCCTTCTGTCGCCATTATTTTCTTCCTCAAAACTCGTTCTATTTATGAAATGAATTCATTCAACGATCCTTATCCTCTTCAATATTTGGATCTTGTGAGCATCCAATCCTACACTTGTTAAACCTTCCAACACAACCAAAGCTCTGATACCAGAATACTTGATCCGAAAATGAAAGGTATTAATAACAAAATGACATTAACTTGATGCTCATGAATGATTAAAGAGTTCATCCATCATTAGTCATGCTTCAAATAATAGAATATAACAACAAGAAGAAAGAGAAATAGACACAAAGAACTTGTTAACGGAGTTCACCAATGTGTTGCTACGTCTCCGGGCCCACTTCCAAGTGGAGGACCGCTTTATTGATCTTTAATGCTCAATTTCTCTTTACAATGGTTCTTCGTTGTTACAAACAGGCTTTTGATCTATTTTACAAGACCTCATTATGAAGATGTGCACATGCCTCAACTATCTCCTCTCAAAACATGACTCAATGCCCCTTAAAACATGAGAAATGGGCCATTAGCTCAAGCTGCTCTTCACATTCCCTGCAATACAAGAGTACCCTCACAAGCTCAAAGGGCATGGTTTATATAGCTTTTAGGCTCTGTTATGGAAGCCCAACTTCCCACAAATATATGGCCTCTTTTTGGGATCAAATCCCCCTCCAAATGGCTAGGAAATCTCCAAAAAGGCCCAATCTGGGCAAAAAGTATAACAAAATAACCACTCTGATATACAAAATCAAAATGATCCCTTAAAGGTTGCGTGTGCACCCCTTTTGCAGGGTCATATGGTCCATATAGCCAAACGCCAACCCAAATGGGTGATACACGTTGGCCCCTCCTTCGTTAGATCCTAGTCTGATGGTGCATGCAATGGGACCGAGGGCCCAATCAGATAGATAAGCCCCCATCAATCGGCCCTGGCCACCTGTCATAGCTCCTGGTCACATGGTTGGTTGAGCGTTGGTCCTGTGGCCTGCGCCTTGCCTTATGGTATAGTGTATATGTGTCAGGGTTTAAAACAAACCACATGTGGGCGTATGGTTGCAAAAATACCTTGGGTTGGGGCTTAGCCCCAACCATTTATTTCCCGAACATTACAATATTTACCCCTTAAATATTATGTTGCCTCCATAGAAGTTAAGTTCCATGATGGATGACCTAGTAGCCCGACCCTACCCAAAATGTTCCCCCCACTCCTGGAGGTCGCAGGTTCGACTTTGGTGCAGTCCATAAAATTTTACAACAACAACCAATGAAGGGGTGCCATGTGGTATCCCATGACTGGGCCATGTGGTAACAATACATTTTCCCACAATGGTGACACTTGTCAAGAAATGATTCACCCACATCTACCACACCTGCCCAGTCAGCAAGTCAATCCTCTGCCACGTCACTGTACAGTCAACTTCCATGTTTCACCTCCAGATGATGCCACGTCAGCATGATGATGTCATCATGACATCATGTTAATTTCACTTGTCTTACTGTTGATGTCAGCGTTGACTTTTACCTGTTGACTTTTTGCATGTTTGGGAATTTGATCAGAACGCGATAACTTTCGCATACGGTGTTTGTTTAAGGAAGTAAATATATGGTCAAAATCAACGCGACAAGACAGACGCAATGGAATTAGTTTCGTCTGATTCTGAGAACTTTTATTTTTGATCATTTTCTAGACCTGAGGATCCTCCTGGATCACACATAAATGAACATATTTATAAAGATGATCAATGACCACAATGATGGCGTATTTATTGCCTAATTTAGGTAATCCAACAATGAAATACATATAAATATCCCTCCAAATAGTGGGTGGAATCGGAAGCATTTGTAGTGTGTCAAGGGATTTGACTGTTTCTCCCTTGTTGCATTGATAAACATCACATTCCACCACAAAGATGTGGATGTCCTACTTCATACCATTCCCAAAAAAAGAATGTTTGACCCTGTCATAGGTTTTGGTAAACCCTGAATGCCCAGCTGTGGGTGTAGCATGAAGCTATGAAAGCATCGTGGATTTAAGTTGTGATTGTTTGATTAAATATCGACGACCTTTGTAGTGAAGCTCGTCATTGTGCCAAGAGTACCCTGGAGAAACTAGATAATTGTCTTGCAATTGTTGGATCAGATGTGAAAGTTTGGGATCTTTCATCCATTCCTAGAAAATATATTGGAGCCAATCTTGTACAACGAAGGAGACAGGAAAGAGGGACCCTTCATCTTCATATTTCCTTGAAAGAGTGTCTGAAACCACATTGTCTTTGCCTTTCTTGTAAATGATCTCATAATCATATCCAAATATCTTGGTCACCCATTTTTGTTACTTTGGGGATAAAAGTCATTGCTCCATAAAATACTTAAGGCTCTGATGATCTGTCTTAATTTGAAAGCATTTCCCCAATAGATAAGGGTTCCAGAGATCCACAAGATGCAGAATTAACAACATTTCATTTTCATAGATAGATTGGCCCAAATGACACTCTGACAGTTGCTTTCTAATGAAGGTCAAAGGACGACCATATTGCATAAGGACAACACCAATTCCTTTTCCTCTAACATCACATTCCAAGATGAAGGTCTTTCTGAAGTCAGGAAGGAATAGGAAAAGAGTAGTGGACATAACCTCTTTCAAGGCTTGGAAGGAGTGATCATCTATTAGATTCCAAATGAAAGAATTCTTTTTAAGGAGAGCAACAAGAAGCGCCGTATTTTTTCCATAATTCTTAACAAACTTGCGATAATATCTTGTTAAACCAAGAAACCCACACAAGCTATTGATATTATTGGGGCAAGGCTAATCCATCATAACTTCAATTTTCTTAGGATCCACCCTTATACCATCCTTCCCAACAATATGACCCAAATACTTCACTTTCGAGGCTCTAAAAGCACATTTAGATTATTTGAGGAAAAGTTGGTGTTGAAAGAGTAGATGGAGAACTTGATTGACACGGGAAAGATGGGTTGTCCATGTTTTTCTATAGATGAAAATATCATCAAAGAAAACTAAGACAAAATGATGAAGAAAATGACAGAATACATGATTCGCGAGGCTCTGGAAAGTGGAGGGAGCATTACACTGTTGAGATTCAACAAGAAGATCCTAGTGAAAATTATGCACCTACACTAGGATGGAGCCTCAGGCTATTTTTAGGTGGAAGTCTATTTTTAGATGATGACAAAATTTTATTTATAGATGATGTCTATTTATAGATGGTGAGCAGATTCTATTTATAGATGTATGTCTACTATTATTATCCCTTAATAATAGTTGGACAATAAATATTAATCTATTCTCAATTAGCACTTGGAAATAGTTAACTGAAGTGGCAAATCAGTTAGCTATAGGAAATTCGAGTTCAAAGGTTGGTTGGTGGGACATGCAAGTCGAATTAGTTGTAACTGAATGATTCGAAGTTGTAACATAGGTGGATGTGTAGTTATGTGAGTTGTAAAGTAGTTTAACTCAGTTAAGTGAGTTAAGATCAGTTGTACTAGTTGTAATTGAACTTACACTGGTGAGAGATTAGTGAATTAATTATTAATTAATTCACGATCAGTGGTCTCACATGCAAATGAATATTTACCACTGTTAACTACATGCATGTCGGATCGAGTGGAGACCCAGTTGAGATAACAGGTGAAAGGGACAGGTTGATTGCCAGTTGTGACTTTAGTGGGTGCACTCATGCAACCACACACACATTAGATGTGCCCTTGAGGATTGCACAACCTAGTCAAGAGGAATTCATTCATTTCAGGGATTTCCATTAGCAGGGATTGCACAGAGGAGGTAGGTTGTCTGGAAGTAGTAAATTGGCACATGAATTTGCCAATTTTTGTATGACAGTGTGAGACGATTGTATATTGTACTGAGAGATATTGGATTAGAGTTTTGTATGATATTGTTTCATGATCCATGATATATACATAATATATGATAGTGTGGTTTTTAGCTTTATGCTTTCCTGATAAAAACATTTGTTTTATGTCTGATTGATCTTTCTTCTTGATATTGCAATTGGCGACCGTGTTTTAAATTCCACAAGAATATTTGTAGAAGCGATTTTGTATTTAACAGTGGCATATAATTGTTAGATCAGGAGAATCCAAGAAATACATAATTTGTATTAAAATTTCTACATGGTATCAGAGCTTAGAAAATTGCAGAAGATGAGTTTGTGATTGGATAGAATTCAAATTTGCAGAAAGACTTTCTTGGTGCTACAACTGATTCAAGATCGAAATGGATTTTAATGGCTTGAGGTTAGAGTATGCATTTGAGGGAAGCTCAAACTACATTTCTTGGAAGGATAGGATGGAGGCAGTACTCGAAGACAATGGCTTGAAGGAATTCATTGACAAAGATGTTCTTAAGCCAGATGTTGCAGACACTATAAATCTTAATGCATGGCAAAAGAAAGTGGCAAAAGTGAGGAGGATCTTGTTGGAGGGAGTACGAGACCACATTGTCTCAAGCCTCCATGGGAAAGTCACACCATATGAAATGTAGAAGACTTTGATGGATCTATTCCAAAACAACGACGACCATAGGAAATTGACGCTCAAAGATAAACTAAGGAAGATCAAGATGAAGAAGGGCGACTCCATTCCAAAATATCTCACAAAGTTTGTCCAATGTCAGGATGAGATGGGGAGTGTGGGAATAACAGTCGTTGATGATGATTTGGTGAGCTTGGCTCTCCTAGGACTTCCCAAGAGTTGGCACTATTATCAAGAATCTGTCAATGGAAGGGAACAATTGCCATATTGGGAACAACTATGGTCAGATTTGGTGCAGAAGGAGTTCAGGCCAAACACCAGAGATGGATCCTCATCAAAGCATGATGATAAAGAGGATTGTTCTTTGGCTGCCAAGGCAAGGAAAGTTAAGGGGAATAAATTCCATTCAAAATCCAATTCTAAAGGAAAGAAGCTGGATTTGTCTAGAGTGAAGTGTTTTCACTATCACGAACATGGGCATATCGCTACTAACTGTCTGCAGAAGAAGAAGAACAAGAAGGTTGTTGGAGCTACAGTTGGTGAGGCCCTTGCCTCACAATTTGAACTTGACTTCTCCTTGATCGCATGCATGGAATCAAGTGCATTGGGATCACTGTGGTATTTGGATAGTGGCACTTCCTTCCACATGACGGGAGATAAGGAGCTTTCCAGTGACTTGGAGGAGAAAGATCTCAAAATGCATATAGAGATGGGCAACGATGGACGATACAATGCGACTGGCATTGGTACCATTACCTTTCAGAGGGACTTAGGTAAACCATTTCAATTGAAATATTTTATGCATGTTACAGGTCTGAATAAATACTTGGTCTCAATCACAATGTTGGAGGACTAAGACTATGATGTTATTTTCAGCGATGGAAAAAATTTTCAATGACATAAAACAATAGGTCAGGTCAAGAGGATAGGGATTAGAGTTAAAAATCTATACAAGCTGGAGGTAGATGGTTGCACTGCCATGATGGACAAGGTAGAAAAAGTGGTGAGACGAGATGAGGGTGAATTATGGCACAGGCAATTGGGCCATCTTCATCATGGAGCCTTGAAAATCATGCAGCAAATATCTACTGGACTTCCAATGGGAACACTTTTTCAATTAGATCAGTGCAAGGGTTGCACCATGGGGAAGTATGTAAATTCCACCTTTCATGAAAAGGATAAGTGTGCTTTGGTGATCCTGGAGAGAATTCACACAGACGTGTGTGGACCATTCTTGGTTGCTTCAACAGGAAAACATAAGTATTATGTTATTTTTGTTGATGACTTTTTTCATAAATGATGGATCTTCTTCATGCAGAAGAAGGCTCAAGCATTCTCAAAGTTATGTGAGTTTAAAGCATTGGTGGAGAAAGATTCGAGGAAGCAAGTGAAGGCTCTGAGGAGCGATAATGGCGGAGAGTAAATCTCTAACAAATTCAAAGACTTATGCAGCAAAGAAGGAATTTGAACAGAACTCATAGCGCCTCATAACCCATAGAAAAATGGGGTCACGAAGAGGAAGAACAGAACAATCATGGGTGCATCACTAGTGATGTTGCATGATCAGGGCCTACCAATGCATCTGTGGGTGGAAGCATACAATGCTACATTTTATGTGCAAAACCATTGTCCTCATAGAGTACTTGTCATGAGTACACCTGAAGAAGCTTTCACTGGTAAGAAACCTGATGTTTCTCATTTTAAGATTTTTGGCTCATTTGTTTATGTGCATGTGACCAAGAATGCCAGGAAGAAGCTAGAGCCAACTACTGAAGTTGGGATATTTTTGGGGTACATAGAAACACCCCATAATTATCGTGTGTATTTTCCTAACAGTAAGATGACTGTTATGCGACAGGATATAAAATTCGATGAGGGGAAATCCATGCGGTTGTCGCTTGAGAGGGAGATAGACTTGCATGCAGAGGAGGAACTGTTGGTTCCCAAAGATGATTCTCAAGATGTGAATCAGCCACATGAGGAGGTTCATGGAGTGGAGGAAGCCACTCATGCAAATCCATCCATCAGAAATGGCATAAATCACACCATGGAAGTTGATAGATTGAGACTAGATGCTGCACAGAATGTAGGAGCCCCTACTTCACAGCACAGACAGAGACATTCTCCTAATCGATTTACTGGATAAATGGCTCTCATGAGAAAATGTATTATGACTGAACCATCTTCCTTTCAAGAAGCAGTGCAGGATCCCACTTGGGTTGATGCAATGGTGGAGGAGTATGACTCCATTGTCAAAAATAGTGCATGGGAAATTGTCCCAAGACTAGTTGACAAATCAGTGGTAGGTTCGAGATGGATCTACAAGGTAAAGCAAGCTGATGATGGGAGTGTTGAGAAATACAAAGCCATATTTGTGGCACGGGGCTTCTCATAGATCGAGGGGATAGATTATGAAGAAACTTTTGCACTTGTCACAGGGTATTCTTCCATAAGGACCATCCTTGCTCTCTCGGTGCAGATGGGTTGGTGCATTCATCATATGGATGTAAAACGATGTGTCTCAATGGGATCATTGAGGAAGAAGTGTACATAGAGTAGCTTGAAGGATTTGAGAACTTCAGCAGCGAGTCGCATGTGTGTCGACTCAAAAGAGCGTTGTATGCACTAAAGCAAGCACCCTGTGCTTGGTACACTTGGATAGACAGTTATTTCATCGGACTGGGCTTCACCAAAAGTGAAGCGGATGCAAACCTATACAAAATTGTGGTGGAGGGTAAGATTTTAATCATTGTTCTTTATGTTGATGATTTAATATTGACTGGTGATTAGCATTTGATACACTCATGCAAGGAGGACCTTGAAAAGGAGTTCGAGATGAAGGATATGGGCCTCCTTCATTATTTCCTTGGATTAGAAATATAGCAACGATATGGTGAACTTTTTGTTTCTCAAGGCATGTATGCAAGGGAGATACTGGGTAAGTTTCACATGGAGGGCTGCAAACCATGGATACTCCTCTTCTAGGAAACTAGAGGAAAGAGGATGTTATCTCTACAGAGGTAGTGGATGCTACTGTCTATCGATAGTTAGTGGGTTCGCTAATGTATCTAGTGAAAATGAGACCAGACATTTGCTATGCGGTTAACCAGCTGAGTCAAGCGATGGTTAATACTAACAAGCTCTTTTGGAAGGCGGGCAAGCATGTCCTGAGATATCTGAGGGGCACATATGAGTATGGATTATGGTATAGACAAACGGATGAGGTGAAGTTGCATGGCTTCATAGATGCAGATTGGGCGGGCAGCCCAACAGACAGAAAGAGCACATCAAGGGGGATCTTTAGTATTGGATCTACAGTTGTTTCTTGGTATAGTAGGAAACAAAGATCTGTGGCACTTAGTTCAGTAGAAGCGAAATACATGGTAGCGAGTCAAGCTACATGTGAGACTATCTGGATGAGAAAGATCTTGGTTGGTTTGTTTGGTTCTCATTTAGATCCGACAGTGATTCATTGTGATAATCAGAGTTGCATTAAAATCTCGATTAATCATGTGTTTCATGATAGATCTAAGAATATAGATATCTGATATCATCATATTAGATATTGTGTGTAGCAGAAGATCATGTTGCTTCAGTACATTCATACGGAAGATCAGGAGGTGGACATTATGACGAAGGCCCTCACCAGGATAAAATTTGAGTACCATAGAGACACAATCGGGGTGAAGGAAAATCCCTTTCTTGTTGAGAGGGAGTGTTGAGATTCAACAAGAAGATCCAGTGAAAATTATGCACCTACACTAGGATGGAACCTCAGGCTATTTTTAGGTGGAAGTCTATTTTTATATGATGAGCAAATTCTATTTATAGATGATGTCTATTTATAAATGGTGAGCGGATTCTATTTATAGATGTATGTCGACTATTATTATCCCTTAATAACAATTGGACAATAAATATTAATCTATTCTCAATGAGCACCTGGAAATAGTAGACTGAAGTGGAAAATCAGTTAGCTATAGGAAATTAGAGTTCAAAGGTTGGTTGGTGGGACATCCAAGTAGAATTAGTTGTAACTGAGTGATTCAAAGTTGTAACTGAGTTGGATGTGTAGTTATGTGAGTTGTAAAGTATTTTAACTCAATTAAGTGAGTTAATATCAATTGTACTAGTTGTAACTGAACTTACACTAGTGAGAGATCAGTGAATTAATTATTAATTAATTCACAATCAATGGTATCACATGCAACTGAAGATTTACCACTATTAACTACATGCATGTCAGATCCTGTGTAGACCTAGTTGAGATAACAGGTGAAAGGGACAGGTTGACTATCAGTTGTGACTTTATTGGGTGCACTCATGCAACCACACACACATTGGATGTGCCCATGAGGATTTTGCAACCTAGGCAAGAGGCAGGGATTTCCATTAGTAGGGATTGTGGAGAGGAGACAGGTTGTCTGGAAGCAATAAATTGGCACATGAATTTGCCAATTTTTGTATGACAGTGTGAAACGATTGTATATTGTACTGAGAGCTCCTGGATTAGAGTTTTGTATGAAATTGTTTCATGATCCATGATATATACATAATATATGATAGTGGGGTTTTTAGCTTTATGCTTTCCCGGTAAAAACATTTGTGTTATGTGTGATTGATCTTTCTTCTTGATATTGCAATTGGCAATCGTGTTTTAAATTCCACAAGAATATTTGTAGAAGCGATTATGTATTTAACAATGGCATATAATTGTTAGATTAGGAGAATATAGGCAATACATAATTTCTATTAAAATTTCTACATACACAAACCAAATGGCATGACCAAGAACTCATAGTGGCCCTCATGAGCTCGAAAGGAAGTCTTAGGAATATCTGCCTCTTTCATATGTGTCTAGTGGTCTCTAGAACATAGATCAAGTTTACTAAAGTATTGGGCACCGCTTAATTCATCCAAGAGATCATCAATGGTAGGAATAGGAAATTTGTCTTTGATGGTGAGTTTTTTGCAGGCGCAAAAGTTACAAAACACGTGCCGAGAGACTTATTTCTTAAGTACCATGACCAAAGGAGGAGAATAGAGGTTGGTACTAGGACGTATAACACCCATGGTGAGTAATTATTGAACAATTTTCTCAATTTCATTTTTTTTGGCAAAGTGATGACGATAAGGGCTAACATTGGGAGGAAGGTTATCAGGGACTAGGGGAATGGAATGATCATGAACACCATGGGAAGGGGGATGGGACAGGTGGGAAGTGGCACTGCACAGAAAGGGATTAATGGTGAATGGTACCAATACAATTAGTGCAAAGAGAGTAAGTCAATGGGATAGGTGCCAAATAGGGGTGTTTGGAAGGGGTCGGGTCCATGGGAAGAAAAAAGGATGAAAAATGATAGGTATGATTGCGATCAAGGAGAAGAGAGAAATCCAATGGGATAGGTCTCAAATAATAGTGCAAGAAGGATCCAAACTTTTTTTTTTTTAATTTTTACTCCTGTGGAGTTATACTTCAATCTGAATAATACTGTAATGACAAAATGGCCAAATTCCTAACACAAAGAAATGTGTAGGAATTTTGCAAGCAAAATGTAGGAGGAAAGGCTTCACGATAGTAGATCTTGTCTATTCCTTTTCTTCTTTGTTTTTGTCCCAAGGATTAGGGTATTTAGGCAAGGGTTTTTCCTGTGCTATAACTCTCTGATATACGTGCAGGGTCAAACAATAGTACTTGGCCGAATATCTCAGGGAACCAACTAAGGAGGCTAAAGCGTACTCGTAGCCATACTACCTAATTACCTAGGTACTAGAGAGTATCTTCCCGAGTGTTGTTCCCGGTGACACTATAGAAGCTAGGCGACCAATCGGTTTATTATGGAGGGCTTCAAGATATCTAGGTCGATCTATATACAAGTGTTGTCTGATGTGCTACCACTCGAAGGGGTACCAACAAGGGTTACAAGAGTGGCCAACAATGTGCTCTTAAGTACCACTTATAGTTTCTGCATGTATGCTTCCTCAATCATGGATTTATGCACTGAATGAGAGATCTATGTAGCTTTAAGACGTCGAAATATGTCTCTACTCTGAAAACAAATAACCCACAATTTTCTACGAAGAAAAGTTCTATGATACCACTTGTAAGGTACTGACTCTATTATAATAGAAGAAAACAAAAATACTACAGAGAATAACAACAGAACAACACAATATATGAAACCACGACACCAAAATAATAACTTTTTTGATAGGAAAAATTCTTCACTTGCCTCTTCGAGGGGGAAACCTCTAGCAGAGCAGTGCTCTATTATAATAATTCTCAAGAAAAAGACTTATCATGCCATTGAATCCTATTTATACTAAATCTATCTACCAAAAGAACAATCTAGAGGAAGATCTTCTAGAAACAAAACCTTCTATTGTTGGACACACCTACCACACTTAGAGGTGGGGGGGGGGGNGTGGGGTTTATTTTCCCAAAACTTCCCTCTTCACATAAAACTCCTTAGTTAACATTCAACATTTATTCATTACCCATTGCTGTCATTTATAACCAGTTATGTGTGAACATATATCAGCAACACATGTCATCAATAGGTCATCACCACAAGTAACACAAAGAACACAAGATGTATATACAATTTTTATTTTTATTATGGACAACAATCCAGGGTTTATCAACAACCACTGAATAGAGTACAACTCTTACAAGAGCACCATCTCTATAATGCAAGACTCAACTTACACCCTCAACACCAACTGAGATAAGGCAACAATCCTCAACAGATATCAATCTGTCAACAAGTATGCGACCTGTCAGTAGTGAAACTCGCGTGTGTATGTGCCCTGGCTCACTACAGCTCGTGTGTGCACGCGGTCAGTGTACAATGCAACATTAGTATGCTTATGAGCAACTAGGGTTTTTATTTGCTTCACATGCTCAGATCCTCTGCAACCTGCAATCACTTTCTCTTCTGTCTTCCACTGTCCAAATTGACCCAAAGCTAGTCACAACATCTCCAAGCTCTCCAATAGCTTTCTCATGCTCCACAATAGATCAATATGAATGCTATATCAAACATGTATAAGCATCAAGTATAACATAGCAATCATGTCACCATTGAATCACAAGAGTATTGATCACTCCATCAACCAAACTGAACCACATCATAGAAGACATACCAAGAATGGCCTAAGAATTCCCATCACATCAAACAATAGTATTCATAAAGACAATAATGTAATCATACCAGTGTCTTAGTGATATATCTGAGTCCATAGAATGCAGATATAGAACCAGCCTAATCATCCAAGAGCTTGGCACTAGCTCAAACACAAGTCTTCACCATTTTATCCACCATACGCTCCTTGTCTTCAGACAACCCACGTATACCTTAATGTATACGCACCCTAAGCACAAACAACCCGCGTATACCTCAGAAGCTAGGGTTTTTAAAGTTCCGATAATTTTTTCGTCAAGATCTCCGACATTGTTGAAACTTTGATGCATCCATGAGATCCTCTTCTCGCTCTCTTCCTTAGAATAGATCTTCAATCATGCTCAAGAGATCCACACCAATAATGCTCAAGAAGCTCTCCATCAATACTCCAAAAGATATTCACAAGAAGCTCTCCATTGATCCACAAAAGTGATAATTTATAAGAGACCATATCTATCTTATTTATACTTTCATCTTCTAGGTCACTTAACTCATTTTTATGTTACTTAACTCATTTCTAGGTCACTTAACCTATTTTTCATATTTTAGGGTTAACCACTTTCCATGAATAGAAAGTTCTCCAATACTTTATCATTTAAATATTCCTTCTTGATTTTGTCACTTCTCTTTATTATTTAAATAATCCATCTTGATTTTGTCACTTTACTTTATCATTTAAATAATGATTTCTTCTTTTCAAGAACTTTGACTTCTTTGACCTTGGGGGCTTCAAGCCTTCTTATGGGGGTCCTCCAACTTCATAAGGCCATAACTCTCAAACCGTGAGGAGTTATGTGACATTCCACATACCATCGGAAATGGCATGAAAAACACTATCGATATAGGATAGTTTCACCAACAACTTCATTGATATTCTTCTCATTATTCCACATACAAGCATGGGTCCTCCAACCATTCTCTTAGGATAACTCAATCCACAAAGCGTTTTCCCGTGAGGGCTTTCACCATAAGGGGACCACTTTGGAGTTCATCCATTTGTGCACCTTATCAATCATGATAAGACAATAATGAGTCATCTTTTCATCAAACAAACGATGCATCATCATGTATCAAGGACAACTCATTGATCCATCTTCATCTATGCATCATATCAATGATCTATCTTTATCAATTGGTTTCCACTTTGAAATCTATCATTCTCATCAAGGACAATACATATGCATTGTTCATCAATCATCAATCAATCAATTGCTTGACATCAACCAATCAAACCATTTACATCAATGACATATGATCCAACCATCTCCCAAATAATCAAACCATTGGTATCAATGACAACATGATCCAACATCTATTAGGTCATCTTACATTTGACTTATTCTTCCTTATTACTAGGCCTTATTAATATCGGCCTTTATTACATGGAAAACATATTATTCTACCTATGTGAGGGGTTAGAGAGGTTAGGTCCCTAACATGCTCACAAAGAAGGCTCGAATTGGGACTAAGCTGCATGAGTTTGTGTTTCTTTCCTACAGTGAGTAGGCAGAAGAAGACAGATATCCCTCTGATAGAGAAAGGGCACACCAGAGATTGAATCTTCACAAAGTGGAGAAAAAAACCAAAGTCGATCCGAACAGGCAACATTTTCTCATGAGAAGGACGAACGGATCGTACATAATATTGAAGACCAATATGCGATGTTGATCTACTAGATGATCAATGACAAAGGAATGTGGATAGTTGTCCATTTTTTATTCTGTCACGCCCCCGTCACTCTCCAAATTTTAAAAACAAGCAGACCCCCCTACAAGCGTGTGAGCATACTGCTATGAACAACGGTTGATTTTGAAAGAGGATACATGTCATTTTTTGGGTGCATTGTGGTGGTCCACAGAAATAAAAACAGAGGAAAAGTGAACAGAAGTTTGGCGCTATATTTCAGAGCACCGATTGGATCTTTCATGCACGACCAACGAAGTCGATGTGGAGCCATTCCATCGAGCCAAAGGAAAATCCTCCAGCCAAGAAGTATCTATCTCGCTCCTCCAACAATCGCAAACCCTGATGTTCATCAACTGGTCATATAAGTGTTCGAATTAGCCGCCAACAATTCGCACAAGTGCCAAAAAGATCGATCCCATTAAAAAAAATGAAGAGATCGCTTTAG
This sequence comes from Picea engelmannii, assembly GCA_009831015.1. Lineage (NCBI taxonomy): Eukaryota > Viridiplantae > Streptophyta > Pinopsida > Pinales > Pinaceae > Picea > Picea engelmannii. The sequence continues at coordinate 714,757 of ML776717.1, read as the reverse complement.
GGTTATTGTCATCGACCATTTGGGTTGGGGTACCTCAATTAGATATATGAATTGAGCTCAAATCCAAGAAATTGACGGTTTATGGCCTCAATGCAGTAGCAATTGTGTTGGGAAAGGGCGATAGATCTCTAACTATTTTTATTTTTTGCTCCAGTCCACGTAGTAGTATCGGCATCGAAGTCAAAATTAAGTCGATGCTTTTTTTTTAGATTGGTATTCTCAAAAGATATTGGAGAGAAACAGTTACATTGGATTCATTAGGTACTATATTAGTGCCCAAAGAGTAACAGAATTGTTGCAAAAGGAGGCATAAATTTTAAGCAACCATTGGACATCGACAAAATTTTGATTTGAATTTGGGTGTCCACTAAAAGGTATTTTTGAAATGACGGGAATAGAGCTCGATCCCAAAATGTGGCAAAGAAAGAGCAGAACAAAGGGCATTGTAAGACTCTTCACAGAGTGGAGAGAAGTGCATCCCAAGTCGAGGAGAGCAAGAAGGCGATAAGCTAGATAAAGATTTGACAGAGATTTGTTGGTGTTGTGCCTAGAGGTGGAGATCGAAGAAGAAGCTATTTGGTTTTCCTGTTTCTAGTTTGCTGGTTTGTCATGGTTCTTATTAATTTCTTTAGTATTTGAATGTTTTGAAATAAATGAACCTGATTTGTGTGTCTAGAAAGTTGTTGCCATAGTCATGGTAAAATTGTTGCCATATAATCATGTTAAAATTGGTCACATGGGTGATAATGATGAATTTGAAAAATGTAATGGGCTTGTTGGGGATTTAGTAAAGCATATAGAATGTTTGTACTTGAATGATATGTTGAAATACTATTGTGAGGGTTGCATGTTTGGTTGTACCCTATACCTTAGAGGTTTGTGGTCCAAGTTGTAAGCCTTTCCATACACAAGTTGTATTCCCCAAATGTTTAATAAACCTTGTTGAAATAGGCCTACATAGATTAGTGTGTAATCATGTAGCATGTATCCTGCTTATGCATAGAGTGGATGTCACATCAAGTTGTGGAAGGAACCACTAGTGTAGGTATGAGGGTGGCAGGTGTACTCATATCTAATCTTGATAGAGGATCGAAGAAATTGAATCTTCAATTAAGGAGGGGAAACAGGAGATAGTGATCTTAGAGTGAAGGACCAAAGTATGTTTAGTGTCTGATGAACCATGTAGGTGAAAAACATTCCTACAGAACTAGCGAGTACATCAGATGGTACCCATGTATCTCGGTAGATGGATTTTTTTTATATGGACATCAATGGTCAATATGCAGGTACAAACAGAAGGAAAAGAAAGTTCAAGGATGAAGCTCATAATGAAGAATTCCCAAACAAGTGTGTGAACTGTAAATCAATTTCCCCATCACGAAGGTTTGTAGTCAGTCAAGGCCCGAAACCATTTGTTTGTGAGTTTCATGGTCATCCAAAACCATTTGAGAATTGTAAGTGTTGATGTATGTAACAATTGAGATTAAGGGAGAGTGTTAGAGATAATGTCCAGTTGTCCACCTACCTGTCAAGTTGTTTACTAGCACACAGAGTTTAGCAGATTTAGACTCCAGTTCACATTAAGTTTAGTTTTAGTTAAGAAAAGCGAGTCATAGATCCTTTCGATTGTTTTTTTACTTTGTTTAACCTATTTGATATTTATACAGGTATTGAAATCCCAATCGATTCATGCATTCTTGTGTTGCATTTCTATTCTTCCTTTCTCCCCAAACATTGTCATGAATTTGGTAACTATGGTTTGGATCAGGCCATGGCCAATTAAATCCAAGCAGAAGAAGTTGGTAATTTGGAATTATGCGACTCTCTCCCCTTGACTCTCTGCGACACCAATTTTAATGGTATGCTTTGTATACCTCTTCAATTGTATAATCCTAAATCCACTCAGATACGATTATGCCTTAAACCTTCGACCTTAATTCGGCTAGGGTTTTAATTATTACTACTATTTATACCATAATGGAGAATCTTCTAAGATCTAAAAGCTATGAGATTCTATGTCGACCAAAAACATGGAATAGAACATAACACATCAAAAAAAATGTTGTTGTAGGAATGATGTATAGTTATTCAGAACCAAATGACTAATGATATTATGTTGAAGATTTAGGGAAAGTTCCTAACAAAAATCGTAATCATAATTTTTTTTTGTTTGGGGGTCCCTTGGTATAGAAGCACAATTTTGTTTGAGTGTGAGTTAAAACAAATTCCTATTTAATGAAATGTTGGAAGATTTTGGTGTCGAGGGTGGGCACATATTTTCAAGTGAACTTTGTATTCATCACATCTATATCTATATCTATATCTATATCTA
>ML776717.1:688963-705083 GCA_009831015.1 Picea engelmannii | reverse complement strand
CCCATGGAAAAACCTTGGAGGGAAAACCAATGCCAAGACTGATTTTACTATGCTAAAATCAAGGCTCTCGTAACAAGGATAATGGCCCACTGAGAGAAATACAATTGTAGACTAACCTAGAAAGGTTTGACCTACTGTACGACCAGTTTTGGCATGCTTTTCTAGGTATCTACTAATTTCTCTTTGATGATCCAGGAATACCCGTGATTGTCTCCATTATGACCGATAGATGTGTATGAAAAACTGATATGGAAAGCTATGTACAATCCAACACTCTCATGTGGTTTCCTTCGACTGAAACCCACCTATGTATGCCTATGTTCTCTCTTCTCCTTGACCTGTATGATCTGTGCATGAAATTTATTATTCACCTATCGAAGATATTGAACCATAATCCTTCGTGATCCAATACTCTATGTGTCAAATATCTCAACACAACTCCTATAAAGTGTAATCCTTGGTCCTCTTGAATCACCATCCTTCATGATCCAAGCCCTCGAGTAGAGGTATTTCTCTACTCCTTAGTGTGACCTTGGATATTCCACACTACCAAAGGTCCTCCTTTTCTATATGTGTGAATTATGTCTTCCTCCTTCTCCTAGCCTTTCTTTTATAATCATGAGTTATAATCTATTTCTAAGCTCCAAAGTGATCTATAGTAGAGATTACTTCTCACACTCACTTGAAATTTAGATTACATGTTGCATGTTAAGTACTTTTAGCATGTTTCTTAAATAACTCAACTAATTAATTACATAATTAATTAATGAAAATAATTTACTTTAATAATTCCTTTAACTAAAGTAAATTCAAGAGTAGAAGGATTTGGATGATTTCCACACATATAGACACATAAAAGTATGTGGAAATACATGTCTGATCCTACCACTAACATCAACACTCCCTCTTAGTGAGGAAGGTATTCTGCACCACTCCAAGTCTACCTCTTAAAAATGGAATCTCCCTTTCTCCAAGGGCTTGGTCAGAATATATGCAACTTGCTCATCGATGGAAATATACTAAAGCCTCACTACTCCTTTCTGGATCCTATCCCAAATGAAATGATATCTAATCTCAATATCCTTGGACCTATCATGGAATATTGAATTCTCATAGAGTTTGATACAACTCTGATTATCGAAGTATATCACCATAGGCTCCAACTCCTAACCAAATAAACATGTAAGCAATTTTCAAAGCCAAATTACTTCGTGACTAGCCATTCTCACTTCCATATACTCTGCCTCTATTGAAATTAGTGCTATAGAATTTTTCTTCCTACTAAACCAAGTAATCATTGTTGATCCAAAGTTGAAGAAGAACCCCAAGGTGCTCTTTATGTCTACTGCACTTCATGTCCAATCCAAGTCTGTATATCCTTGCAACTCTAGTCCATCTCCTCCAAGATATTTCAATCCATACTCCATTTTACCTCTCAAGTACCTGAGCACATGCTTTGTTGTGATCTAATGCACCTTCCTTGGATCTACCATGAACTAAATCAAGGTTTTCACAGCAAAACAAATATACGGTCTGGTGCTGACCAAATAAATCAAGGACCCTACCAACTCTGAATCTGAATATATCTTGAGATCCACCAACTCTGAATCCGAAGTGTCAATCTTCTTTAGATTGGTAATCATAGGTGTAGCCATCGGTTTACGTTCCTCCATCCTAAATTTCCTAAATATATCTACTGCATAGTTCCCTTGTTCAAGGAATATCTCTCTTGATACCTTCCATGCCTCTAACCCAAAGAAATAATGCATCAAGCCAATGTCCTTCATCTCAAACTCACTAGCCAAATATTCTTTTCACCTTGCAATAAGCTCCTCTGCACCTATGAGAAATAAATCATCAATGTATAGAACCAAGATAAGAGGATCCTCTCAAAAACGTATGAAGTACAAGTTAGGATCTGCCTCAATCTTGGTAAAGCCCATACTCTACAAGTATCACTCGATCATGAAATACCATGCCCTGGGTGCCTGTTTGAGTTCGTACAATGATTTATTAAGCCTCCATACATGAGACTCCCTCCCATGTACCTAAAATCCCTGAGGTTCCTCTATGTATACTTCCTCCTCAATTATCCCATTGAGGAACGTTGTTGTCACATCCATATGGTGTATCCTCCACTGCATAACTAAAGAAATAAAAATAACAAATTGAATAGAAGCATACCTGGTGACTAAAGAAAATGTATCCTTTTAGTCCACTCCATATTTTTGGGTGAACCCTCTTTCCACAAACCTCGCCTTGAACTTCTCTATGCTACCATATGCAACATGATTGATATTGTAGAGCTACCTGGAACTCACAACTAACTTCCCCCTAGTCTTGGCACTATGTCCCAAACATCATTCCTCATAATATAGGTGTACTCCTCTACCATGGAATCCTGCCATACCTGTTGATTTGTTGCGTCCTCAAAACTGGAAGGCTCATCATCAATGATGCTACTCATAAGTGCTATATAGTTTAGAATTTTCTTCGGAGGCTTGTTCTCTTTGAACACACTCCTAGGATCCTCACCAACATCCCTCAATGTTTGTACTAGCCACTTGGGTCTCTTGATAGGGTTTTAAGGGGATAACTCATCTCCACCCGAAGTGTAGTGTCCCCAAGGCCGAACCCCGTCACAGATCATGTTTTATGCAAAGAATTGTAAATGTGTTCTATAGGCTGGTGAGCCAAGTTTTGTATAAGTTGTAGGCTTATGTGTTTTGTTAGGCCAGGGAGCCTAAGTGTGAGGGCCAAGAGACTATTGATGTACTTGTATGTATGCAGATCAATTAATAAAATATAAACACCGCCAGTGCAAACCGACCACGATGAATGAGTGATGGGGGACTGAGCGTCCACAGAGTGGGCAAGGAATTAGGGGCTAGAAGGTGGGAAAGGGGCTGAGTGCTAGGCCTAGGGGATTAAGCCTGGGAAATAATATTTTTTAATATTATTTTTAAAAAAATACATGTGCATTTCTGTTTATCCTAAGTTCCTGGCAAGGGAGGGAATGTGCAAAGGGGATGCACGCTGTGATACGCATGCAGTTCCCAGGGTGACAAGTGTCAACCCTGGTGCATGAAAATATAAGCCTGAACTGAACCATGGGTGGCAAGCTTCCTCCATTCTAACCCGAACCTCTGAGCATAGAACGGGTACGCCATCTGCCAGAATACCCTGGTTTATCTCTGAAAGGCCGAAAAGCCTGTGTTGTCCTGGGGAAAACTGTGTATACCTTGTCCAGAGCTGTGAGTCTGTGTCTGTTCCAGGCAATCCCGAGAGCACATTTCTTGAACTGGAATTCCCTGTGTTGAACTCGAGTGGAAGAATCCTTGGTTTTTCGGGGAAAACTGAGCTAGCCCGTGCGTGAAGCCTGCTCCAAAATCATCCCGTGAGATTATCCTGTGACAGCTGAACTGTTTTGAGAAGCAATTGTCTGTGTTTTCCGTGGGTTGTTGTGACCGCGCAGTGCTAGACTACATGAGGTTTGTTGGCCTGTGAGTGACTCCTCCAGGTGAGAGAGTGCACAGAGGGAGAAGAGAACTCCTGGAAGAAACCCTGTAGCTACCATAGAGCCTGGAGAATTCCAGTCTGGTCTGTTCCTGTAACCTAGGGTAAGGGACACTGGCAGCCGAAGGACTGTCTAGGTGACAGAGAAGGTGCACTCTCCTGGGGTGGAACAAGCATGTGGGAAATGAGGGTCTGTGGGCAGTGAGCGTGGGAGATTCCTGGGAGAGCTTCTTCCTGGTGAACGTGTATGTGCTATCTTCCCTTTAACCTCAGCCTAGCCTAGGATTCCTTTCCTTGGGGTGGATCTCGGTCCCATCTCGGGGGTGACCCACTGTTGAGATGATGAACAGTGTGGTCTAAGGCTGGGAGGTTTGTGGAAGGCCTGCACTTGGTTGGTGACTTCTACAGCTGTTTAAAGATAAGTATTCTGAATTATGCTTGATCATGTTTTGGTATGACTGTGCTGTTCATGGATCATGTTTTCCGTTGTGTAAATGAGTTCCTGTTGAATGCTATGGAATGCTTAATTATAGCAGTAACTAGATATGTTTCACTCTGTAATTTAAAGGTGTTTAATTATGTCAAATGCATGTGCTTATAAGATCTATACAAATTATGTAATCATTCATGTATAGAATGGTAACTGATAGGTTTGGAAACCTCGGTAGTGAAAGTGACACTACAAATTGGCATCAGAGCACGAGTAAGCTCTGAGCTGCGAAAAGGTTACACTACAAATTGGTATCAGAGCTAAGGTTTTGACACTGATCCTAGATGGGCCAGTTGAGTGTTCTTTGGACCGAGGGTGAGAGGGGAAATTATGTTTGGAGGACCAATTTCAGACCCTGGTATGACCCGGAGTGTATAGGAGTTACTTAACTGTGCTTATAAGCTCAGGAGGGTTAGCGGTGCTGTGAAACTGTTGCTGGTACGGTCTATGACCACAGGGAGACAGGTCTCTACACCAATGGTGTTAGAACCATAGGAACTGTTTGGGAGGGAAGGCAAGCCCTTGTAACCGTCAGATCTGGAGGATGTGCACTAGGTTTAAAACCTTTGGATACTACACAGGAGTTTAAACTCGAGAGGATCATGAGTCGTAAGATCCCTGTGGGATTACCCGTCAACCATCCGAGTTGACAGAAGTTGCGCAGGATTTAAGTCCTCATGGGTAGAGGAGAAGTCCTGGAGAGGCGTCGGGATTTTAGAAGTCAAGAGAATCGAGACCTTGCGATTCTTGAAAACCCGAGGAGGGATCATAGCTGTAGGATTCCAAGGAGGACATGTGTCAGAATCCTGGAGAGAGTCGGAACTCAGAGAATCGGAGTTCTCGAGCACGTAGAAATCTTGTCACACGAAATCGCGATCCGCAATTTCGTGACCCGATCTGGACCGTTCATATTAGGTAACACGTGGTAGAGATCTGCCATCGGGGAAGTCCCGACAAGGAGTAAGTTCATCGATGTTTGAAGTTCATCGGGAAATCGGGAACCCCGGTGACAAGTGATTCATACACTTTGAAACTCTGAAACCCAAAACCCCAATGAGCGGTTGAGTACAGTCACGGGGTAGAGGTCACATGGACCTGGGCTTAACCACGAAGGGTTAAAGCAAAAAGGCGCGTCGGCATATCGGGAATCGGGATATCGGAGATGCCGGAAGCAAAGGATTCGTGCATTGGAAAATCGCGATATGCGATTTCCCGATAAGACCTAGGAACGTGGGGCCACATTGACTGTCAGGAGGATAGGTGGCATATTTTAAGCGACAGGCAAAAGGATTGTTGACAAGTCAATGACTGGGACCCATCAGGGATCCCATGAGCGTATGAGCACTGACATTGAAACCACCGAATGCGACAGGGTAAGGTGGAGGTCATATAGTATGGTCATGTGGACCAGAGGCTGAGCCAGGAGAGCTAGCCAGTGTAAAAGCACATCAAGAATCAGAGGATCGGAGGTTGTGAATGCATGTGCATCGCGAAATCACAAATTCTGAAACCCCGATAAGAGGATTGAGCACGGTCATGGGCAGTGGTCGTATGGTGAGGCTATAGCCGGAGGGCTAGCATGGACAGAGTCCATCGAAAATCAGGAAATCAAGGATTCTGCTATCCAGAGTTTTGGCACATTTCGATTCGCGAAACCCCGAACCCTGATAAGGAAAAGGTCGGGGTCACGAGTCCACGGTCACATGATGTAGATCCCATAGCAGGGGCTTCCGCATAAAGGTAGCGCATCAGGAAATCGAAAATCGGGGATTCAACCCACCAGAACATTGCCTATTTCAAAACACCGATAGAGTGCATATTCAGAATACAATAGAGGCCAAAACTCCAGTTAATCAATGCTGAGCATGGAGTGGGGAAGAGTGCAAATTATCCTTGAAATGGAAGACGAACGAGAAGGAAAGGATGTTAACCTGGGAGTCGAAGGGTCGAAATCCAATGGGCATGGAAAGGAGATGGATAAGGAAGGACATATAATGAAAATCCTTAAAGGATTGCAAAGAGAGGCCAAGGAGCGTCGAGCCGATATCTGAAAGCTCATTAAATTCAAGGATCAGCGAGGGAAGTTAAACTTAAAATTCTTGCAGAGTCTGGAAAGAATAGAGAAGAAACTTGAGAAGGGAAGAGACTCAAGTACGACAGAGAGTCGCAGAGACCATGGGAGAAGAAGTAGATCGAGGGGTGGTAGCCGACGTCATAGTCGCTCCCAAAGACGTTCTGACAGTAAGACACACAGTAGTTCAAGCCCATCACCTACCCGAAAACACCAAAAATCGGGAAGGGAGGAATTAAAGGGAGATATGAATAAAATTAAAGCTCCAACCTTCGATGGAGAGCATAAGAAGGAGGAAGATGCTGAAACTTGGTTGTTGGGCATGAAAAAATACTTTCAGCTGCAGAATTATTCTTCCCATGCAGAGGGAAGAATTTCAATGTACCAGCTGAAAGGAAAAGCGTCCATGTGGTGGGATCAGTTTGTGCAGGTGCAGCACATTCAAGAGAAAGAGGTCACTTCGAAGGAATTCAAGAGATATTTCGAGAAGAAATACCTGACTAAAAGATACTATGACAGAAAGATGAAGGAGTTCTTCGAACTCAAGCTAGGTAGCATGACCATTGATGAGTATGAATGAAGTTTTCTGGAACTGTTGAAGTATGATCCATTCATCAAGGACAAGGCTGTCAAAATTCAGAGGTATCTGAGTGGACTGCCACCTTCTATTGGTGACAAAATTCAATATGATGATCCTAAGACTATGGAAGAAACCATAAGAAGGGCGAAATGCCTATACGAACAACAGAGAGAAAAGCCTACCTTTTGGAAGGCTTGGGATAACCAGAAGAGGTTTAAGAAAGAACAGAGACGGAAGGGAAGTAAGCCTTCCTTTTTCAGAGATAGTCCTTGGGGACAGTCATCTTTTAAAGAGCCCAGAAAAGTTGAAGAAAGTGAACAGATGACAAGGCCTCCGCCCATGGAGTGTTGGGGCTGTAAAGGGAATCATAGGTACAGAGACTGCCCCCACAGAAAAGACAAAGAAAGAACTATCCATACTGTTCAGCAAGCTGAAACAGTGGAGGATATGGGCAGCAGAATGCCGAGGATATATGCAGCCTTGGACAACAAGCAAGTAGAATTTCAATCACACATGATTGAAGTGGAAGGTATGATCAACAACCGACCACTTGTTATTTTGATTGATTCAGGGGATAGCCATAGTTATGTAGATCCTAGAGTGGTGGAAAGTTTGCATCTAATGAAGATCAAACATGAGAAGTCTTGGTTAGTGTAGTTAGCCACAGGGACCAAGTGGAAGGTCACTGAATTGGTTAAGTCATGTTCAGTGGACATGAAAGGAATGATCACTAAGGCTGAATTGAACATTCTACCTTTAGGCTCATATGATTTCTTAATTGGGATGGACTGGTTGGACCAGCACCATGCCCTTCTGGATTTTCATAACAAGAGATTCACATGTCTGAATGAAGAGGGAAATTAGGTAACAGTCCAAGGAATTCCCAGAGCCGTGGCTGTGAGGGAAATCTCAGCTATGCAGCTGAAGAAATGTTACCAGAAAGGCTGTCAATTATTTGCAGCTCGGGTGGAAGAAGTATTCCAAAATGTGGTCTCGACTCTGGAAGACCACCGGGTACTCAAAGAGTTTGAGGACATGTTTCAGGAGGTGCCTGGACTACCTCCGAAGAGGGACATCAATTTTTCTATAAATTTGATGCCTGGAGCAGCTCCAGTTTCGAAAGCTCCTTATAGGATGAGTACGCCAGAGCTGAAAGAGTTGCAACTACAACTCGAAGAGCTATTAAAGAAAGGCTACATTCATCCCAATGTGTCACCGTGGGGAGCCCCAGTCCTATTCGTGAAGAAGAAAGATGGGACGTTGAGGCTATGCATTGACTTTAGACAGCTGAATAAAGTCACTGTCAAGAACAAATATCCTCTGCCAAGGATTGATGATCTTTTTGATCAATTAAAGGATGCGAAAGTATTTTCTAAAATAGATCTTCGATCTGGATATCATCAAGTGAGGATAAAAGATGAAGACATCAGCAAGACTGCCTTCAGAACAAGGTACGATCATTATGAGTTTACTGTGGTGTCATTTGGACTGTCCAACGCGCCTGCTGTCTTCATGTGCTTAATGAATGGAGTGTTCAGAAATTATCTGGACAAGTTCGTCATAGTCTTCTTAGACGATATCTTGGTGTACTCCAAGACAGAGGACGAACATGAACAACACTTGAGAATGGTGCTACAGGTGTTGAGAGAACACCAGCTTTACGCAAAACTAAGCGAGTGCTCATTTTATCAAAAACAGATCCATTATCTGGGACACATTATTTCTGAAGAGGGGATCGCTATGGATCCTGTGAAGGTACAGGCCATTCAAGAGTGGCCAGCACCAAGAAATGTGACAGAAGTTAGATCCTTTATGGGTCTGGTAGGCTATTATAGGAGGTTCATAGCCGGATTTTCAAGGATAGCTCATGCTATCACTTCCTTGCAAAGGAAGGAGAAGAAATTTCAGTGGACTGATGAATGTGAGAGTAGCTTCCAGCAATTGAAGCAACTGCTCACTAGTGCTCCAATATTGAAGATTGCTGATCCAAGCAAAGATTATGTAGTATGCACAGATGCGTGTAAGGAAGGGCTGGGAGGAGTTCTCAACCAAGAGGGATCTATAATTTGTTATGAATCCCGGAAGCTGAAATAGCATGAAAAGAATTATGCCACTCATGATTTAGAGCTGGCAGCAGTTGTCCATGCATTGAGGAAATGGAGACATTACCTCATGGGAAAGAAATTCGAATTAAGAACAGACCACAATGGTCTGAAGTATTTATTTGATCAGCCAACCTTAAATGCCAGGAAAATTAGATGGCTGGAATTTCTGTGCGAATATGACTTTGATATCAGACATATCAAAGGGAAAGACAATAAGGTGGATGATGCAATCAGCAGAAAAGTGCATGAATTACATGCTACAGCCATTAGCATGTACAGAACTGAGTTGAAAGACAGAATTCTTGAAGCTGCAAATGCTGATTTGTAGTACAAAAGACTTGCAGCAAAGCTACAGCAGCATGAGAGACCCTAGACGGAGGAAGGTTATACCTTAGGAACTGAGGGTCTACTTTTGTATAAAAACAGAGTGTATGTACCTAATGAACAAGAATTGAAGCTGGAAATTTTAAAGGAAATGCATAATGTGACTTGTGCTGGTCATCCTGGATATCAAAAGACTGTGGCAGCAGTCAAAAGCCATTATTTTTGGCCAGGTATGAAAAAGGAAATCGTTGAATACATCGCCAGATGTATGGAATGCCAGAAGGTCAAGGCTGAGCACAGACACCGAGCAGGGTTGTTGCAGCCTTTACCTATTCCTGAGTGGAAATGGGATGTGGTAACAATGGATTTTATCATAGGATTGCCCAGAACAAGAAAGTAGCATGATTCAATCATGGTGGTGGTGGACAAGCTTACTAAAGCTGCCCATTTTATTCCACTGAAAACCACCCACAGAGCAGCAGATGTTGCTGATATCTTTTTAAAGGAAGTTGCACGCTTGCATGGAATTCCTAGGACAATTGTGTCTGATAGGGACCCGAAATTCACTTCGAATTTCTGGAGAGGATTGTTCAAGGGATTCAGAATGAATCTGAACTTCAGTACATCATATCATCCCGAGTCTGATGGACAGACAGAGAGAGCAAATAGAGTAATAGAAGATATGCTGAGAATGTATGTGATGGATAAACCATCAAGGTGGGAAGACTACCTACATTTGGTAGAATTCGCTTACAATAATGGGTACCATGCATCTATGAAGATGAGCCCATTCGAAGCATTTTATGGAAGGAAGTGCAACACTCCAGTGAGCTGGGATAATCCAGTGGACAGAGCAGTAGTTGGACCTGAACTACTCAAAGAGATGGAAGATCAGATGATCAAAATCAAACAGAATTTGAAAGCTACCCAGGACAGGAAGAAAAGTTACACTAATAGTAACAGAACCCATAGAGAATTTAAAGTGGGTGACCATGTTTTCCTGAAAGTGAAAACTAACAGGAGTTCCCTGAAATTGGGAAGTTGTGCCAAGTTGGCAGCAAGATTTTGTGGGCCATTTGAAATCCTGGAAAGGATTGGGCCAGTTGCATACATGCTTGCATTACCTACATCTATGATTGTACATAATGTATTTCATGTTTCACTGCTTAAGAAATATGTACCTGATGCTAATCATGTTATCGATTGGGCTGTGATTCAGGTGGAACCAGAAAATGTCCTGCAAGTGCATCCTGTGCGTATATTGGACAGGAAAAACAAGCAGCTCCGAAATCGAGCTATAGGGCTTGTAAAGGTCCAGTGGACCTGGTATGGTCCTGAGGACGCGACATGGGAGCATCAAGAAGTAATGCAGGCAGAGTACCCGCATCTTTTTGAAAATTTTGAAAGACTTGCAGAAACAGTGTAAGTTGCACCGAGGACGGTGCAAAAATAAGGGGAGGGGGATTGTAGTGTCCCCAAGGCTGAACCCCGTCACAGATCATGTTTTATGCAAAGAATTGTAAATGTGTTCTATAGGCTGGTGAGCCAAGTTTTGTATAAGCTATAGGCTTGTGTGTTTTGTTAGGCCAGGGAGCCTAAGTGTGAGGGATAGGAGCCTGTTGATGTACTTGTATGTATGCAGATCAATTAATAAAATATAAACACCACCAGTGCAGACCGACCATGATGAATGAGTGATGGGGGACTGAGCGTCCACAGAGTGGGAAAGGAATTAGGGGTTGGAAGGTGGGAAAGGGGTTGAGTGCTAAGCCTAGGGTCTTAAGCCTGGGAAATAATATTTTTTCATATTATTTTTAAAAAAAGACATGTGCATTTCTGTTTATCCTAAGTTCCTGGCAAGGGAGGGAATGTGCAAAGGGGATGCACGTTGTGATACACATGCAGTTCCAAGGGTGACAAGTGTCAACCCTGGTGCATGCAAATATAATCCTGAATTGAACCGTGGGTGGGGAGCTTCCTCCATTCTGACCCAAACCTCTGAGCGTAGAACGGGTACGCCATCTGCCAGAATACCCTGCTTTATCTCTGAAAGGCCAAAAAGCCTATGTTGTCCCCGGGAAAACCGTGTATACCCTATCCAAAGATGTGAGTCTGTGTCTGTTCTAGGCAATCCCGAGAGCGCATTTCTTGAAATGGAATCCCCTGTGTTGAACTCGAGTGGAAGAATCCCTGGTTGTTCGGGGAAAACTGAGCTAGCCTGTGCGTGAAGCCTGCTTCGAAATCATCCCGTGAGATTATCCTGTGACAGCTGAAACGTTTTGAGAAGCAATTGTCTGTGTTTTCTGTGGATTGTTTTGACCACGCAGTGCTAGACTGCATGAGGCTTGTTGGCCTATGAGCGACTTCTCCAGGTGAGAGAGTGCACAGAGGGAGAAGAGAACTCCTAGAAGGAACCTTGTAGCTGCCATAGAGCCCGAAGAATTCTGGTCCGATCTATTCCTGTAACCCAAGGTAAGGGAGACTGGCAGCCAAAGGACTGTCTAGGTGACAGAGAAGGTGCACTCTCCTGGGGTAGAACAGGCATGTGGGGAATGAGGGTCTGTGGGCAGTGAGCATGGGAGATTCCTGGAAGAGCTTCTTCCTGGTGAACGTGTATGTGCTATCTTCCCTGTAACCTCAGCCTAGCCTAGGATTCCTTTCCTTGGGGTGGAGCTTGGTCCCAGCTCAGGGGTGACCCACTGTTGAGCTGATGAACAGTGTGGTCTAAGGCTGGGAGGTTCATGGAAGGCATGCACTTGGTTGGTGACTTCTACAGCTGTTTAAAGATAAGTATTCTGAATTATGCTTGATCATGTTTTGGTATGACTGTGTTGTTCATGGATCATGTTTTCCTCTGTGTAAATGAGTTCTTGTTGAATGCTATGGAATGTTTAATTATAGCAGTAACCAGATATGTTTCACTCTATAATTTAAAGGTGTTTAATTATGTCAAATGCATTTTCTTATAAGATCTGTACAAATTATGTAATCATTCATGTATAGAATGGTAACTGAGAGGTTTGGAAACCTCGGTAGTGAAAGTGACACTACAAATTGGCATCAGAGCGCGAGTAAGCTCTGAGCTGCGAAAAGGGTACACTACACGAAGTATGAACTACTAACTAATGCTCATCCTTTAGATCCTACTACTCCTTGTCCTATGTTATTTTTGATGACTCATGAGTACTCCTAAATGCTAATATCTCCTCAAACTTCACCTCTCTACTCACAATTTTCGTCCTTTGTGGTGGAATGAAGATCATGTAATCCTTTAAGATCTCATTGTACCCCACAATATACCCTTTTGTCCTGAAGATTATAGATTTGTCCTCATATCCACTGGCACATGGATGTAAACTAGACAACCAAAGATTCTCAAATGTCCTATCTATGGTTTCACCCTTGAGAATATCTTCTCCAAAGTCTTGTCACCCAATATCGTGTGAGGACTCTTGTTCTACACATACATCATTTTCTTACATGCCTATGCCCACAAAAACATGGAAACTCCTGATCATGTATCATATCCTTGGAAGAATCGATGATGGACCGATTCTTTCTCTCTGCAACCCCATTCCGCTGAGGGTTGTATGATATTGTTAGCTCCCTCTTGATCCCTACCTCCTTGCAGAAATCCTTGAAGCCATTGTAGGTTTACTCTCCCCCATTATCTAACCTAAATACCTTAATATTCATCCTTGTTTGGTTCTTTACCGGATCCTTGAACACTCCGAACCAACTGAAGACCTCATCCTTGGTCTTCATAAAGAAGATCTAGGTTTTCCTAGAAAAATCATCAATAAATGTCACATAGTATGATGAGCCTTGTCATAATGCTACTAACATCGGCCCACTCACATATGAATGGATAAGATCCAATATCCCCTTGAGCCTACTCTTTTCACTTGGAAAATAATCCTTGGAATTCTTGCCAGGTACACACCCTTTGCACACTCCTTGCTACTCAATACTGAACTCAGAAAGACCTATAACAATATCCCTTAGAATAAAAAATGCCCTGTAGAGTAGGTTTCCCAATCTCTTGTGCCACAACTCACATAGGTTGTCACTATTGTGTACCAAAGCCTCAACATGCTTACCCTACAACCTATATAAGGTTCCTTCTCTAACCTTAACGACCACTATGTTTTCGAGGCTAGATTTCTTTGGATGTATGAGTACCTTCCCTTTCTAAAAAATTGACGACAAAAACATTGTTCTCCATAAATGAGATTGAAAGATAATTTTTATTCAAACCTAGTACATAAAACACATCATGGGCATCTAACGAACTTCCTAAATCAAGATGGAACATAACCATTCCCTCTCCCTTCAATGCATACCTAGCAACATCACCAACATCCACATGAACCTTTGAATCCTTCACCATCATATTGCTAAATATCTCTCATGCCTTTGTCACATGACGAGATGCACCATTATCCAAGAACCAAGAACTCCATATTGTTGTGCTAGTAGAAAGGAAAGAAATCATTGATTAATCCTTCTCAAACATTTCTACAAACTCATCAAGTTGCCTCTCTATTGATGTTGTTATCTGCATCTTTTCATTACCCTTCTTCTTCTTCTTCTTCTTTGGAAACTGAGATGCATAATTCCCATTCTTATGACATGAGAAGCACTTGATTTTACTCAAGTCCTTCTTCTTCCCTGGATGTGATGATCCTCCATCATAGTTACCCTTCTTACTAAAAATATTTCCTTTTCCCTTCCTTGCATTAATACCAAGGGCTAAGTTGTCTTTACTACCACTCTACTTGTTTCCTTTAGACTTCTCTCGAGTCTCTTCCTGGATGTAATCATCCCAAAGTCTATGCCAATATGGGATATTATCTTCAACACAAATTCCTTTGAAAAATGGTTCCCATGACTTCAAAACACCATTCAATGCCATGCTCATGATCTTTGCGCCCTCTTTTTTCTCCCCTATGGATGCAAGTTGATCACGCACCTGTGTGATCCTCATGAGATAGTTGGTAACATTATCTGATCTATATGTTTGAACCAATTTTAGTTTATTCTTTAAGACCATCTTCCTATTCATGTTCTTTCTATGGAATAAAATTAACAAGGCTTGAACATATCTTTGGTTGTCTTGTTCTCATTTAACAGAGGGATTAGATGATCCTTCATAGAATCTAGGAGGAATATTTCTGCTTTGATATCCTTCTTGTTGTGATAATCTAAAGTTGTTATATTTTCCGGTGGAGTAACTACTTTATCCACTAGCTCCAAAAGTTCATACTCCTTCAATTCCAAAGTAACTCTTGCTTTCAAATATAGGAAGTTGGATGCTCCATCCAATATGTGTTCAACTCTCAACGGTGTTTTTGTTATCCCTAATAATTGATAAATTTCCCTGAAAATAACTTGTTGCTGGAAAACTAGCCTTGTACCGATATGGATTTCATTTAGAGCATGGCCTATGATACCATGTTGAAATTCTTACACCAACACCTAGATACTTTTTTATCTAGTGATTTCCTTACTTCAATCAGATTATCAACTCACAAAAAAATACACTATTGAAATATTCAACTCAATATCATGTAGCAGAAGCATAAACTAGGAAACCAAATCATACACCCATAAAAACCAATATTTTTGGGTAGATACCCCTGGAAACACCACGAAAGGAAAACCAGTGCTGAGAATGATTTTATTATGCTAAAATCAGGGCTCGTGTAATAGGTATAATGGCCCACTGAGAGAAATACAATTGCAGAATAACCTAGAAAGGTTTGACCTATTGTACGACCAGTTCTGGTATGATTTTCGAGGTATCCACGACTTACCCTTCTGTGACCCGCGGGTATCTGGGACTGTCTCCACTATGACCCAAAAATTTCTATGGAAAATCTATATGGAAAGATCTATACAATCCAACACACTCGTGTGGCTTCCTTCAACTGAAACCCACATGTGTATGCCTATATTCTCTCTTCTCCTTGACATGTATGATCTCTAGATGAAATTCCTTCTTCACCTATCCAATATATTGAACCACAATCCTTCATGATCCAATACTCTATGTGTCAACTCTCTCAACACAACTCCTATCAAGTGTAATCCATGTTCCTCTTGAATCACCATCCTTTGTGATCCAAACACTCGAGTAGAGGTCCTTCTCTACTTCTGAGTGTGACCTTGGAGACTCCACACTAGCAAATGTCCTCCTTTTCTATCTGTGTGAATTGTGTCTTCCTCCTTCTCCTAGCCTTGATTCTATAATAATGAGTTATAATCTATTTCTAATCTCCAAAGTGATTTATAGTTGAGATTACTTCTCACACTCACTTGCAATTTAGATTAAATGCCTACATGCTAAGTACTTTTAGCATGTTTCTTAAATGACTCAACTAATTAATTACATCATTAATTAATAAAATAAATTTACTTTAATAATTTCTTTAACTAAAGTAAATTCAAGAGTAGAAGTCTTTGGACGATTTCCACACATCTAGACACATAGAATTGTGTGTAAATACCTGTCTAATTCTACCACTAACATCAAAATTTTCGAGAACACTACCTATTGGAAGAATTCATTTAAATACAACTAAATGAATTCAAATCTTTACAACATGGAGGAATATCAGTTCTTGAGTACAAGGATATATTTATGGAACTACTCAGATATGAAATGCATCTAAACATTGAGGATTTTTGGGTTAACACATTTATTTTTGGTCTGAACTGCAACATAAGGGAAAGGGTGAGGATCATGATCCTTCAAACCTTGCATGACACAGTTCAAAAGACCATCATAGCGGAGGAAGAGATTGCCAGTAGTGGGTAGAATAGACCATTGATACATACAGGTTCCAAAATTTAGATATTGACACCATTTCAGATAATTAGTAGGCCCACGACAATATGCAGGGATATGCTGAGAGGACCAATTTTTATACCACATCATCCAGTAGGTAACTAGAGACATATTGTTGGTTGTAGATCAAATTTCTTTTCATTTTTAAATAGATTTATATCTTTTCATTTTATGGATGTGCATA
>ML776717.1:609663-683182 GCA_009831015.1 Picea engelmannii | reverse complement strand
TTTCTCCATTCTTGATTCACCTTCCTTGTGTCCTCATCATGAATTTCATGGGATGCATTTTCACTTTCAGGTGTCTTCTTTGTTACAAATTTTTTCAATACTTCCATGATCTCCCCTTTTAAACCATCCATCTTAGTATCCAACATAGCTTCCATTGAATCCATCTTCTTTTATAGTTCATTTATGTCCCTAAGCATTTCTTCACCTTCATCAAGAGTCCAAGTAGGATTTTCTGGAGGCTTATTTGGTGTAGAAGTTCCCTTTTTTTGTGGCATGTTGGCCAAGTATCACTTTTGAACTTTGATTTTGAGGTGGTTCTGCTAGACAATATTTCTTCTGTTGTATCTCCCAAGTTTCGGCCCTTCTGGGTATGAAACTTTATTTTATGTATTTCTCTGATATTTCTTCTCTGCAATGCCATAGGTTTGATCAAAATTGGATGTGCCAAGTGGAATTTATGGTAACTTCCCCACAACTTGTCGATTTTTGGCCTTTCCAGGAGATCTCACTTGTATAGCATGCTCCACACAAAATAATCGATATAAAATTCTGAAACTCACACCAGAAATACTACAAACTGTCCACGATCCAATGAAACCAGACCCACTCAATTTGGATAATCTAGGAAGACGTTATGATTTTTTTACCTGGAACACCTTCTTGAGACTAGTCAATAGGACTAGTTAGATACCCTATCTTACACAAGGTGTATCTACAAATTTAAGATGACCCAGAAGCTAAATTTTTTACCATGGATACCTTACTAATTTTTGTAAATATCCTCTAGTTTTTAGGGTCTGAAACATTACAAAAAAAAAATTATAGCGAAAATTCCGCAATGACTCAGTTCAGGATGATTCCAAAACCCTATCTTGTATAGGCTATATCTCCACAAGTATAAGGCCTCAGGAGCTGAATTTTGAACCCAACGTACCTTGATCCGTCTACTAAACATCATCCAAGCCATTCCTTCTGAAATGTTGTATAAAAAATTTTATAGTGAAAATTCCAAGGTGTCTCAGATGTAGCAGCGAAACCCCAAGACCTTGAGCTCTGATACCATATGTTAAGAACCAAATATCAATATAGCATAGAAAAACCTTAGAAAAAGTAATCAACGCCTTGAAAAAGAGATAATTTCATATAATAATCCTCTTCAATGGGGCTCCCTCCTTTTACCCCACTTAAATTTTCAAGTACAAGATGATTCAAAATGAAAATGTCTCCTTTGTATATATAGGAGACTGGGAGGTATAATTACAACTAATGGCCTAAAGATGACATAAATAAAATAACATTACTAATATAATATGCCCCAATTAATGGGTAATGAGCCAATATTAGGGCTTAATAGAACCAACTTAGAAAGAGACACCAATCCACACTGCTAAGCACCAACTTAACAAGAGACACCAATATCTTTGTGTGAGTTGCAACAAACTTCATTGAGTTTTATTGCTACTTCTTCCTTCATCGAGTCCGCTTGTTGCTTCTTCCCTCACTAAGTCTACCCATTGCTTCTGCCTTCATCAAGTCTCCTATGTTGGGTTGTTATATTATTTGTGGTGAAATTCGAGTTGAGGTAGATCGACTGATGGTCGAAGGTCGAGGTGGATCGACATCAAGTCGAATGTTAAGGAAGTCGACTAGGAAAATTCGAAGTCGAAGATATTGATGACAATTCAACTGAAAAGAGGTCGAAGTGCGAGCATGAGACAACCGACTAGAGACTGAATGAAGGATGACTAGTAGTCGACTAGTAACCTGATTTGGAATTCAATGGTAACAAAATATCAGGATTTGTGAGATTTGTATCCAATGATATGCACAGATTCGTAATCGATTTTGGGTGCCAATATTTGGATTTTTTCCTGTTGTAAAGCCTATAAAGAGCCATGTTTTAAGTCCATAAAGGATAATTCGAGAATGCAAAATGTTGTAATTCTAATTCATGGTAAATCGTAGGTTGTTGGTCATGCATACATAAGTCGATTTGGCTACAGGGTTGTTCTTGCATAGGCAATAGGGTATGATGCCAATTGTGTATTAGGTGTGGAGAAAGGTTAGGAATGTAACCTTTTATTATGATTGAATAAGACAACAAGAGAGAAGAACACTCAAAGGAATGTTGGTTTCTCCTAGTTAAGGGTTCCAGGGTAAAATATCAGTGTACTGTGTGATTTCTTGTTTCATTTATGTTCTTGATTAAATTATTCTTCTTTTATACTAGGATTAGTGTGGAAGTGTCTTTCACTTCCTAACATGTGGTATCATAGCTTCAGTTTTCCATGACAAGTGAGTGATCAGAGCAGTGCTATGCTTTGGCAAGTATATCAAATCTTGGTTTTCCAGTCTTGAATATGAAAACTAAACCCTAGGTATAGTAAGAGTCGTAAGTAATAAATTTTGTTAAAAATCATGGTAAAGAATGGCGAGTGGTTCCAAAATAGAGGTAGAAAAATTCAATGGCTAGAATTTTTAGCTTTGGAAGCTTAAAATGGAATATCTTCTTATGGATTGAGAACAATGAACAATGGTCTATCCAGGTACCTAACCGAAAGGAATGTTGACGAAAGAATGGGAGAAACTCAAAAGAAGAGAAATAAGTGTGATTCATCTTTGTCTTTCATATTCGGTGATGTTGAATGTATCAAGTGAATATTTGGCCAAGCAATTGTGGGACAAGCTGGGAAGCTTATACTAGTCGAAATATCTGGTAAATAAGTTGTTTCTCAGAAAGAAATTGTATCTTCTGAGGATGAGTGATGGAATTTCAGTGACTAAGAATTTAAATGCATTTAATACCATGTTAATCCAGTTATCATATGTGGATATTAATATCACTGGTGAGGAGAAGTGTATCATCCTATTATGTTCTTTGTTAGAGTCTAAGTTATCCCAATAGTTATCGACCCGACTAGGTTATGGAACGAGAGGATGGGACACATTGGAGAGAAAGGACTTCGAGATGTGAAAATAAAAGGTATGGTTGAAGGTTTTCCTGAATGTAGTTTAGAAGTCAACTTTTCTGAAATTGCATATATGGAAAACAAAGTCGGGTGAGGTTCCCATCTAGAGGAACAAGGGAAAATGGGATTATATAACTAGTACATAGTGATGTGTTTGGCTCGATTATAGTTCCTTCACTTGGTGGATCCATATATTATTTCTCCTTCATAGATGATTTTTCCAGGAAGACATGGATATATTTCCTGAGAAATAAATCAGAGGTTTTTGAGAGATTTAAGGAGTTTAAAGCTCTTGTGGAAAATGAGACAGAGAAGAGGATTAAAGTGTTAAGGATTTACAATGGTGGTGAATTCTATGGAAAAATAATTTGATCAGTTCTGTAAGCAGTGTGGAATATCACGCAAAAATACCACACCATATACCTTAGAACAAAATGGAGTTGCCAAGAGAATGAACAGGACATTGATGGATAAGCCAAGGACCATGCTCAATGGTGCTAGGCATGCACAAGAATTCTGGGTGGAGGTAGTCAACACTACACGATATATGGTGAATATGAATCCTTATTTGACGTTAATCGACATGACTCCAAATAAGGTATGGTATGGTAAGAAACCTTTGGTGGCACATATCAAAGTATTTGGCTGTGATGCATTAATGCATGTTCCCAAGGAAAAGAGGAGCAATATGGACAAGAAGGTAGTCAAATTTATTTTCATCGGATATAAATAAGGGATGAAAGGATATAAGCTCTTAGATCCTGCATCAAGGAGAATAGTGTACAATTGAGATGTGTTCTTCAGAGAATTAGAAGGTAAATCCAAGACTGGGGAATTTTTTCAAACTAAGAATAATCCTGATACTGTGCGGTTTGAACTAAGGAATGAAGAAGATGATTCAGATGAGTCCACTAAATCTAAGGAAGAGGTTGAATAACTGACTATGGTGGTAAGGAGGTCAAAAAGAGTAAAGAAACTAGTTGAGAGGTATAGTCCACCCAACTTTCGTTCTATATTCGTGCTAACTATTGTTGACGATGAGCCCAATTAGTTGGTTGGTGAGGCAGTCGACTCGGAAGAAGGTAAACTTTGGAAGGACACCATGGTCGAAGAGATGGAATCCTTGTACAATAATGAGACATGGGATTTATTCAAGTTTCCTTGTGGAAGAAAGCTCATTGGTAACAAGTGGGCATTCAAGAAGAAGATGAATGTTGCAGGACAAGTCGAGATGTTCAAAGTTTGACTGGTAGTGAAAGGTTATTCCAAAGTAGAAGGAGTTGACTTCAATGATATTTTTTCCCCTTGTTGCAAAATTAAATTATATTAGAGTACTAATGTCTTTGGCTACAGTATTCGATCTGAATATAGAATAGATGGATGTGAAGAGAATGTTCCTACATGGGGACCTAGAAGAAGAAATCTACATGAAACAACTTGAAGGATGTGTAGTAAAGGAAAATCAAGAGTTGGTGTGCAAACTCAAAAAATCCCTTTATGGTCTAAAGCAATCGCTAAGGATGTGGTGCCAAAATTTTGACACTTACATCCTTAGTTTGAGATTTGTGAGAAGCAAAGATGATCATTGCATATATTCCAAGGAATAAGGTGGGTGTTTCATATATGTATCTTTGTGTGTTAATGGCATGTTGTTGGTTGGAAACAACATGGATACAATAAAGGAGGTGAATAAGAAACTATCTTGGAAGTTTGACATGAAGGATCTCAGTGCAGCTAACTTCATTCTGGGAATGGAGATTAATATAGATCGAGTAGCTAGAAAAATATGGTTGAATTAGATGAAGTATATTGAAACTGTTATGAAATGATTCAACATGTAGGATTGAAAACCGGTGAAGGTGCCAATTCCTGTGGGAGAAAGGATTTCTATTGAACAGTGTCCAAAGACACAGGAAGAAATAGAGGACATGGCACATGTTCCCTATGCAAGTGTTGTTGGTATTCTAATGTATGTGATGGTCTGCACTCGACCAGACATTTCCCATACAATGGGAGTTTTGAGAAGGTACATGTAGACACCTCGAAAGGAGCACTCAACAATTATCAAGAGGGTATTCAGGTATTTGTGTGGCACAAAGGACTATGTTATATGATACCAAGGAAGACCTGGAGGTGACAGTGGTAAAGTGGATGTACATGGATTTTTTATGCTGACTGGGATGGATATATTTATCGATGGAGGTTGACCATTGGATATGTCTTTAAGATGTTTTATGGATCAATAAGATGGATGAGTAAGCGACATGCGATCGTAGCCTTGTCAACAATAGAATTTGAATACATGGTGGCCACTCATGGAAGCAAAGAAGAGGTATGGCTTCAAAGGTTGTGTTCAGGAATCGAGTTTGAGAAGAGAGTTATGAAGGTGAGTTGTGATAGTCAAAGAAAAATATTTCTAGCAAAGAACCTTGCTTATCATTGAAATACTAAGAACATTGATGTAGAATACCATTTAGTGAGAGATATGGTGGAAAGTAACAAGGTGCTACTAGAGAAAGTAGACATGTTGGAAAGCATAACAGACTCATTGACCAAGTCTGTGAGTGTCGGGAAGTTCTCTTGGTGTAGAGAGGCAATGGGAATTGCTGCACTGGGTCTCTGAATGAAAGTTCAGGAATATGTTGTTTCAGTAAAGAAGACAATGAGTGGGAGAATGTTGGGTTGTTATATTATTTGTGGTGAAAGTCGTGTCGAGGTATATCAACTAACGATCAAAGGTCGAGGTGGATTGAAAACAAGTCGAAGGTTGATGAAGACAATTGGGAAAATTCAAAGTCAAAGATATCGACAACAAGTCAACTGACAAGAGGTCAAAGTGCGGGCGTGAAACACTGACTAGAGACAAAATGAAGGTCGATTGGTAGCCCGACTTGGAAGTCGACTGTAACAGAATCTCAGGATTTGCGAGATTTGTGGCCAATGCTATGCCACAAATCTGTAATCGTTTTTGGGCACCAATATTTAGGGTTTTCCCTATTGTAAATCATATAAAGAGGCATGTTGTAAGGCTGTAAAGGATAATGCGAGAATGATTTTTTTTTTAATGCAAATGCATGGTAAATCGTAGGTTGTTGGTCATGCATGTGTAAGTCAATTTGGCTACAGGATTGTTCTTGCACAGGAAAAAGGGCGCGATGTCAATTGTGTCTTAGGTGTGGACCAAGATTAGGAATGTAACCTTTTATTCTGATTGAATAAGACAACAAGAGAGCATAACACTCAAAGGAATTTTGGTTTCTCCTGGTTAAGGGTTCCATGGTAAAATCTCGATGTACTGTGTGATTTATTGTTTCATTTACATTCTTTATTAAATTCTTCTTCTCTTCTTCTAGGATTAGTGTGGAAGTGTGTTTCATTTCTTGAAATCTTCACTACTTCTACCGTTACTAGGTTTGACAAAAATTTGAATTTCCAAATGGTAATTTTCCCAAAGCTTTATTCTTTGGCCCTCTTCCCAAGAATGAACTTGTAAAACATGCTAAATATCCAATTTGAAAAACATGATTTTGAAATTTTTATTTGAGGTGCTTATCTACATCTCCTCTATTCTCTGAAATTTTCACAATCTGAAGAATCCTAGAAAACAAGTTATAGTGAAAAATCCAAGATGAACTATTTGAAAGTGATCTCAAGACCATTCAAAAACCCTAACTTCCTGTTGGTCAGTTTGCATAGGTTGTTGAATAGGTTTTTTCATTAATTTCAAACTTGAAGGTGCATGGTGGTTCGCTAAGAGTTCCTTCGGAATTTGGGAATTCAGAGGTTGCAAGTTGAGAGAACTTTCAACATCATGATACATGAAATCATGAAACGCGAAGTCTCGACGAGATTGAAGCTGCACGGTGGTTCGCTGAGAGTTCCTTTAGAATTCAGGAATTAGAAGGTTGCAAGTTGAGAGAACCTTCGACATCACAATACGTGAAATCGTGAAACGCAAAGTCCCGATGGGATCAGGACCATCTAATCATGAAAGGTTGTGGGCCGTCAATCGTAGCGCAAAGTCTAGATGAGATCAGCACCGTCTAATCACGAAAGGCTGTGGGACCGTCGATCGGAGAAAAGTGGATATCGGGAAATCAGAAGTCAAAGGAAGGAAATATGATAGCATTCAAACTCGCAAAATGCCGAAATGAGAAAATCCAAAATGCCGAAATATTAAAGGCTAAAATGCCAAAACATGGAATGCCGAAATACCGAACCATTGATCTGACTCCATTTCGGATTTTCAGATACCGGGAGTTGGAAGTGATGAAACACTTCACCACAGGAATGCCAAAATGCCGAAATGTCGAAATGTGAAAAACACCTTTTGGTGTAGGTTTTGGATACTGGGAGTTGGAGTGTCAAAACACTTCACCACAGGAGTGCCGAAATGTCGAAACGTCGAAATGCGAAACGCTGAAAATTTCAGGGTTCGTGACTTGGAGTATTGAAACACTTCATCACAAGAAATGTTGAAATGCTGAAATACCTTTTTGGTGTAGGTAGTGGTTACCATCAATGGTCATGTGAGAGGGAGGAGCTAGCACAAAGCTAAGCTCTATTTCAGGGTTTTGTAACTTGAAGTGTCAAGACTCTTCGACATAGGATTGCCAAATTGCCGAAATGCGAAATACATTTTGATTAACCTGTGGTCATGGACAATGGACATATGGGTTAGCACAAGTGGTTTGTCGAAGCGCGCGAAGGTTATTCTATGATGAAAATTCAAAACAAATGCATGTTCATCGAATGGTGTTGGTTAATTATTTAAATTGATCATGTGGATACTGTTCTTCTTGATGCCTTGACCAATAATAATTTTTGTAAGGTAGTTATTCATTTATTGTAACTGAATTTTCGAAGCCTGAGGGTTTGAGTGTACGCTTTGAATGTACTGGGTAGATATAAGTGAAACTTGGTGAGATGAGGTGTGAGTGAATGGAATCAATGGTACAGTCATAGCTCTAAGGTAAAATTCATTTCTGTAAATGAAGATAAATCTGAAATAAAATCATATAGGGACAGTGAGAAGAAATGATGAAGATATAGCAGAGATCAAGGGTAGAAGAATGGATTCTGATATGATTATTTAAACAGAGAGGACTTGAATGTTGAATCCTTTGACAAAAAAGATAAAGAGTTGGTTTGCAGGTTCTTAGTGACAGAGAAGGATTTCAGGGTGGTAGGGAGGAGCAAGGTGAGACTATAAAAGTCTCTTGTACAAGTTGGTGCTTGTACATCTGGGAGTTGTAGCTTCCATTCAGTAGGTGCTAATGAAACAGAGGTAGCAACCTCATCTGGGTTGTAGGTCAGATAAAATAAGAATGTAAAGAGAAGTTGGAGCTTGCCTTTCATTCATAAGAAGAAGAGGTTTTTCCCTTTTGGGTTTCTTCATGAAAAAACACTGTGTCACTGTTTCATTTATGTGATTGTGTATTTATTGGTTAAATGTATTACTACAAGATAAATGTTAAAGGCATTATTTATTGATTAATAAGTAATCTTCTTATAAAGTGAAATAAATTTTATACAACTGATGCACCCCCCTCCCCCTCTTAGTTGATTTATCCTGTTCAACACTTCCATAGATCATATCTTAGGAAGTACAAAGAAACAACATCTGGAATTTTTACTTGAGGTACTTTTGTATGTATCCTCAGTTATGTAAACATTTCACAGTCTAAAGAGTCCCATAAAATAAGTGATAGTGAAAATTCTAAAATGACATGTTTGAATCTAACCTTAGGAAAATTTAGAAACCCTAACTTCCACAGAGCATATCTCCAAATGTAGAGCAAAAAAACATCTAAATTTTTTATGTGAGGTAATTCTGTATGTCTCCTCTATTTTGTATAAAATTCACAGTCTGAAGAGTCCCGAAAAAAAGTATAGTGAAAATGTTGAACTGACCTATTTGAAACTGATAGCAGGAGCATTCAAGAATTGTTGTAGTATAAGGGAAAGAATGAGAAGGTTTCCATCAGATCCTTATACATATAATTACACACTACAACATTATATACAAGAGCACACATACATATAGAAGAACATACACAAATGGGGGAGAACCATCAATATCTTTTATTATATATCAATCCAGAAAAACCTCTTCTATCTTTCCATGACATGATAGTGTATATATATGTGTGATATACAATTACAAGCCGGTTACATTCCTTAACTATCCATCCAGTCAACTCTAACTGACTATTCAAATGAATTCCTAACTAACTGCTGCAGTCAAATTGGATAGTCAAGTGACGGGTCTAGTCGGTGGGGCCGACTATCCCTTACAACATCTCCCCCCTCCTCAATTCCTTTCTTGTCCCGAGCAAGAGGGGAGTGTAACAAAATAAAAATAAAAATATATTGCGGCCTTATTGAGGTTATTAGAAAATGATAGAGAGAGAAGAGAGAAAGAATATAATGTTTCTATGAGGACCTTCCAAAGACAAGTTTCTTTGTTGATGCCTTGTCTATTGGATGTATTGTCTGGGTACATGTTTCTTGGGGGGATTCCCATGCATGAAGATGTATATTCGAAGGTAGAGGAGTGGATTCAACCTGTATATGAGATTATTCTAAACCTTTTATGAATAACTCTGGGGTCCTTGATTGATGGCTAACTTTTGGAGCATTGATCTAAGAAGCTGTAGGGTTGAAGAATTGGAAGTCCCTTTTGTAATTCGATGTGACCCCCAAATGTTCTAGCTGCGAAACTCCTTTGAATATTGTCTGATAGATAATGGGTGTTATGAGACGTAACAGGTGGTAGGAAATCATATTCCATTCTTCAATAATATGTTGTGATTCTATTCCAACTGACTTCAATTTTCCCAATAAATCCAACTTATTAGTTAATGGGACTTCTTGTACCATAATCGAGTCTAGGTTGAATTTTTCTTCATCTTTCTTTGTTTTTTTATCAACCTGGTCTAGGTATTTGGTGGCTTGATATGTGTCTATTTCTTCTTTGGATTTCTCTCTTATGTCAATGTTTCATCGAAACCTTCACAAGAGATCTAGCTAAAGAAAGTACAAACAAAGCTTAACAAGAAATAAAGAGATATTCAATATGGAAGAATGAGAAAATATATTCACACTACTCCAATGAGATGATGATTGATACATATATGATAATCAATATGATACAATGAATGGGTGGAATACACTCATATATAGGGAAAAACACTCCATAATTAAGAAAACCAATCAAGAAGTTAGATTTCCTTAGGAATGCATGCATGCATAATAGTGATGGTAAAAATAGAAAGTCTAAAATAGAACTAGTCAATCAACCCCCATTGAACTGGTGTGTCAAAAATATAAATTTCTCCAATACCCCCCTAAACATCACTATGGAGTAAAAAATGAGTCTCGGTTACTAGGCCATATTAGGTACTCATGTACAATGAAACTAATGAACACTGAATAAAAATGAGGAAACAGGGAGAACCACGTGGGAACTGCGCCCCCCCCCCTTCAAAATACAATGCATCAAAAGAAGAGAATGCAGTTGCTAGGGAACTGTGTTCTTCACTCCAAGATGATCCCACAAACCCTGAAAATTTTGCTCAATGAAATTCTTTGTGAAGATAAAAAAAAAATTATGAATCTGATGCAGTCCTTTAACAACATGTTTAGTCGTGTACCTCTTGATCCTGTGGACCCATCTGCACCTAAAAATATTCCTTGCTGGTAGAAGTAGAACCATATCACAAGTCTGATTCCCTAGGAGTGAATCATACTCCTTCTACATGGATGCTTTCCATAATGGATTTCCCATAGCCTCACTATAGGTCTGTGGATCGAAATATTGAACCATATAGAAATGCATGGGCATGTTGGTTTAGAAGTTGAAGGTACATGAGAATTCTCCTCATTATGAGATTGAGTCCTCCTCAAATTCAATGGATTCCCTACAAGAACACCTAATTCCTGAAGTGTGAAATGTGCCCTCTTGGGCATCTACTAAAGCTTCGACATTGGCTTCTCATTTGGATGTATTACCTGCTTATTTCCATGTATAGAATCTGAGTGTATGGAATCATCTTTGATGTCTGAAACTGATGGAAGCACAAGAGTAAATGCATGTTGCAATGGAGGTGCAAGCAAAGTACTCTTCTTATGTGTAAGTAGAAAAGAGGAGTCATCATCATAAAACTTAGTGAATTTATACAACCTTGACTTATCCACCTCACCAATTGCAATGATGGAATTTTCATGCATGTCAATTACTGAAACTAAATCTGATTTAAATTCAACATTTTTACCTTTCTGAGTGATTTGATAAACTAAGAGCAGATTCATAGAAATATTTGGAACATGTAAAACATTATCAAAACTGCCATTATGGAGTTCCATTCTCCCCTATCCTGCTACTTCTACTGGAGTATCATCCCCCATGAGAATATGGGGTCTTGAGCATGGAATCAAAGAAGAGAAAACTTCATCTTTCGTTTCCATATGATGGGATGCACCAGAATACATAATCCATGAATTAGATGAGGAATTAATTGCAACAAGACCATGATTATTACCTTTCTTAGGAGCAGGATATTCTTCCTTTTGCATCTTGACTCCCTCTGGAATGAAGTTTCCAAGGTTGTTCTGTTGAAGTGCTTATGCCATAAGATCGACATGTTTCTTCATGCATGTGGATTCTTCATGATTTGGTTTATTGTAGTAAGTACACTTCTTTCCCTTTCTTCTTCTTCTTGAACCTGAAGAATCCTTGAAGGGTTTGGAATAGCTCTCCTTTTTTGGCTCTGGATGTTGTGATTTCCCCTTTCCTTTATGTTTGGATTGTACTTTTCCATCATTCATGGTGAGTGCATGTTCTTTACGATCCTTTATTAGGCCCATTTGAATGAGTTTTTCCTGCTCATGTGTGAAAGAATCAATTAATTGATCCATGGTATGCATCTTCCAATTTCTTCCCATAAGATACCTACTAGAATGGAAAATGGAAACATAGACAACATATTTTGGTCCTAGCTTGGCCAAGATTGTTAGAATAAGTTGATCCACTTGTATAGAATTATCAATACCACAATATTCTAAGCTCAATATCAAATATTTAAACTTAGTAAATAAATATTTTATATTATCAAAACTTTTAGGATCCAAAGTATTCAACTCTACCTCAATCATATGACCTCTCATCTCATCCTTCTTTCCAAACAGACTTTCCAAGGTAGTCTAGATCTCATTTGGAGCCTTTCAAGAGGCAACATGAAACCATAAATCAAATGAAATAAATTCAAGAAGTCCCATGGCTTCATCCTTTCGGTTCGCCCATGTCATCTTCTCAATTGTTGATGTAGGTTTTGTTTCTGTCCCCATCGTCAAGTTGTACAATCCATTCCTTTTGAGTTGGAATTCTGCCTTGGGATTCCAATAAAAATAATTGTATGGTTTGAGGATTACCACCAATTTTGATTGTATAATAGGTGTCATATCCATCTCTCCCACTGTTTCTGAGAACCCTAAAAAAAAAACTGATAAATCACTGTAGAAAGGGCACTTTAAGTGGAAAAATTGTATCAGCTCCAGGAGGCAATATTTCAGCTTCGTTTCTGAGCAAACGGTGAGAAATCTTGCCAAACGGTTGAAAACCCACTTGCAGAGTGGGTCTATTTACTTATCTCCCAAGTTGTTTCCTCAAAATATTAATATTTTGGGAGATATAACTACAACAAGAAATATGTTTTTGGAGGCCATCGCACCTTGCCTTAAGAAATAGAGCAGCCAATTTTTAGTTGGCCACTCTTTTCCAGTGTATTGGGAGAGATTGGGTCTCCCTTTTCTAGTGTCTAGGGTGTGACCAACCAAAATTTTAAAATTCATAAGTTTCGGTGCGACGGTCGCTCCTTTCAATAGGGAGAGGATGCGACTATGTATGTTACACCGATTTTCTCGCCGAAACTCTGATTTCCTTATTCTTTGTCTTGTCTGGCTTGATCCAAGCATCGTAGATATGATACCATGTCAATGTTTCATCGAAACCTATACAGGAGATCTAGATAAAGAAAATACAAACAAAGATTATCAAGAAAGGAAGAGAGATTCAATATGGAAGAATGAGAAAATATATTCATACTACTCCAATGAGCTAATGATTGATACATAGATGATGATCAATATGATACAATGAATGAGTGGAATACACTCATATATAGGGTATAGCATTCCATAATTAAGAAAATCAATCTAGAAGTTAGCTTTCCTTAGGAATGCATGCATGCATAATAGTGATGGTAAAAATAGAACTAGTCAGTTAACTCCCAATGAACTAGTGTGTCAAAAATAGAAATCTATCCAACATCTTAACCATTCCTTTTATTGTTTAACCAATTCTATCTCAGCTTCTTTTTCTTTTGTAATGTGGTTTTTTATAGCTTCTTTATTGGTAGAATCAGTGGTTAGATCCCTTACTTTTCTTAAGTATTCAACTAATATTCTATGAACTCTTAGTTTTTTGTAGGTCAATGTGAAATATGTTGGCCTTGTGTTCATTACCGTATGCAACATTGTAGCTTATGTATCTTCCTGATCCAGATTTTGTTTGGCTTCTTTGAATTTCTCAAATTCCTCACACAAGATTGCAGTTGTTTGGTGAACTAGTCCTTTCTTGATTGCTTCTTAGTTTCATGTTGCTTTGCTACTTCAGATCCTTATTCTCTTGCACCAAGTATTGAATATTTTCTTGAATGTTGGCCCCAGTGCTGATGACTATGTCAACCAAGTGTTTTATTGTGACTAATGGATCGACTCCTTTCTCATGTTGTTCATTGCCCAGTTTTTCCATTTCTCTTAGGGTAGTGTATTTTAATACTTTTTTTTCTTTTCTTTTTCTAGACATGATTGAGGTACCACATTTTGTGTCTTTATTCCATCTGGTTATTTCTTTCATAGACGTTTCCTTGTACAATTTCATTATCTACTTGTATGATGTGACAGCTAGGTTGAATGTTGTTTTTACAGTAGGTTTTGTTGAATTGACTGGGTTGATTGATGTAAAAGTGTTATTTTTGGTGTGTTTCCCTTCCTATGCTTATCATTTTTCTTATTCTTTCCCTTGCCTAGGTGGTTTTTTTTCTTGTCTATTCCGATGTCGATGGCTTTTTCGGTGTTAATTTCCACTAGATTTTGTTCAACATTCTTCTGAGTAACAAAATTCTAGTTACCCTCCTTTTCTCCTTGGCTTTATAGGTTGGTCAGTTTTGTGTTGGTATTTATCTCTAGGTGATCCGATTGATTCTTATGAGGGCTTCCTGATGGTAGGATTGTTTGATTTGAGCCTATGGTATTTACATGGGTAGGTTGTGTATGATTGATTTTGTTGTCAACTAGTCCCTAAGTTTTCATACATGTTTCATCTTCTATCTGCTCTGGTATTCCTACTATGAGGTGTGATTCATAGGGGACTGATTGATTTGTTTTTTATTGTTTAGTTTTGGTTGAGATAGGAAGGTTATAACCTATTCAATTACGACGTCTCTTTTTCCAGCACCTGGTTGTATGATGTAGTCACGATCATATGACCCTGTCTAAGTTGCACTTCCTTGTTGACTGCTATTAGGATTGGGTTCAAAGAGTGTCTCCTCTAATGATACATGATGACGAACTTTCCTGGACTTTCCTTTATGTTCTATTATCTTTTGTGATTTCAAATTTTATTCAATGAATGGTGTAGCCTTTGGTGGAGGTGACTCTATTGTTAATATGATTGTACATTTCTTCTTTGGTGAAGGTTTCTTGCTTGGGTCGGGTTGAATATTTTTTAATCAACATGGGGAAACTGAAATCGACCAACTTGTATTATGTTCTTGTTTCTCTACTATCCTATGATTTTTTTGTGTTCTTGTTTCTACCTATTTTTCAAGAGACAACTTTGTTTTTCTTACTTCATCCTTCATTGCATCCATGACTGCCATCATTTCTTTGATTTTGGGACCAATACTTGACTTCAAAATATTTGATTCATTGCTTGTTCTTTTTCTTATTGTCACGTTCTTTTGGCTATTCTATTTGTGAAGGCAGATAAATTTTCCTTCATTAAGGGGTCACTAAAGTTGAGAGTTGTATCTAAATTGAATGTCTCTTGCCAGATGATGTTGATTTCCTTTGGTATTGTGGCAGGGTCAATGACTTGCTTTCTTCTGAGTACTTTCTCATGTTGTTTTCTCTTGGTCGAGTTTGTTTTGTTGGACAGATGGATGAATTATCAATATTTTGGATGAATGGAATAGTGTATAGGGATGCTTCCCTTTCTTCCTCATGTTTCCCATGGTTAACGGTGTGAGGATGGAGGAATTATCACTTAGTACATCTGGGGGAATCTGTGTCTAAACCCCCATTTTTTTGTCGAGCTCCTGGAATATTTGGAGCTTCATTGACTGATATTCCAACTCCTCAAGATCAAGACCTCCACTAACACTACACCAAAGTTTAGTATGGTCAAGGATTAGTCGTATGTAAGCACTTTCTGGTAGGGCTCGATGAACCTTTTATTCTACCCACCATTTTTGGGAGACATTATTTACATGATATACCCAATAATTGAACATTATTTCAGTGGGAAGAGATTTTGATGACCTGACGACTCTTGGTGCAAAGGAAGCATAATTTTTCATGGTCGGGGATTGTTTTAATGTAAATGTAGGTTCCTCGACTGGCCCTACTTGGATCATGGCTATACAAATTAGCAAGGATGGGACTCTAATGGCCCTGTCATTTCCTTGGAAATCTTTGAAGTTACTTTGTATCAGGTTAGCAATGTGATCTTCCCAGTCAGACTGAGCTCCTAACTCCAAGATTCATCCAATCAGTTCCAACATTGTGATTTTAACTTTTAAGGTATGACCTACAACAACGAAACATAATGAAACTATTATAGAGGTCCATTTAGAATAGGGGTTGATGATTTTGTTTATGAGAAACCCTTTAGAATTCTTAGTCATTTACCTCTTGTGAGTTCCTGGATCCAATCATTGGCATTTGAGGATTTGGGTACAAGTAAACCCCCATCTGGTATTCCATTTATCCTATGGATGAATACTCCAGTGACTCTGATTGGGTAGTTTAACCATAGATATCCATTATGGTACCGACTAATGAGAAATTTGATGGCCCCTTCTTTCCAAACATTGAATTCAGTGACTTGTGGTGCACCTAGGATGTGGTGAATGCCTGGATGTTCGAGGAAGTTTGTTTCCTCTTACCATCCTCCAATTTCCTTTCTCCAAGCGGTAAATTTTTTACAGTGTCGTGACCAGTCAATTTCTTCCATTCTTGATGTGCGTATATTTTGAATTCGTGCTTCGAGATTAGTTGCACCTGGTTTATGAGAAACTGGTACTTATCCCCTCATTCTAGGCATCCTTGAGATTTCTTGTTGAGCCATGATATTATGCAATAGTTCTTGAGTCAAGTGTGTGACTTCGGGTTCGAGACTCTACTTACGTAAATGCTATGGTGTGAATAAAAAAGAGGTGAAATCCTATGCCTCATCCAAATTTATAGGCAGAAGTAGGAGCAGGGTTTTTAATTTGTCTAACGATGTCATTAGTTTAGATGTCTTGGTCATGATGTCGAGTGTTTGGTTGTTCATGTGAGGTGACTGCTATCATGGTGGCATCCGAACGGATGGGGTTGGCCCATGTGATTTTAATGTCATTAACTTCTTCTTATAGTTTGGTCAAGTTGAATTCACTTTATTGAGTTATGTGCTTGATTTGATCATTTATGAGTTGATGTACGTGGTTGATTCGGTCCTCCCAATTTGTCAAATTCTTTTACTCATGATATCTGACTGTGTTGATTTCTTCTTTGTTGTCGATTCATCTAAGAATTGGTTGTTTAAAGATGTGTTTCCACTGCTTGGAGATTTATTGGTTACTTGTATTATCGATTCTAAGTGATCCAGGTGGATATTCATGGCCACCAACCTTTTCCAACTAGCTCAAAAACAATTTTCCGTCAATTTTGGTAATTTACTATTTTTAGTAGTTTTTCGGGTCCTGAAACTTCCAGAGCCGTTTTGAGGCTCTAAACGACGTTTTTTTTGGCAAAATGGGAAGCAATTTAGAATTGCCTTCGACATTTCCCCCAAAATGAACCTCCTTGACGATACCTTTCCAACGGGCTATCATGAACCTAAAACTGAGATCGTGTGCAAAAGTTACAACCCTAGGAAGTTGATGTACTAACTTACCCAAATGAGGCCCACATGACTTTTGGTGCTTCATCTTATAGGGTTAGTTTCTTGGATGTCTAGGGTTTTTGGAATTCCTGTTTATTGTAAAAATGCCTTCAGAGCCTCATTGTAATCATCTTCTTGCGAATGAGCACATCCATCACATCTCTTCTCAGAGATAATCCACCACCATTCCAACAAGCTTGTTTCTGCTGCATTTTACAGTTTCATCCTATTTCCTTATTGAATAGAAAACCAGTTTTATTGTATCTCTGTTAGTTTTTGTTAAGCACTTGTTAATAATCTGTAGTCATTTCATTCTACTCATAAAATCTGGATCAATGGTATAAGAGTGGTCTTATCCTTGTTGTCTTAATGCATGTCCCCAACGAGGTTGGAGTACAAAGAGTTGGGTCTCAAGCTTGTTTATCTTGAGGACTAAAGCTCTCGCACGCCCAAGCGACCTCTCATGGAAGGAGAAAATAAAGATGACGGTGCAGGAGATCCTTTCAAACTGTTGATTGAGGAATCCATCACACAACAGAGGAACGAGATGATGGATAGTTTCACACAAATCCTTTGGCGGCCACCAACAGGTGACGCATCTTCTTCGAGCGGAGGTGCTGCCCCCTTCAAGGTACAAATAAACTTCAATATTCCTATATTTGTAGACAAGTGGTTGAATCTACTATAAGGGTATTTTTCTGTCCATAACTTTTCAAATAGAGAAAAGATTACTTTTGCACTCCTCAAAGTCATTCCCCATGTCAAAGATTGCTGGGAAAATTTCTGTGAGAAAAAGGAAATAGAGGAACCCTCATTATTTACAGTCACGACCACCTAGGAATCCTTTAGGGATGCTATTAAGGAACAATACTACCCTTTCGAAACCTATGACGACTTATATACCAAATGGACCACATTATGGCAAGAAAGAGACCAAACAGTGCCAAATTTCACAAATATCTTCCATACCTTGTGCACCAAGCTGGGTATTAAAGATTTGGAGAGACATTTGGTGCTCAAGTATCGTGGTGCTCTGCATAGATACATCCAGACCAAAATGGAATTTCTGGACATCTCATCCTTGGGCGTGGCCTACCAATATGTCATCAAAATCGAGCATAAGCTCAAACAAAAGACGTGACAATTTGGGCCTAGGAACCCCTCACAACAAAAACCAGGAAAGGGCGGCCCCAACCCACAGAAAAAAGCATAGAAAAAAGATGGATAGTATTAGGACATGCAATCCAAGCCAAAAGAAAAGAAGGACACTGGAAAGACAAAGAAAGATACATGGAAGTGGTGCAACTTCCATAATATCCCTTGGTATAACATTGTTGACTTCCGCTCAAAGCAGTCGCTAGTGACCGAAGTGAAAGCCTCTGAATCAGATGAGGGTTTTTACTTTGAGCTAGAACCAGAAAGGGGAATATGGATCATCAACGCGGAACCTAGTTCCACCGTTGCTACCACCAAGCTCTAGCCTGGTGAACCAGACAAACCAGAAGAAGGAGAGTGCCTCTTCCATTCATATATGTGGGTAAAAGGCACCCCACTGCACTTCATCATTGATAGTGGTAGCTAGAAGAACCTCGTATCAGTAGAGGTTGTCAAGTGTCCGGCCCTGTCGACAATGCTGCACCCACAACCCTACACCATTGGATGGATCTACCAAGGAAGCGATCATCATGTCAGCCAATAGTGTCGATTGTCATACAACATCAAGCCCTTCAAAGATGAGGTTTTGTGTGATGTTTCTCCTCTTGAAGTTTGTGATGTTATTTTGGGCCAACCTTATTTATGGAAACATCATGTTGTATATGATTCTAGGCCTCATAGTGTTATTATTACTTTGAACAGGAAATTGTACAAGATACCCGAGGCAGTCCCACCTAGTGCTATTTCCTTGATCTCTGCTAAGCGATGCAGGAAGGTCATCTCTCAGATGGGAAAGTTTTTCTTCTTTGTGATTCGTTGTCAGAATAAGCGAAAGATCACAGCCACATCCACACAACAGAAGCAAGTAGATAAGGTCGTGGAAGAATACTCAGATATCTTCTCCTCACCTACTGGGGTACCTCTACACTTCTAGGTCAAGCACCCCATCGATCTGACCCCCAGTGCACCACTGCCCAATGGGCCAATCTATCGTTGTTCTCTATTATAGAATGAGGAGATGAAGCGACAAATATAAGAACTATTTCATAAGGAGCACATCCATCCCATTTCATGATCATGCGGGAACCCAATCATGCTGGTATAGAAGAAGGATGGAACCTGGTGACTCTACATTGATTATCGGGCTCTGAATAAAATCACAGTCAGAAATCGATACCCGATTCCTCAAATTGACGACCTACTTGATCAACTCACGGGGGCCAAATAGTTCAGTAAGATTGATCTAAAGTTTGGCTACCACCAGGTCCCGATAGAACAAACATATGTATGGAAGACCACCTTCAAGTCCAAGGAAGGCCTTTTTGAATGGTTGGTCATGCCCTTTGGTTTAACAAATTCTCCAGCCACTTTCATGATGATGATGGACGATATCCTATGACCATTCACCAATAATTTTGTAGTGGTGTATCTAGATGAAATTCTCATTTATAACAAGACTTGGGTCGAACACTTGCAGTGTATTCAGCAGGTTCTGCACACCCTGCAACAGCACAAGCAATACGCCAACTTGGAAAAATTCTCCTTCGGCATGGACATGGTCCATTACCTGGGCTACATCATTGATAAACATGGCGTACATGTGGATCTAGCCAAGATCCAAGTCATTCGTGACTGACCAACCCCAACCACACTCACTGAGCTTTCAAGCTTCTTAGGCCTTGCCAATTTCTACCGCAAGTTCGTGTTGGGATTCTCCCATATTGCATGAGCCCTCAGCCAAATAACCAGGGGTGGTGCTAAGGTGAAATTTGCATGGGGCCAGTCCCAAAAACAAGCGTTCGATGATTTGAAGCAGCGCTTGTGCTCAGCCCCATTAATTTCGCTAATAGACCTGCAACAACCCTTTGAGGTCGAGACAAATTCTTCAAAATATGATGTGGGCATCTTTCTCACTCAGCACAGCCACCCCATGGGATATCATAGTGAGACATTATCATATGTTTTCCACAAGTACCCTGCTTTCAACAAAAAAATGTACTCCATTGTGCAATCCTATCGCCAGTGGAGACATTACATTATTGGGAAGGAGATAGTCATCCACACTGATCATAAGCTACTGCAGTTCATGTAGACACAAGGAAAATTGCAGAACGACCGCCATCAAAAGTGGTCCACATACTTGCAACAATTCCACCTCAACATCAAGTATAAAACATGAAGCACCAATCACGTCATTGATTGCCTCAACAGACTTCCAATCACGACACTCACCACGGTGCTAGACTCTTGTGGCCATGAGACCTCTGGATGCCCCCAACTCTATGAGATAGTCCCGGACTTCGCCACCACCTACCAAATGTTGGGTGCAAATGCAGTTGTCGATAAATTCCATCTTTAGGATGGGTTGTTGTGTCGTTTGGGCCATATTTGTGCTCCATAAAGAGAGCGAGCGAAGCTGAACTAGGAAGCCCACTACAGTTGGGTGGTAGGACACTTCGACATCAAAAAGACAGTGGTGATGTTATAGAAACATTTCTAATTGCCGAAACTCTGACAGGAGGTCAACAATTATATCAGGTCCTGCACTACCTGTGTTATTGCCAAACCAACCGCTAAGAAATAGGGCCTATACACCCCTCTTCCTACTCCTGATAGGCCATGGGAATCCATCTCAATGGACTACATGTCGAGCCAGGTAAATGGCTGTGTTTTTCTGGTTGTTGATCGCTTTTCTAAGATGGCGATTCTGGTTGCCTGGAAGAAGAGAATCACAGTAGAGGCCACTACCAAGATCTTCTTTGAACGAGTCTGGGTACATTTTGGAATCCCAAAAACCATTGTCTCAGATCGGGACAGTCAATTTCTCAGCACATTCTGGTGGAGCCTCTGGTCACTGCTGGACACCAAGCTCACCAAATCCATGACCTTCCACCCCCAGACAGATGGCCAAACCGAGGTCGTAAATCAAATGATTGTGCATATCCTTCGCATGTATAATTCCAAAAACCCTCGCATATGGGATGAGATCATTCCCTATGTCCAACATAGCTACAACCAAGCCCTACATGGCTCAACCAAACATAGCCCCTTTCAGGTGGGTTTGGGATTCCAACCATTCGGTCCCATAGATGTTGCACTTCCCCTTGCGGTCACCTCAACCGACTCATATCCTACTCCAACTGAAGCTGACAAATCCACCTGGTTCATTGAGAGGATCCAACACATCCACCAATAGGTTCAGGATATCCTACATAAGTTCAATGAAAAGCACAAGCAATTCCATGATTAACATCGGGTGCCACATAAGTTTCAGGTGGGTGACAAAGTTTGGTTGAACTTACAGAAAGAATGCCTTACAGGACCCCATCTGAAGCTTTGCGCACTCCGTTATGGGTCATACACCATCACCAAGGCCATGGGAGATAATTCTTTTGATCTCAACAATCCTCCTTTCCTTGGCCTACACCCAGTGTTCAACGTGGATCTCTTTCGCCCTTATTTCCCACCATTATTGGACACCTCAGAAGTAGAAGAACAACTGACACCAAGAGATATCAACCCCGAATGCATATATATATATATATAGCATCCCATGATCATATTGTGGACACATAGATCAAGGGAACTCAACATCAAAGGATCCATCTTTATTGACTCATTAAAGCAAGGCAGCTCCTGCACCAAGGCAAGTGGCTCACCCGGGGCCAAATTTGAAAAACATTTCCTCATCTAATGGGGGAACTCAATGCAATGGAGACCATTGCTTCCTAAGTAGGGAGGATTGATCCAGGTAGATATCGGTGGCCACCCACCTTTTCCAACTGGCTCAAAATAATTTTCTGGAAATTTTGGTAATTTGCTATTTTTAACAGTTTTTCGAGTCCTGAAACTTCTGGAGGTGTTTTGAGGCCCTAAACGATGTTTTTTGGGAAAACGGGGAGAAATTTGGAATTTCCTTCAATGTTTCTCCCAAAATGAATCTCCTCAACAATACCTTTCCAACGAGATAACATGCGCCTAAAACGGAGATCGTGTGCACAAGTTACGACCCCGGGAAGTTGATGTACTAAATTACCCAAACGGGGGCCCACATGACTTTTGGTGCTTCATCTCCTAGTGTTAGGTTTTTGGATGTGTAGGGTTTTTTTCATTCTTGTTTATTGTAAAAATTCCTTTAGAGCCTCATTGTAATCATCTTCTTGTGAATGAGCACAGTCGTCACATCTCTTCTCAGACACATGTCGCCACCATTCCAGCAAGCTTGTTTCCGCTGCATTTTACAGTTTCATCTTATTTCCTTATTGAATAGAAAACTATTTTTAATGTATCTCTGTTATTTTTTGTTAAGCACTTGTTAATAATTTGTAGTCATTTCATTCTGCTCATAAAATCTGGATCACTAAGTTTGCTTGATTGATATTTTTCCTAGTCAACTATCCTTTGAGACTCGTACTTATAAGTTTTTTTCTCGACCAGTTCACTTGTTTAGATAATGACATAGATCTTGATTAGGTATTGATTTTTCTCTTTCTTTCTATAATTCATCTTTGTTTTCTGACCAGAGGCTTTGCTCTCTTCTCATTTTTGCACATTTCAATGCTTTGATGTTTCAAATTGATTGTATATCTTGTACTTGTCAAACGGTGTCTCTATATCTAATTATGGAACCAATTTATTAGTTACGTTATTTTCCTTAATCTTACTTAGCTTTTCTTTTGGTACACCTTTTCCCTTTTTCCTCTTAGGACTTCATTTTCCCAAAACAGTTTTGATTTCTTTTGTTGTTGCTTATAGAAGTTCCTCCTCTTATTTCAATGCGAAGTCTTTAACGAAGTTACTTTTGATTACGTTCTAGTCAAATGTATGTCTAGATGCTACTTCAATATTATACCATTTATGTGGCATGTCGGATAATGTGTTCAAAAATATGTGTGGCCATAATCATTCATTTTGGTATCTTTCTTTTTTCCATTCCTTCTCACATTGTTGGATGTGAGCTACTAGGTCGAAACCAGGTTTGAAAGTCAAGATATTGAGAGTTGTCGATAATTTTTTTCCCCCAACCCTTTTGAAAAAGTATAAAGTGGCAGTGTTCCATGTATGTAGTCGAGGTGCATGGTTTTCCTGTTGATTTTTTAGATTCTCAGATATGATAGTTATTGCCTTATGATTTCAAAAACAAAATTTCCTTTCATGCCATAGTTATCATAGAATAACTATACAATGAAAATATTAACTACAACAATGCAGCAGAAATAACAAGATCTAGAAATAATAACCATTCACAGTAGACACAAGAACACATGAATTTATCCTGGGAAACTCAACCTTGGGAGAAAACCCAACAACCTTTCTTATAGAAGAATCAAGTCCAATATATTACTAGTACATCACCATCAATAACACAAAATACCATTTAGTGAATTTCCTCCCTAAGCCTATTATCTCCAAGAGCTAGAGTCTCACTAGAATAGCCAAAATACAACCAAGAGAGAGATTCTCCTAGTCTAGCACCTCTCCAAGTGTGGCACACTCACCAAGAAAACAAGAACTCAAAGAGATAGTGAAATACCACAATTGCAACTAACAATTAGTTATTGCATACTACAAAAGGAGAGTTGTGTGTGTACAATTGAAATGACTCTGCCTATATTTATACTTGTCCAGGTGCCTTTATTTTTCTTGTGGGGTCAACTTATCTTCTCGAGTCTTGAATTTTACTTTATTGCTTTCCTTATTTTAGTGGTAGGGCCAACTTCTCTTCCCGAGTCTTAAATTGCTTCCTAGGGCTTCTTTAATGGTCTTCTTTAATGGTCATATGGGTCTTCTTATACTTCTTGGATTTATTATTTTTGTAAAAAATTTGTCCTTGAGCATGGTTGATGTAATATTCTCTGGAATGCACCTAGTTGATGTATTTTTCTCCCACATAGCATCTCAAGTCTCTCTCAGTCCTTGTCAAGTCACATGAGCAAGGATAGAGACTACACCAGGGCCATTCTCCTTAGCCAATTCACATGGCCATCGGAGAAGAATTCCTACCCGATACTTACCTCTAGAGAAGCATCTACACCTCGAGTCTTTGTCGGTCTTGTCAAGTCACCTGAGCAAGGATAAACACTAAACTTGGGACATTATCCTTATCCAAGTCACATGGACATTGGAGGAGAATGTATGCCCGATGTTGTCCAAAATATCAACACTCCCTCTCAGCGAGGAAGACATTCTGCATCATGCCAAACTTGTCCCTTGACCACCTCAAGTCTTTATCAGCCCTTGTCAAGTCACATGATCAAGGATAAACACTGCTCCTAGGCCATTCTCCTTAGCCAAGTCACATGGCCATCTGAGGAGAATGTCTTCCCAATGCTACTCATATGTCCATTTCCTTGGACATAGGATTGGTGATAATGTCCACAATTTTCTCATATGTAGATGTTTACTAGAGCTTCATTGCTCCCTTCTACATCATGTCTCAGATGAAGTCTTGCAAGAAGATTCTAAAGCCACACTACTTTATGATTTGCGACAATATATGAAATATACTCTATGTCTATTGCATTGAGTGCTACAAAATATTCCTTTTTTGAAATCGTAACTGATCCCAAGATGAAGCAACACCCCAAGGTGCTCAATCTATCTACTCCACTCCTTGTCCAATCAAAATATATATATCCCTGCAACCTCACTTCACCAATTGAGACATATCTAAGAGCATATCCAATTGTACCATGAAGGTACCTCAACACATGCTTTACTGCAACCCAATATTAGTGTCTCTACTCTGCCATAAACTAGCTCAAGGTGCTCACTACAAAGAAAACATTCAGCATAGTCTTAACCAGGTACATCAAGGATCCAATCCACTTCCTTTACATTGTGGGATCCACCAAATAAATATGAAGAAAAATCCCTCAAATTATTCATATTTTTCTCCATAGGTGTAGCCATGGACTTACAGTCCATCATACCGAACCTACGAAAAATATCAATTGTACATTTTCATTGTTTAAGGAAAATCTCGCCTAGTCTTTGCCACACCTCTAATGCCAAGA
The DNA here is from genome assembly GCA_009831015.1 of Picea engelmannii. Lineage (NCBI taxonomy): Eukaryota > Viridiplantae > Streptophyta > Pinopsida > Pinales > Pinaceae > Picea > Picea engelmannii. The sequence continues at coordinate 657,833 of ML776717.1, read as the reverse complement.
AATAGTACATTTGACCAAGATCCTCCACCTTGATATCTAAGGTTGACTCCCTCTATCATTGAATTAAGCTCTGTTTTTTGGTCTTCCTCACTGGTTACTCCCAGTGTGACTGAGGAAAAATCAATACCCCAGTCCTCCTGACTGACTGCCTCCTCTGTCACTATAGCAAAGTCTACTGAAACAAGGGAATCCTACCATGGGGTCTCACATATCCTAGAAGCCTCCTACATCTGAATATTTTGTCTGGCATCCTTAAGTCATGACATCTGTATCAGTCCTGGAAGATGTCTCTCTCCCACCTGAGCCAGCTAACTCTCTCTGAGATCATGCTCTTCCTGTGAAAAATTACTCCCTCTGAGTTTGTACAATCTCCATATCCATCTTTTCCCTTTGCATTTGTTGACTTCCTATGAAGTTTGATCTCCTATGAACTATCTTGGGAGGTTATTCCTCCCTACTGGATCCTAAGGGATGACTCCCTCTGAACCCTAGCTCCTTCTGAGATGGTACTTGGTGGGACTATTTTCCTCACCACTGGTGGAGCTACCTACTCCTCCTCATAAATGGAAGGTTTGTAATCAATGATATGACTGATCGATGTCATATAACTCAAGAATATGTGAGTTCATTTTATCTCCTTGAAAGTATCATGGGGAGCTACATGCCCCTCTGCATCCTTCAAAGTATCACGAAGCCATGTTGGCCTCTTGCTAGTCACTCCAACATCTCTAGGTATATCCACTAGCCTGGCCGGCTCTACTAATATTTTTAAGAATGAGCAATTGGACTAGAGGTATTTGTATGGTCATCCTATGGATCCTTATTCTCACTATCAATTTCCATATGAGACACTATGTATCCCAAAAAATTACCCTTCTTTCCAGAAGGTTCTAATTGCATCCTCTTCGCCTTTGGTACATGAATGTATACTTTAATGCACATAACTCTATGTCTGAATAGTTTGCTCCATGTATCAAACTAGAGACCTTCTGACTTGTTTTCTCCTGCAACCATCACTATATCTCCCTCTCATAGCTATCACTTGTGACCTGCTTCTAGGGAGGGTATGATTGTTCCTCTTAATGCACAAAATACAAGATCACTTCTTGGACAAGGTTCCTTGGTATTCTTTTCAAGTGTACATCCTCTGCAAACACCCTTATGATATAACTTGAAAAACATGTACAAGTGCATAAATCTAAAATTTGTATCACCATCCATATTGCCTTCTAATATGAGATAGGAAACCATCTTGACAAGAAAGAGTCATAAATACATCAACAAGCCTGAAAAACTTTAAAAATTCAACTTTTGATTTTGACTTTGATCAGTTAACCTTTGACTTTGACTAAAATTTCAACCTTGAAGTTTTAGAAATTTGAGAGCACCAATAGGTGTGCTAGGTCAGGGTGAGTTGGTTTATGTAGAAATTTTCCCCTACGTTTTAAGAAAAGTGCCCAATGATTTTTAGATAAGGTCTAGTTTTATGACTGTGCAGTGGCAATATTTCAACAAATCTCTAATACCATGTTGATTTTTTTTTGATTCTCATATCTGATATTTGTTGCCTTATAATTTCAAAAAATAAATTCTTTCATGCCATAGTTATCATAGAATAACTATACATTGAAAATCTCAACTACAACAATGCAACAAAAATAACAAGATCTAGAAATATTAACCATGGATAGTAGACACAATAACACATGAATTTATCCCGGGAAACCCAACCTTGGGAAAAAACCTATCAACCTTCCTTATAGAAGAATAAAGTCCCAGATATTACTAGTACATCACTATCAATAATAGAAAATACCATTCAGAGAATGTCCTCCCCAAGCCTAGCATCTACAAGAGCTAGTGTCTCACCAAAATAGCCAAAATACAACCAAGAGAGAGCTTCTCCAAGTCTATTTCCTCCTCAAGTGTGGTGCACTCACCAAGACAACAAGAAATCCAAGATATACAAAATTACCACAATTTTAGTTGACAATTGGATAGTATGCACTGCAGAAGAAGAGTTGTGTGTGTCCAAATGAAATGACTCTGCCTATATTTATACTTGTCCAGGTGCCTATCTTTTTCTTTTGGGGACAAATTATCTTCATCGGTCTTCAATTTTACTTTATTGCTTTCTGTATTTTACTGGTGGGGCTGAATTCTCTTCCTGATTCTTCAATTTCTTCCTAGGTATTCTTTAATGGTCAGATGGGTCTTCTTGTACTTCTTAGATTTATTCTTTTCATAGAAAGGTTGTCCTTGAGCATGGTTGATGTAATATTCTTTTCCATGCACCCAATTGATGTATACTTCTCCCACATATAATATCGAGTCTCTCTCGGTCCTTTTCAAGTCACATGATAAAGGATAGAGACTACACCAGGGACATTCTCCTTATCCAAGTCACATGGACATCAGAGGAGAATTTGTCATTCTCCTTAGCCAGGTCACATCACCATATGAGGAGAATGTATAATATGATAATACATGGAGAACATCAATGCCCTAGTCCATTCTCCTTATCCAAGTCACATGGCCATCATAGGATGATGTTGATCCATTCTCTTTAGCCAAGTCACATGGCCATCAGAGGCAAATGTTGGGAAATTTTCCTTAGCCAAGTCACATGGGCATCGGAGGAGAATGTTGGGCCATTCTCCTTAGCCAAGTCACATGGACATCAGAGGAGAATGCATGCCTGGTACTTCCATCTGGAGAAGCATCAGCACCTCAAGCATTTTTTGGTATTTTCAAGTCACATGAGCAAGGATAAAGATTACACCTAGGCCATTCTCTTTATCCAAGTCACATGGCCATCGGAAGAGAATGTATGCTCGATGTTGCCCAAAACATCAACATTTCCCACCATCGGGTGGCTTAAACCATGAAAGACTCAACTAGACTTTAAATTCTTCCTTGATATCCAATTAACTTGGACACTTCTTTGATATGAATTGATAGAGAATTACTTTCATTGAATCGCATGGGTTTCCTTGAGTTTATATGAGTCGAGATGAGTTTTGACATTTACGTTAACTTTCTTTTTTCAACAATTGGTACAACTTGTACTGAGAAGAATGATTTTGATATTGCTATCAATATGGCTTCTATCGACCAAAATTATTTTTCTTGAGCCTCATAAGTCTCCATTTTCTAGTTGTACAATTCTATATCTAAATTTTTTCCTATTGATAAGGGAGGTCCGACTAGGATTTCTCCTTCACTATTTGGCTCGAAATTGTCTCTTTGCTCATTATTTATTTGATATAGTTGTTGGAATTCTTGATTTCCATCCCATCTATCTCCCAAGGTTTTCCTTCCTTTGAATCTAATGGGATTATAATTTTTCTTATGCTTCCTTTGATTTTGATTCTATCTCTTTCAAGAGAGATTGTAGCTCACATGTCTCTTCCCCATGGTTTACCAACTAATGCAGGATAGGTAGGGATTGCTTCGACCAAGTTGATTACTTCAAAATAGACTCTCATTGGTATTCCCATTATGGATGATATTACACTTTTAAGGGTACTAATTGGTTCAATGAACCTTTGATTTGCTAGCTTCAGGAAATTCATGGTTGGTTGTAGCAGTGGTTTTCTGAGTTGAATCCATGTTTCCCTTGGGAGTATATTTACTTGAGATCCAAAATTGACTAGGACTTCCTTGATAATGTGTCTGTCAATTTAGAGGTTGAATTGTGGGGCGAATTCATTGGTATGTCTTTCTTGAGATAGTTGGCATATATTTTAACATATCTTTAGTATTATTTATATTCTCTTAGAATAATTAGTAGGTCGATCAAGTGGTCGACCGACTACTTTTATTTTAACAGCTATAGAAATTCATCTAATGTCATATCGAAAATATTCATATGTTCTCCCCTATTTTTTTTATCCAAGTTGATGTTCTTGAAAAAATTCATCGCTTCCCGCATCAGTTTGTCTTGTTGATCTAGATCAAGGTATATTTGTCGGTCTCTCCTTTTTCAACTTGTTGGTTCTAGATAAATATCCAAACCAAATTTTGAATGTGTTACCGCATGAAGGTTCTTTGAATTTAGAATCTATTAATTTGGCATTATGCACAAAATATTTACATTTCTATTGTTCATGAATTTTTCTATTACAATGAGAGAGTCCTCTAGGGGATGATCTCCTACTCCACAAATATTATAGAACTTGAGATGAGTTATGTATTTTATGGGACAATTTGGGATTATATGATCATATTTCCAACAATTGAATAAATAATAATGTTCTCTGCCATGTCCTCTACCAAACTTTCCTCATCATCTACCTCAACCTTGATAACCATATCGACCTCATCCTCTGTATCCATTTTGATTTGCTTGGTCGACATGTTGGTTGATCAACTGTGTATGATATATTGAGTAAATATTTGGTCTGTTCTTTTTGTTTATCTAGCATTACTGAGTGGAATGCACCACTTGGGGCATTCATTCCTTAGAATTTGCGGGAAGTCTCTTGTTGCATGATTTGTCAAGGCTTCACAAACATCATAGTATGTTTCGATCTAGATGTGTATGATTGTTGGGTCTAGTGCATCACTGAAATTGTAGTGATATTTTGTGTGACGCTCACTTGATAAAACGGTACACCAGAGTTTGTTGCGTGCAATTGACATGCTTTCAATTGATTGTTGTAGCTTTGTGAGCTTGTCTTTGTAACGACCCTACTTAAATAGATGTATAGGATTATTAATTATAATTAATTTAATAATCTAACTATCCTAAAATATTAGCTAAACAATAATTATTTCTTAAATAACATTAACTAATTAATTATTATTAATTAGTTATTCATGATTGTCAAGGATTAATTAATTATTAATTGACTCATTAATTAATTAAGTAAAGAATTAGAGGGGGTTAATAAATTATATTGTTAAATTAAGCTTGCATATTTGGGAAGGGATAGGACATTAAATATAGGATAAAATAATAAATAAAGGAGATAAGGGGCATTAACTACGAAAGGATAAGATAAGGTAATAATTGGGTAGGTAGGGAAGTAAATGAGGGGGAGGGTGGTGAAGGAGGAATATGGAGGGGAAGGAGGTTTATGAGGGGATCATTCTATGGGAGATGGGGGATTGTTTTATGGGGCTCTCCTAGATTTGCAGAGGGGGGAGTTGAGTTTTGGAGTCGAATTGGATAAGTACAGGCACCGGTTTGTTGGAGGTTTTGGGCACGGGGGCCAGGATATCCATATGATATCCTGGAGCTAGGTAGTTGTCCTCGTTGGCAGGGAGGATAGTAGGTTTGGGCAGTGTTTACACAGTGCAGCAGCGGTCAACAAGGCAAGCGGACAAACGGAGGGTTAGCATCAGAACCAAGTATTTAAAATTATGCATTGTTTTTAATCTGTTATAAAAATTTATTATTCGTTGTTAAATTTACATGCGTATGTGTTAAAATAAAAAGGAATTATTGAATTTTCATAAATCTAGTAGAAGTTACTATCTTGTTGTAGAATTACTGGATGTTAAATTAATATGGCCACAACAGTCTTCCAAAAAAATTTAGTGATTATCGAAGATAGGGTTCCTTTGTCATCCATTTTTATTTGTTGTGCTTTTTTCAATATGTATTCTCGTGACTGAATATTGTAACATTCAGAGGATAATTTTGATATTTTGTAGTAATCTTGTTGCATACCATTTTACTAGAAAATTTTTGTCGATTGTGTTATGGATTTGACTTAATAAATATTTAAACCTCTTTTCATATTCTCGGACTTTTTCACTCGGATTTTGTTTGATTTCTCTGAGTTTTTTTTCTTCCAAGTGATTTCTATATTGAGTTATAAAGAACTTGGGGAAGATTTGCTTTATATCAACCTTTGAACGTTGTTGATTATCTATATAATTCATAAATTATGTAAGTGTTCTGGCTCGGAGGGTGACACCGAACTGTGCCATTTGTTTTCCTCATCAGTTATGTCGGTTGCATATTAAAATTTCTTGCATAGCAACCAATGTTGCTTAGGGTATTCATCGCCTTCGTAAATCAGGATATAATTTAGACACATGTTTTATTTTTGAGATTGCTTCGAAAATGGAACTATTGTAATATTTTTTGTCAAGGTCGTATGAGAGGTTGAATTACTTTCTTGAGTGGGGTTCTAGATTTTTTACTCGACTAATATTTCGAATTGTGCACAATCGTCTCTTGGTATTTGAGCATCTATTTGACAAGATTTATCTAAATATTCGACGAATCATCCTTTGCAGGGTTGTGATGGTTCATTTTCACTATCTGAATTATAATATTCTAAAAGTAGATTTGGCATGGGGGTGGCATACGTGAGATCCCTTATATGAAAAATTATATCTTCTAGGTGGTCTTCACCATTTTCTTGTGCTTTAATTAGCATTTTGTCTCTTATTTGACTAGTGTTATTAGTTTGATACGACACTCGTTGTGACTGTGTATCTATGTGAAGCCTTTGTCAGAGGAAGTATATAATAACCGGGCTAGGACTTCTTACAGGAGAAAGTTGAATTTCGGGTCCCAAGTCATTGATCTCCATGTCAACTTGGTCATTGTCTTGATGGGAGACATTAGCTTCCATACTCAATCGTAAGCTTCCACTCATCCCAGGAGTCATCGAGGCACTCTCAAGGGCCACTCCAACAATCTGTCACACTTCGGTAGGTTTTCTATGAGATTTTCAGAGATCCCTCTCATTCCACAACTCTTCTCGTTTATTTTTCCTTTTATCTCACTCTATTTTTTTAATATCTATTAATGGTTTATGAATATGCATTTGATGTGCAGATTTCTCATTTGAATTAGTTATCTTTCTCTCGACTTCTGACATTTTCAACTTGGTCATGGTTCAACTTCGATTCAACTTTTGTCTTTGAAATTGACTTATATTGACACATGGATCATCCATACTCCCAAACCCAACCCAAATTACTCACGGTCGATGGTTTCCATTGTCATTTTTCATATGTTCATTTCTTTAATAAGTACTCCCAAGCCTCTCTGGTATATTTACAGTTAAATTCCAAGAAAACTTCCCACTCTTCTTGTCTCTTTCACTAGTTGGAGTTTGGAGGGGGATCTTTCAAGGGGGGTTGGTATTCGATAATGTCGTTGAATCCTTTGTCTAAGAAGAATTTTTTCAACAGGGAGGGGACGATGCAAAGGAATCCATCATGCAATTTTGTATAGAATTTGTTCTTGATGGTCTGAACTAACTCTTTATCTTCAACAACTTGATCTTTGATGTACTCTTCAAAAATTCTCTCGACCCACTCATTTAAGTTTTTTCCCACTCCATTTATGATCTTGTGCATCAAATACTCATCGGAAGTGGGTTTTCACATTAGGATGATTGATAAATCCAAATAGACTTCTAGAATGGCTTACAGAAACATTTCATGAGTTTTTGAGAAGAATTGAGCATGTGCTTCAACGAGCGTCAATTGATTTATTCTTGCATAATTTTTTATGTAATTCATAATTTTACACTCCCACCATTTGTATATGTCTTCCAAAGTTAGCATATATGTGCATTTTGTTGCGCATCCCCGAGTTTAGAAATACTGGAAACAAAATCAATGTTGTATTCTAAGGGAAAGTACGATAAGGTTGTCAGTAGATCCTTACATAGAGCATTACACACACTATAGCATTGTATAAAAGAGCACATAGACATATAGAACAAATACACAAATGGGGGAGATCCATCAAGAGATTTTATTATATATCATTCCAGAACAACCTCTTATGTCTTTCCATTACATGATAGTGTATATATGTGTTATATATAGTTACAAGTCGGTTACATTCCTTAACTATTCAGTTGGTCGACTCTAATTGAAGGTTCAAGTGACTTCCTAACCGACTACTACAATCAACTTGGCTAGTTGATTAATGGGCCTAGTTGATGGGGCCAACTAGCCGCTACAATAGGAACCCTAACTTCCACATGGAATATATATGAAAGTACAATGAACCAAAATCTGAAATTTTTACCACATGTACAACAAGATATCTCTCCTATCTCTTCAAACTTTCAAGGTCTCAAACATCCCAAAAAGTTTGATATAGAGAAAGTGCCAAACTGACCTATTTGATATCGATTTCAAGAGAATTTAGGGACCCTAAATTCCATAGGGAATATCTCTTAAATTGTAGAAAACCAACATCTGAAATTGTTACGACATGTACACCAAGATCTCTCCTCCATCTCTTCAAAATTTCAAGGTCTGAAATATCTAAGAAAAAGCATTATTGTGAGATTTCCAAGATGACCTAGAACTGATTTCACAACTCTTCCCTTTTGGAATGATATTCAATATTTTCTCATCTACTTCTTCAAAAGTTACTATATCTTGCACCCACACACTTTCTCTCAATACTATCTCTTTTTATACTTGCTCATAACCCTTCATGAAGGGACATGTCCATTAATTAAATAATTAAATCCCAATACCATGGGAAAATACCTCAAACCCATGGGTTTGAAACCACCATTTTACTTTTTACTTTTCAACACGTACCCTTTTTTTTAATATACTTATAAACACACACGCGCACACACACACACACACACACATATCTCAGAAATGCTATGTATATTGTAATTCCATAATATGACATTAATGAAAACATTAATCCTTTGACCTCAATGACAATAATTCCAACAATTATCATCAACCTCCATTTCAACAACAAAATTTACTAGGTCCTCGGAACTTTGAGTACTTTTGTTGTTAGTATTCCTTTTTCTTTTAGTCTCTGTAACAATATGTGTTTTCCCAATATTTAAATAAGGGTGGTCATCTTGATCATCTCCTCATGCACACCTTTCATTACTCTCTCATTTTCCCATATTAGGCTCTTGGCCTTGTTGAGTAGAGGAGGAACTCTTGGGTGGGAGGGAAGTAGAGCTAGTGTGAGCACTAGTCTTTGTTCTTCCTCTTTGCTTTGACTTTTTCTATTGATGATCCTTCTTGGATTCTATATTTTTGACTTGGGTGTTTGAAATGACTTGTGTAACCAAGTCATCATCACATATCTATTCATCTTTTATGAACAAAATTTGTTGGTATTTGGATCATTGTTATCAACATCCTCCATATTTTCTTCGATTATTGTGAACATAGTACTTTAACCAATTGAAGATAAGTGAGAAGAAAATATTTATTTGGGGTTGAAACCCTTGCAAGCTTCCACTTATTTCAAATTGAAAAAAAATTAGTAATTTAGAAATTTGGGTCAAATGGGTTAATCCCTTGAATGCAATGTGGGAAACATGGAAAGGTAAGGAAATGAATTGTTGTTTCCTCTTTTTATCAAACAAGGAAGACCTTGACATGTATTGTCTACACACTTCATCAAAACAATACATGTCACTAACAAAATTGGAAAGAAATAATGGTCTTCCTTCAAACCCATATAGTCTAATGTATGTAGATTTATTTTTATAGACACAAATTCCTTTTCCTTTAAGAAAATATAATGCTTCCTGTGAAACTATTGTCTATAGTGTTCTAGTAAGGATATATTAAAATTCCCTGACATGTTTTTCTTCAACCAAGAATAATTGGAAGGGTTCCTTATGTTTCGACAATACAGTATACTATAATTGAGCGGGGTCATTTTCAACATCAACACTACCACTTGAGGGTAATCCTTTAAATACATTACTTATGTGACAATTAATACCAAATAGGAGGCCATGAAAAATATATTTGTATTCATATAGTTGGAGATTTGATAAGATATTTCATTTGAGATAATCTCAACACAATCAAATATTACTTCTTTCGAAAGGATAAATATAACACATATAAGACATACCTTGGAATATGGGATGTGGATTATTGTCTCATCAGTCGTAAGAAAATCCAAGAGAAATCATGATATGGATTAGATAGTATGTTAATATCAACTTGAGTAGTATTAGTTGGCATTGTAGCAGATGATGCTAGGAAATCCTTTAACAAGTTCGCACCACCACCCTATGAATCTAAAAATGAATCAGCTTCCAAAAGTCAGAGGACTTTGTTCAGGGTATGAAGTCAAAGAATTCTTTTGAATATATTTGGAGTCAAGAGAATACAGTTCTTTCCTTCTGGAAGAACTCGAATCAACCTACATTTTGAGTTGAATTTACATGCATGCAAAGAAACTATTTCTCTGAAGTCGAAAGCTTCAGGAATGCAAATGGCTTTTACTAGACTAGTTGTCCAAATATTACTAGCAAGATTTTTCTCTGGAAAGATGTGTGAGTACTACTGATATGCAGTCGAAAAATGGAAATATTTGTTCTGATGAGTGAGAGAGTTGACGATGTCTCCATGGAATGTGATTCCTTTCTTTTTCTAGCTACCATATTTCCAACTTCTTTGAATATGCATGAATGTCATCAATATGGGTTACAAAGATTAAATTGTTTAAAGATTAGATTCATAAATAATCCCTAATGAGATATTCCTTCAATATGTACGATTTCTTTAGGAACAGACATGAACCATAAATAGAAATTATCCTTGATAATAAAGTTCTCTATGGGAATTCGGGATAATTAATCCTCCTTTACGGTTGACAACTGTCTTTTCTCTGTGAGTCAAAACCTTATTAATGAAATAAAATTTTCTTGAAAATGATGAATTGTTGTCCAGTGTAAAAATACACAAAGTATGGGACTCATAATGTATGAAGGGAATGGAGAGAAAACTCTTATGGATCAGGTAGATTCATGTGGATAAATTGTTAATGTAAATTTCTCTACATGAAATATGACTCGAAATCAGCTAAGTATAGGACTTTGCAATAGATAGGAAGACAGGTACAAGTAATGTGGAGAAAAGGTGACATAGAGAAATAGTAAAAGGAAAGGTGGGTGATCCAGGTGGATATCAGTGGCCACCCACCTTTTTCGGCTGGCTCAAAACAGTTTTCTGGCAATTTTGGCTATTTACTATTTTTAGTAGTTTTAAACTTTCGGGGCAATTTTGAGGGCCCAAATGAAGGTTTTTCGACATAGAGGTTCTAAATAATATCTAAAGGCATGATTGATCCCCAAAAATTAATCTCCTTGATGATACCTTTCCAACGAGATATCACACACCTAAAACGGAGATCGTATGCAAACGGTACGACCCCGGGAAGTTGATGCACTCACTTACCCAAACGGGGCCCACATGACTTTTGGCGCTTCATCTCCTAGGGTTAGGTTTTTGGATGTCTAGGGTTTTTGGCATTCCTGATTATTGTAAAAATGCCTTCAGAGCCTCGTTGTAATCATCTTCTTGTGAATGTGATTAGCCATCACATCTCTTCTCAGAGATAAGATGCCACCATTCTAGCAAGTCTTTCACGCTGTATTTTTACAGTCTTTGTACATTTATTTCATTAACAGAAATTGTGTATTACTGTACATCTGTGTTTATGGTTGCATCTATGACATATTTATGTTATATTATTGAATATCTACGATATCTTTGTTCATTTCTTTATTATATCTCCGATCTCATTTCGTGCTGAAAATAATCTGGATCAGTGGTATCAGAGCAAGCTACTCTTGATCGTTTTTTCAGTGCATGTCCCCGACGAGGTCCGAGTATATTAATTTGGGTCTCTATCTTATCTCTCTTAAAGACAATCGCTCTCGCACACCCAAGAAACCCTCAATGGCGGAAGAAAATAAAAACGACGAAGTAGACGATCCTATCAATCTGTTGCTTGAGTAAGCTCTCATGCGATAGAGGGACGAAATGATGGAGAATTTTGCCCACATCCTTCAATGCCTGTCGATAGAATTAGGCACATATTCATCAAGCGGCCACTTTGGAGGAACCTCACCTTTCAAGGTACAAGTTAATTTTGATATTCCTATATTTGAAGGAAAGATAGATGCAGAAGCCCTAGAAAAATGGTTAACTCTGCTAGAAGGTTATTTCTCTGTTCACAATTTTTCTGACAAAGAAAATATCACCTTTGCACTTCTTAAATCTCTCCCTCATGTCAAACATTGGTGGGAAACTTATTGGGAGTAGAGTTCCACAGAGGAGTCTGAAATATATGGGGTCGATCCCACTTGGGATTCTTTTATGGATGTGGTAAAGGAACAGTATTACCCTATTGGAAACTATGAGGACCAATACATGAGATGGACCACACTACGACAAGAGAGGGGCCAAGCAGTTTTGGAGTTCACCAATACCTTCCATACCTTGCGCACCAAGCTGGGTATCAAAGACTCTGAATGAAATTTGGTTCTGAAATACCGTGGGGCTCTACACAGATACATCCATACTGAAAATCGATTTTCTGAACATCTCATCACTCAGTGTTGCTTATCAACATGTTGTTAAAATTGAGAAGAAATTTAAGCACCAGAACAAATGGGAATTTGGGTCTGCAAATCCACAACAACCAAAGTATGAAAAAGACGACCCTAACAAACAATCTCCCGAAAACCAGTCCAAGACATAGGAAAAGAAGGGTCACAGGAAAACAAAGAAGGACATTGGAAAATGGTGTGATTTCCACAAAAACCCATGGCACAACACCGATGAATGTCGCTCAAAACAGTCATTGGTGGCCAAGATCAAATATAAGGAACCAAACCTTGATTCAGGATCTGATTCTGAAAACACTGGTAAAGGACAGATCATTGACACATACCCCACTGCTATTGTCGCGACCATAGCAATTCAACCAGAAGAACCAATAGATCCTGAAGAAGGGGAGCACCTTTTTCATTCACAGATGTGGGTGAAGGGGACCCCGTTTCATTTAATTGTTGATAGCGTAAGCCAGAAAAACCTCATCTAAACAGAGGTCATTAAATAGTTGGGATTGTCAACAACACCACACCCACATCCATACAACATCGGGTGGCTTCGACAAGGATGAGATCTTCGTGTCATCCAACAATGTCGATTGTCATACGGCATCCAACCCTTCAAGGATGAGTTATTATGTGATGTTTCCCCACTGGATGTCTGTGATGTTCTCTTGGGCCAACCATATATGTGGAGACGCCATGTTGTTTATGAGTCTCGACCCCGTAGTGTCATTGTTACTTTGGGGGGTCATCTCTACAGAATACCAGAGGTAGCTTCGACTATTGTTCCACCAAAAAAGTGTCGCAAGGTAGTATCTCATACTGCAAAATTCAGCTTCTTCATAATCTGTTCAAAAGGGGAATAGAAGGACATTGGAACCACTACAACCTCACCCCAAGCACCTTCTATCCAATAGGAGAAGATCGACAAGGTTGCAGCAAAGCGCAAAGATTCTTTCTACACACCATCCTCTCATGTATCCCTAATTGTTTAAAAGCCTCGGCCTCAACAGGTTCGTGACAGACATCCACAAATTGAGTAGCACGACGTCTACAACAAGGCAAGCAACTCACCAAGATGCAGATTCAACAAGCGCTTTTCCCTCTCCCCCGAAAACTCAACGCAATGGATACCATTTCTTCCTAAGGAGGGAGAATTTATCCAAGTGTATATCGGTGGCCACCCACCTTTTTCAGCTAGCTCAAAGCAGTTTTTTGGCAATTTTGGCAATTTACTATTTTTAGCAGTTTTTAATTTCTGGGGCCATTTTGAGGGACCAAATGAAGTTTTTTAGAGATCTAGGTTCTAAAAGATATCCAAAAGAATCATTGAGCCCCCAAAATGAATCTCCTCTATGATACCTTTCCAACGAGCTATCACACGCCTAAAACGAAGATCGTATGCAAAAGTTACGACCCCGGGAAGTTGATGCACTCACTTACCCAAACGGGGCCCACATGACTTTTGGCGCTTCGTCTCCTAGGGTTAGGTTTTTGGATGTCTAGGGTTTTTGTAATTCCTTCTTATTGTAAAAAGACCTTCAAATCCTTGTTGTAATCATCTTCTTGCGAATGCGAGTAGCCGTCACATCTCTTCTTAGAGATAAGCTGCCACCATTCTAGCGAGTCTTTCACTCTGTATTTTTACAGTTTCTGTACATTTATTTCATTAATAGAAATTGTGTATTATTGTACCTCTGTGTTTATGGTTGCATATCTGATATATTTATGTTATATTATTGAATATCAACGATATCTCTGTGCATTTATTTATTATATCTTCGATCTCATTTCATGCTGAAAATAATCCAAATCAGTGGGGGAAGTTGAAAAATGACTAAGAAATAAATATTATAGAAGATAGAAGTGTGGAAAGTTAGAAAAATTTCTAAGTGTTGGAGCAAAATGAGGATTGTGGATGTGTGAAGATAAAATTAGGGATTGCAGAGGAAAAGGTATGTATTGACTTCTACGCATGAAGGAAAATTTGTAAATAATCTAAGTGTTGACTCATGTGGAACAATAGGAATGTGGAGTGTAGAGAAAAGATCCAATGGGAGGAATCTCTACATGCGAAATAATATCCATATGGGAAGGAGATAAAAAAAATGACTAAGTGTTGAAAACATATGATTTGTTCCAAGAAGTAATATGGAACTATGAGACTTGCACATGGTGCAAAGAGTTACGGATTGAGATGAAAAGACTTCCACATAGTAATACTTAGCATAAAATGAAAGGTTACAACATGAAAATGGATCAACAAGACTCTGGAAAACATTTAAGAAAGGGTTCCTTCAATGTAGGATGGAATATAAGGGATGAGTAGGGGGTGCATTTGGAATAACCCTGTTATCAATCTCATGGCTGGAGACGACAATTGTTGTTGCAATAGGTCATTGGGAAACTGCTACTCCTTGGGTTGCAAGTGTAAACTGTTGGAAATATTTTTGTCATTGATGTCAAATATAGGGGGAGCCTACATACATCTAGATAAATATTACAAGCCTACATATATCCAATAAAAATATTGCAAGATGGATATTGTTGAAAGTATTACTTTTGGATTTTTTATGGTCACTTTGGATACCATATCTTTGAAGGAATGTTTACCCTACATACCTAGCTCGAATGGGAGCACAAGTTATATGGTTTGAAATCTTATTCTTAGACATTTCCAACCATATATGGAATTCCCTCTAACTCCCTAGGAATGAGGAGATATGCATTTTTCCATCCAACAACCTAGCCATAGATGATTTTAGGGGCTAAATTTTGCAAATGGGATAATTTTCCATGTTTTTTCCCAAAAAAGCATTCGCCAATTTCCATTTTTTCTAAACATGACTCACCCAAATTCCATAAAATAAAATTATTTTACCTTTAAAATATCCAAAATTTTATAGAAACTAAATAAAAACCTTAGAAATTTGAATATTTTTGCAAATCTATCGCCAAACATTTTAAATTTTCCATATTAAGGACTAATAATATTAGCCTTGGTTTCTAAATTTTAATATAAAATTTCATCCTTAAAATCATCCCTGAACCTGGCCAGAAAATTGAGGTTTGTTGAAATTATTCCTGAGTGGACTCAACCCTTGGCATGCAATAATACCATGCTGATCGTTTACCACTCTACTGATGCAGGAGCATCGCAAGAAAGTGCAAGTGGAGAATAGATGGATATGCACCAATGCGCATTTTGAAGACATTTTGAATTTGAAAGGATGAAACATTAAGGTAATATCTGGAAAAGATATTTTTATCACCATAACAATTTTCAGATCAGGACCAAAGTTTCGAAAATTTAGCGAAATGCTATATCACTATGGAAGCATGATAGTTTGGGGGACCAAGATATATCTAGCGGCATATAGACAAATATAGCAGAGGCACAAAATGTATAACTCGGCAGATTGTCGATCTTGAAGAAGCCTAGATTAACAACTAAGGCACATATCAGGGAATGAAGCAGCACGGAAGATAATTATTCGAAGGTGGGCCATGGAAACCATTATGGTTTCATTCATGGATGCATGGCGACACCAGAGGTACATCGGGGCGAAAAGAGGTCTACTCAAAACCATTTTTTCCAACCCCCGAAATTGGAAGTTGATGGTGTTATCACCTATTGATTTGCATTTTATTTTTCCAAAGCAGCTTGTCCTTGTGTTATTTTTCCACTCAGACTGTCAAATTTTATCACCAGTTCCGTCAAGCTCCCATCACCTAAATCTTTCACCCAACTGATCATCCAAAATAGTCCTATACTTCATGAGTCAAAAATTGGCAAATATCTCAAGCCTATACCTAGCCTATATTCCTATCTAAACCCCTTAGTTCCATCACTTCATTCACTTTTACCCTTATTTTCATATTCCCATTGAAAATAAAACATATTCATTAAGCACCCTTATCCTATCCACAAAGTCATATTTTTAAGCCTCATATGCCCAAAATCCTTTGAAAATAGAAAAAAGGGGATTTTTATTATTAATATAAATATTTTTATATTTATATTAATATTTAATCCAATATTTAATTTGTGAAATCACGTCAAATCATGGGCACGAATCTCAATTAATAATGTGGAAAAGTCAAAGATTGGATGGAGGGCGCACATACATATCGGAGGTTGAAGTAACGAGGAGGTTAATTTTGTGAAGGGAGACCGGGGAATACTACCGTGGTTTCTTTGGTGGACATGTTCTTTTATGTGGAACACATCGAAGGTGAATCTGATCAAGAAATTGTTGTTGAAAGTCATTTTCCTTCCCCCGAACTTGATGAAGATATTCAGCAAGATTTTCAGCAAGACAAAGTGTTTCAAGGTTGTCTTTCTCCACCTATGAATGATATGGTTGTTCAAATTCTAAGTGGCCTAGACATGGATGAGGATTCAGAAACTGCATCTATGGAAACTTCCAACAATGAACAAACAAATCACATAGAGCTTCAGGAAAGAAACAAAACAACATATGCCATTTTTCAATCAAAAATACAGAAAGATAATGAAGAGGTAGTGTTTTTATTTGATTCATTTGAAAATCATGGTTTTGAAAGTGCATCCATGGGAACTCTAGACTGTGAAATAGTGCATGCTATTAGATTTTCACATTTGCAAGAAGATTATGAGAAGGAACTTATTTCTATTAATTCATTTGAAAGTCAAAATGACAGTCCTCAATCAAATTTCCAGAAGTTTAATGAAACCAAATCAGAATTGTTTGATGAACAAGAGGATGCACATAATATGGCTGTCACATTTGAAGATGTTCAAGAATGTATGAATATTTTTGTTGATATGCATGGAAGAATAGACAAACCTATTGCTTCCATTTCATTTGAAAATGTTCTTAGAACAAAAGAAATACAGAAAGAGCAACAACCACTCATGAAAGAGGTTTTTCTTTATGTTTTTGCTCATCAAGAAGAAATAAATTTCCATGGTTTTCAAGATCCTATGGCCATCCTATTACAATCATCAGTGAAAGAGGATTTTGTTTTATTCATAAGTTCAGGTTTTAGAGTCAACTTGTGTTTTCAGCTTCCATCTTTTACATTTGTCTACCTGCTTAAGAAACATGTGATCAGAGAAAAATCGGGAAGTCAATTGCTTGATTGGTTGCATTGTCACTTTAGCATCACTTGATTGAGTATTCCTTTCAGTAGTTTTAGAGTAGATAGGAGTATGCAAATAAGCTTGTTGGTCAAGCATTTTTCAGTTTGTATTTCCAGTAATATGTACAGTCATATTTTAGCAGTGTATTCAGTGTTCAGTATTCAGTTGAGAGCATTGTGCAGAGCTTGGTTTTTAGCAGAAACCGGTGATAGGATGAAGCAGGGTGCACACACATGTTTTGGGAGAAGCCCAATGGATCAGGCATAGGGTCTACGAGTTCTTTTCTACCTCGCAGGGAGGATAACATCCCCAGTTGGAGCCAATGTTATCACCATAACAATTTTCAGATCAGGACCCAAATTTCGGAAATTTAACGAAATGCTATATCACTATTGAAGCATGATAGTTTGGGGGGACCGGGATATATCCAGTGGAATATAGAAAAATATAGCAGAGGCACAAAATGTATAACTCGGCGGACCGTCGATCTTGAAGAAGCTCGGATCAATGGCTAAAGCACATATCAGGGAATGAAGCAGCGCAGAAGATAATTATTCGAAGGTGGGTAGGGGAAACCATTATGGTTTCTTTCATGGATGCGTGGTGACACCATAGGTACATCAGGGAGAAAATTAGTCTACTCAAAACCATTTTTTCCAACCCCCAATATCGGAAGTTGATGGTGTTATCGCCTGCTAATTTGCATTTTATTTTTCCAAAGCAGCTTGTCCTTGTGTTATTTTTCCACTCAGATTTTCAAATTTTATCACCAGCTCTATCAAACTCCCATCACCTAAATATTTCACCCAACTGATCATCCAAAATAGTCCTGTACTCCATGAGTCAAAAATTGGCAAATATCTCAAGCCTATACCTAGCCTATATTCCTATCTAAACCCCTTAGTTCCATCACTTCATTCACTTTTACCCTTATTTTCATATTCCCGTTGAAAATAAAACATATTCATTAATAACCCTTATCCTATCCACAAAGTCATATTTTTAAGCCTCATATGCCCAAAATCCTTCGAAAATAGAAAAAAGGGTTTTTTATTATTAATATAAATATTTTTATATTTATATTAATATTTAATCCAATATTTAATTTGTGAAATCACGTCAAATCATGGGCACGAATCTCAATTCATAATGTGGAAAAGTCAAAGATTGGATGGAGGGCGCACATACATATCGGAGGTTGAAGTAACGAGGAGGTTAATTTTGTGAAGGGAGACCGGGGAATACTACCGTGGTTTCTTTGGTGGACACATGCTTTTACGTGGAACACATTGGAGGTAAGAGAAGTTTGATTTAAAACACTTTAAGCTCAATACCAATATAATAAATGCAAGCATTTATCATATGTTTTATGTGCGACATTTTTCCTGGAGTGCATTTCAAAAAAGATTATGGAATTTCCAATAAAAGAAATTCCTCCTCACGGTGAAATTGTTTTACAGATATGAAATTCACATTTTACAAATCAAGGAGACTAATGTTTAGTTCCATGGAAAATAATTAAATGGAAGATGCACGTGAACGGAAAATTGGACAATTTTTATCCAAAGGTTTTACAGAAGTAAAAGAAGAAGATAAAAGGTATTTTGCCAAAGAAGGTAAATTGGAAAAACATTACACAGTAAATGTTTTTCCACGGTGAAATGGTAAATTGGAAAAAACATTACAAAGTAAACGTTTTTCATGGAGAAATAGTAAAAGTAAATGTTTTTACAATGAAATGGTGAATTGGGCAAACAAGACATGGTCTTAAAAACCAATAAATGGTGAATTTATTCCATAATGGTGAATGAAATAAATTATGGAAATTTAATTCTAGAGGATAGAAAAATATTTGGGAATTATTTTTATTTCAAATATATTATTCCCAAATGTTTAATGAGAATATGGATAAATGAAATTATATTCGAAACATTATGAGTGGAATTTCAAAGAAAATGTGGCAGAGGAAGGAGCCAGAGCGTCAGACGAATCTGCAGGGGTCATGAAATGTTTTTTCTGAAAACTGTCATTTGTAATCATTGTAGAAGATGAAACATTTTGTTTCAGCTATTGTAATCAGTTACACACCAAAGGAAATCGAATTGTATAAGTATTATAGGTTCTAAGTGTATTAAGGGAGGAGGCAAAAGTGCAAGGGCACAATTCTGGTGGTTCTGGACTCTATTGTAATTTTTCTGGGACTGAATTGAACACATATGCAGAAGCATTTTGAATTGTTTATGAAAAGATTCTAATGGCTATGATATGAGTTTTGTCTTCCTTCATTGTTTGTATTTCCTATGATCTTTTATTTCATATGCATTTTTTTCTGTTTAAATTGGAGAGTTAGAGGCCTAGAATTCATCTTGTGATGCTCTCGGTTGAAGCAATTTAAACTATGTATTTCTTCCTAACTAATTCATAATTCATTTGATTAATGCTCTGATGCAGTTACTTGTTTTCCCCCTTTCTTCTTACACTCTGCAAATTTAAATTTACAACTCAGATTCATTGCCTCATTTAGCCTTTATCCTCTGGAGAGTTCTACTTGTTGAGCATTGTTTTCATTCATTTTCAGAAATTTTGACTCCATAGCCCTATGTGTTCCTCCCCTTCTTAGCCAACAACTTTATAAAAATCCCCAAAACAAACCAAATCTAGCCACCGATTGTCATAGATATATCAAGTGACATGAGAGAGCCCTCTCCAAGTTGAACCTGATAGTTTTCAACTCTAAAGCTAGTTGAAACAATTACCCCTATCATATGTTTGACAATCGAGCAGATTTACAAGGTGTTAACATTTTGGCGTCGTTGCCAGGGATGAAATTGAAAAATTTTCCCTGGGAAGAACAACATGGTTGATTTCTAAGGTCCGAGAGAAGTGGACACTTAGGCACATATTGGTTGTATTCCTTCTTTGGCAACTCCACACATCAAAAATCAGTTTGAAGGCGATTCCACTGGTAGAAGAATCCAGAAATTTGAATTTTTATTGGAGACCCCACTCTCAATGTAGAATCCAGCTTCCAAAACATCATTGGTGACTTCACTGTCCGAAGATGAGTTCAATATATTCCAAGTATTCTCCAATGAATCAATCTCATATTCCTGGCTTTCCAAATCGTATTCCTCGCATAAATTGGCAAAAATATTTGCCTAAATTCGAAGATGGGAAACAAAATGATGTTTCCTTGCACTTGATTAGATTTCACGTGCACATATGTAAGCTGGGGGTTGAATTTCATGAGGATTGTTTGATGAAAATTTGTATGGCTACTTTAGAGGGGAGAGCAAGATTATGGTATGAAGGTTTAAAACCAGGCATCTTATACTCTCTTAAAGATTTCCATATAACATTCTTTAATCATTATGGAGAATCTAATTCTTCATCCTTAGTGTTTGAAGATTGTTTTGAACATTGTGGACATTTCATTAAGTACCTTGAAAATGTTTTTGGAAATGAAGAGTGTATGAATGATGAAATCATAGAAGCCCTTTATGAATATTCAACCCAACAACAAATAGTATCCCCTCCTTCGGTTCAAGGTGAAGCTGATCAAGAAATTGTTGTTGAAAGTCATTTTCCTTCCCCTGAATGTGATGAAGATATTCAACAAGATTTTCAGCAAGACAAAGTGTTTCAAGGTTGTCATTCTCCCCCTATGAATGATATGGTTGTTCAAATTCTAAGTGGCCTAGACATGGATGAGGATTCTGAAACTGCATCGATGGAAAGTTCCAACAATGAACAAACAAATCACATAGAGATTTAGGAAAGCAACAAAACAACATATGCCATTTTTCAATCAGAAATACAGAAAGATAATGAAGAGGCAGTACTTTTATTTGATTTATTTGAAAATCATGGTTTTGAAAGTGCATCCATGGGAACTCTAGACTGTGAAATAGTGCATGCTATTAGATTTTCACATTTGCAAGAAGATTATGAGAAGGAACTTATTTCTATTAATTCATTTGAAAGTCAAAATGACAGTCCTCAAGCAAATTTCCAGAAGTTTAATGAAACCAAATCAAAATTGTTTGATGAACAAGAGGATGCACATAATATGGTTGTCACATTTGAAGATGTTAAAGAATGTATGGATATTTTTGTTGATATGCATGGAAGAATAGACAAACCTATTTCTTCCATTTCATTTGCAAATGTTCTTAGAACAAAAGAAATAGAGCAAGAGAAACAAACACTTATGAAAGAGGTTTTTCTTTCTATTTTTTCTCATTAAGAAGAAATAAATTTCCATGGTTTTCAAGATCCTGTGGCCATCCTAAGTGAAAGAGGATTTTGTTTTATTCATAAGTTCAGGTTTTGGAGTCAACTTGTGTTTTTAGCTACCATCTTTTACATTTGTCTGCCTACTTAAGAAAGATGTGATCGGTGAAAAATCGAGAAGCCAATTGCTTGATTGGTTGCATTGGCACTTTAGCATCACTTGATTGAGTATTCCTTTCAATAGTTTTAGAGTAGATAGGAGTATGCAAATAAGCTTGTTGGTCAAGCATTTTTTAGTTTGGATTTCCATTAGTATGTACAGTCATATTTTGTAGTGTATTCATTGTTTAGTATTCAGTTGAGAGCAGTGTGCAGAGTTTGGTTTTCAGTAGACACTGGTGACAGGACGTAGCAAGGTACACACACATGTTATGGGAGAAGTCCAATGGATCAGGCACCAGGTCTACAAGTTCTTTGCTACCTCGTAGGGAGGATAGAATCCCTAGTTGGAGCCAATGTTAGTACCATAACAATTTTCAGATCAGGACCCAAATTTCAGAAATTTAGCGAAATGCTATATCACTGTGGAAGCATGATAGTTTGGGGGACCAGGATATATCCAAGGGAATATAGACAAATATAGCAGAGGAAAAAAATGTATAACTCGGCGGACCGTCGATCTTGAAGAAGCCCGGATCAACGGCTAAGGGACATATCGGGGAATGAAGTAGCGCGTAAGATAATTATTGGTTGAGGAAACCATTATGGTTTCATTCATGGATGCGTGGTGACACCAGAGGTACATTGGGGTGAAAAGAGGTCTACTCAAAACCATTTTTTCCAACCCCCGATATCGGAAGTTGATGGTGTTAACACCTGCTGATTTGCATTTTATTTTCCAAAGTAGCTTGTCCTTGTGTTATTTTTCCACTCAGATTGTCAAATTTTATCACCAGCTCCATCAAGCTCCCATCACCTAAATCTTTCACCCAACTGATCATCCAAAATAGTCCTGTACTCCATGAGTCAAAAATTGGCAAATATCTCAAGCCTATACCTAGCCTATATTCCTATCTAAACCCCTTAGTTTCATCACTTCATTCACTTTTACCCTTATTTTCATATTCCCGTTGAAAATAAAACATATTCATTAAGAACCCTTATTCTATCCACAAAGTCATATTTTTAAGCCTCATATGCCCAAAATCCTTTGAAAATAGAAAAACAGGGTTTTTTATTATTAATATAAATATTTTTGTATTTATATTAATATTTAATCCAATATTTAATTTGTGAAATCACGTCAAATCATGGGCACGAATATCAATTCATAATGTGGAAAAGTCAAAGATTGGATGGAGGGCGCACATACATATAGGAGGTTGAAGTAACGAGGAGGTTAATTTTGTGAAGGGAGACCGGGGAATACTACTGTGGTTTCTTTGGTGGACACATGCTTTTAAGTGGAACACATCGGAGGTAAGAGAACTTTGATTTAAACCACTTTAAGCCCAAGACCAATATAATAAATGAAATCATTTATCATATGTTTTATGTGCGACATTTTTCCAAGAGTGCATTTCAATAAAGATTATGGAATTTCCAATAAAAGAAATTCCTCCTCACGGTGAAATTGTTTTACAGAGGTGAAATTCACATTTTAAAAATCAAGGAGACTAATGTTTATTTCCATGGAAAATAATTAAATGGAAGATGCACGTGAACGAAAACTTGGACAATTTTTATCCAAAGGTTTTATAGAAGTAAAAGAAGAAGATAAAAGGTATTTTTCCAAAGATGGTAAATTGGAAAAACATTACATAGTAAATGTTTTTCCACAGTGAAATGGTAAATTGGAAAAACATTACACAGTAAACGTTTTTCATGGATAAATGGTAAAAGTAAATTTTTTTACAATGAAATGGTGAATTGGGCAAACAAGACATGGTCTTAAAAACCACGGGCATGAAATAAATTATGGAAGTTTAATTCTAGAGGATAGAAAAATATTTGGGAATTATTTTTATTTCAAATATATTATTCCCAAATGTTTAATGAGAATATGGATAAATGCAATTATATTCGAAACATTATGAGTGGCATTTCAAAGAAAACATGGCAAAGGAAGGAGCCAGAGTGTCAAAGGAATCTGCAGGGGTCATGAAACATTTTTTGTGAAAACTGTCATTTGTAATCATTGTAGAAGATGAAACGTTTTGTTTCAGTTATTGTAATCAGTTACACACCAAAGGAACTCGAATTGTATAAGTATTATAGGTTCTGAGTGTATTAAGGGAGGAGGAAGAAGTGTAAGGGCACAATTCTGGTGGTTCTAGACTCTATTGTAATTTTTTTGGGACTGAATTGAACACATATGCAAAATCATTTTGAACTGTTTATGAAAAGATTCTAATGGCTATGATATGAGTTTTGTCTTCCTTCATTGTTTGTATTTCCTATGATCTTTTATTCCATATGCATTTTCTTCTGTTTAAATTGGAGAGTTAAAGGCCCATAATTCATCTTGTGACGCTCTCGGTTGAAGCAATTTAAACTGTGTGTATTTATTCTTAAATAATTCATAATTCATTTGATTAATGCTCTGATGCAGTTACCTGTTCTCCCCCTTTCCTCTTACAATCTGCAAATTTAAATTTACAACTCAGATTCATTGCCTCATTTATCCTTTATCCTCTGGATAGTTCTACTTGTTGATCATTGTTTTCATTCATTTTCAGAAATTTTGACTCCATAGCCTTGTGTGTTCCTCCCCTTCTTAGCCATCAACTTTATAAAAATCCCCAAAACAAACCAAATCTAGCCACCGATTTCCATAGATATATCAAGTGACATGAGAGAGCCCTCTCTGAGTTGAACTAGCTAGTTTTCAACTCTAAATATGGTTGAAACAATTACCCATGTCGTCTGTTTGACAACCGAGCATATTTACAGGGTGCTAAAAGATACGTTTGCTTTTATGGTCTGGAGTTTATAACACAGATATTGAGCATTGCTCTCATCTGTCAGTTGTAGGCATTTAATGTAATGAATGTAAAGTAGAGGTAGGCTTTAATTCGATTATATAGATTGAGGTTGTAGGAGGGAAAACTCGAGAAATCTCCCTCATATGTATTGTATTTTATCATTATTCACATAGTAGTTAGAAGCAGTAGAGAAAGAGAGCATAGGAGAACAGAGAATAACAAATATTGTAGAAGTTGTATGATCAGATAGTTGTTGCTATTGAATCCATGTATAGAAGCACTTGAATTAATATAAGAATGCTTTGATCCAATTTCATGGTGTTGTTATGGCCATTGTTTGCATCTATTGAATTGTATGTTTACAGGTTGCTCAAATACTTTGTTATGCATTTGTTTCAATGATGTGTGTGTATCTATGATTTCATGTTGAATGTATGAAGTTCGTGAGAGGGAGAGTGTAAGTTTCAATTGTTTCTATTCCTAAGAATTCCTACAAGGAGTGCTGTGAAATTCCTCAAGGAGTGCGTTGACAAGATTATGAGTTTATCTCAGAAAAACTCTAGAGGGATACTGTTGTCTTATATGAACATAAGTGCAATTATAGCACAGAGTCGTGCAAGGTTTGTGCAGGCCAGACTGAAGTCTTAGAGTTTTCTAGCCGGGTGAGTGGATGAAGAACTTCTATCGCAAGGAGTGTGCAGGGTTGGAAGAAATCAGATAATCAGAGATTATCGTGGAAGCCACAAGGACTGTGTGCAAGAATTACTTAGAATCCTTGAGTTTGTAGCAAGAATCAAGCTTAGGAGGGATAGATACTTTGAAGAGTTTGAAGGAAGGATGAGGTTCATAGTCACCTTGTGGAATCAAGATCAGGAGGAAAGACGCTAAGTTATTTGGCCAGGAAAGTATCGAGAAGTTGAACAGATGGAGGACAATCTCAAAGGGAGAATCGTCGATACCAGTGGACCGTTAGATCCAATGGAGTTGCGGGAAGGATAAAGGAGAGAGTCTTTCAACACTTGCAAGATCAAGAGGGATAGAAACTATTAGATAGGGAGGGGCGTGAGACATTGATTTGAGGCACTCTAAAATTTTGGCATTTCGGGAATCAGGAGTGTGGAGGAAACAACTACCCGGAAGTCACGATATGCAAAATCTCAACACGATTTGGATCGTTGATCATGGGGAGAATCAAGACCATTGATCTAGCATATGCAGTCATTTCAATTTTGGATTTCAGGAGAAGGAGAGAGGGCCACTTCACAAATCTCAGATACGTGAAATCCCAACGCACTCGGAGGTTGGGCCCCAGGTCGCAGTCGAGGATCACATCAAGAGAACTTAAGGGAGGAGATAGGGATTGTTAGCCCATTTCATGATTTCAAGAACTGGAGGAGTTGGGACGCTTTGCAAAGGAAGTCTCGACATCGTGAAATGCGACACGCCTTCTGGGGTTAAGTCTGTGGTCACGAGGGGTGGAGGTTTACGCCTAGCTCTTGTGCATGTGGGTGTAACTTCTAAAAGGACCTATGGTTATATGTGTTAAAGGTTCCAACTAGGAATCAAAGAGCCACTTCGGCTCAAAGGAATTCAAGATCCATAGTCCGGGAGGTCAGCCGAACCTGCTAAGGTAGGGGCACTGCGTCAGGTGGTAAGAGAGCCAACAACTTTTGTTTTATGTAGAGATAAGACATAAGACAGATGTGATTTGAATTATGTGTGGAAAGATTGAAACAATGCCACCAAGAAGATGTCAAGAAATAATTTTACCTGATCCAGCCATGAAAAGGGAGATGAGAAAGCTCCGTGCTCGATTGGATGCTATGGAGACAACACAAAGGCAAACACCTGATACAGGAGATATCAGTAAGGCCAAAAGTGAAAATGAAGAAGGACCTGAAGAAGAAGTTGTAGCTGAAGATGCAGCAGGAGAACGTCTATTCAAAGTTGTTGCAAGAATAGATGCCAGAGAAAAAATGGATATTCTGATGTATGAAGGCATCTTAGACATTAAGGAGTTGCTAGATTGGTTTAGAGCTCTGGATAAATATTTTTATTATGAAGATATTGACGAGGATAGAAAAGTAAATCACATTGTCACTAGACTGAAAGGGCATGCAACACTGTTGTGGGATGAACTGCAGGCTGATAGGCATTGCAAAGGAAAACAAAGAATTAAAAGCTGGGATAGGATGGTTGTGAAGATGAAAGCCAAATTCATACCCAGAGATTACCAAATCAATTTGTTCTGAAGAATGCAGAATTTGAGGTAGAAAGGGATGACAGTAAAGGAATACACTGAGGAGTTTTATAAGATAAACATTAGAGCTGTTCATTTTGAGAGTGATGATGAAAAGGTCGCCAGATATGTGAATGGTCTGAGATATGACATTTAGGATAAGATGAGAATGGTGATGATTAGGAATGTGGAAGATGCTTATCAGGTTGCTCTGAAAGCTGAAGAGAAATTGGCCTGAAAGAAAGGTCAGAGGGTTAGAGGTAGAAGTCAAAAAAGAGGAAAAGAAGTTGCCCAAGACAAAGTATAGAAGCCCAAGGATGAAGAGAAGAAACCTCATAACCACCCAGAAAGGGGAGGAAGTTCGCAAGGAAGACAATATGCCGACAGGAACAGTTTTTTGAGAGCAAGAGGAAGAGAAAGAGGTAGATGAGGTGAAATAAAGTGTTTTGTCTGTGGAAAGATCAGACACAAATCTTGGGAGTATCAATAGAAAAAGATATTGAGGAGGCGAAGCTCACATTTCAGAATCGTAAAGGAGAAATGTTGAGGCAGAAGATGCAGAAGGCGAAAGATCCTTAATGATGAGGAAAAGTATCTTGAAGCCAGAGAAGGAGGTGAAGAATCCAATCCAGAGGAACAATTTATGTAGGACTGCTTGCAAGGCCAAGGATAGGGTATGCAAGGTAATAGTTGATAGTGGAAGCACAGATAATTTAGTATCCACAGAGATGGTGGAAACATTGGAATTGGAGACAGTTGCACATCCGAGCCCATATAAAGTTTCATGGTTGCAAAAAGGACATCAGGTAACAGCCACTAAACAATGTTTAGTTGAATTTAAGATAGGGGGATACCGAGATGAGATCTTATGTGATGTTATTCCCATGGATGTCTATCATATTTTTCTAGGGAGGACATGGAAATATGATAGAAATGTTATTCATGATGGAAGAAAGAACACCTATACCTTGGAAAAGAATGGTAGGATGCATATGTTTCTACCAATTGAAGACAAGAAGGTGAAAGAAGAAGAAAGAAATACTATACTTATCATGAGTGGGAATGAAATTCTAGATGAAGTCAAGAAAGGTGAAGAAATGTAGTTTGTTGTGGTAAGAAAACCTAGAGTCATCTTGACCAGTACTTCGATAGATGATCTACCTGAGGAAATTCAGGAACTGTTGGAAACTTTCACTGATATAGTGGTGGACGATTTACCTTGTTTATTGCCACCCATTAGAATTATAATCCATCACATTGACCTTATACCATGATTGATTTTACCAAACAAAGTAGCCTACAGATTGACATCGTAGGAGAATGAAGAAGTCAAGAAGCAAGTCCAGGATTTGATGGACAAAGGGTTGATCAGAGAAAGCTTGAGTCCATGTGTTCTGCCAATAGTTTTAAATCCAAAGAAGGATGGTGGATGGAGGATGTGTATAGACTCGAGGGCTATAAACAAAATCACCATCAAGTATAGATTTCCTTTACCTAGGATGGATGACTTGATGGATTGCTGGAGCAGGGCAAAGTTTTTTTCAAAAATTGATTTGAAAAACGGATATCATCAGATTCGTAAGAGGGAAGGTGATGAATGGAAGACATCATTCAAGACAAATGAAGGACTGTATGAATGGATTGTCATGCCATTTTTCTTGACGAATGCACCAATTATGTTTATGAGATTAATGAACGAAGTATTGAAATATTTCATTGGAAAATTTGTAATTGTGTATCTTGATGATATATTGATCTTCAGTAAGACTGAGGAAGAACATTTGAGACATTTAACTCTAGTGATGAGAAGGTTGCAGCAAGAGAAGTTGCTGATAAATTTGAAGAAGTCATCTTTCATGAAGAAGGAACTCATTTATTTGGGTTTTGTGATCTCGTCAAATGATTTGAAGATGGATCTAGGGAAGGTAAAAGAAATCAAAGAATGGCCATCACCAAAGAATATCTTTGAAGTCAGAAGATTCCATGGACTAGCCAGTTTTTACAGGAAGTTCATCAGAAATTTTAGTGGGATTAGTGCACCAATGATGGACACAGTCAAGAAAAGACATAAATCTTTTCATTGGACAGAGGAAGAAGAAAAAAGTTTCATGTTGTTAAAGGAGAAGATAACCGAACAACCAGTTTTGGTTCTGCAAGACTTTAGTAAGATATTTCAAGTCAGATGTGACACAAGTGGATTTGCGGTTGGAGCAGTCTTAAGTCAAGACAATAGACCAATTGCATAATTCAGTGAGAAGTTGAACGAGGCCAAGATGAAATATTCCACGTATGATAAATATTTTTATGCAATCATACAGGCGCTGAAGTAATGGAGGCACTACTTGGCTCTGAAGGAGTTCTTTTTGTATAGCGACAATCATGCCTTACAGTTCATAACCAAACAGGAGAAATTGAACCAAAAACATGCAAAATGGGTTGAATTTATGCAGAACTTTACTTTTGTTATAAATCACATTTCTGGAACCGCTAACAAGGTTGTTGATGCATTGAGCAGGAAATGTTTGATTCTGTAGGAATTTCGTGTGAAGACCTTAGGTTTTGATAGCCTTAAGGATATGTACAAAGATGATCTAGATTTCAAGGAGGCTTACTAAGCATGTGAGAATCCTATTCTGAGAGATAGAAGCCAATGGATTGAATATTTAATTCGGGATGGATTGTTATTTAGAGGAAATCAGTTGTGTATCTCGAAGAGTTCTATGAGAGAAAACCTTTTAAAGGAAAAACATAGTGGGGGATTGGCTAGACATTTCAGCCATGAAAAAAAAATTGCGCAACTGAACAGTTTATATTATTGGCCAAGGATGAGGAAAGATGTCAAGAAATTTGTCAACAGATGTAGAATTTGCCAGCATGCAAAGGGGAAAAGACAAAATACAGGGTTGTATCAACCATTGACGATACTAGAGAGACTGTGGGATGCAGTAAGCATGGATTTTGTGTTAGGACTGTCGAGGACATAGAGAGGTCGTAATTCCATATTCTTGGTAGTTGAAAAATTCTCAAAAATGGCACATTTCATTCCATGTCATAAAACTAGTGATGCAACACACATTGCCAATATGTTTTTCAAATAATTTGTTTGAATTCATGGTTTACCCAAGAGTATTGTTTCGGATAGGGATACCAAATTTGTTGGCCATTTCTGGACGACACTATGGAATAAGTTGGGGACATATTTATCTTTTAGCTCAGTATATCATCCTCGGACAGATGGACAGACTAAGGTAGTAAATCGAAGCTTGGGGGACTTATTGAGGATTTTAGTAGTTGAACATCATAGTCAATGGGATCAGATTCTTCCACAATCAAAATTTGCATATAATGACTCACCTAACCAGAGAAAAGGACAGAGCCCATTCCAGATAATGTATGGAATGCAACCAAGAGGAGTATCTGAGTTGAGAGACTTAGAGAAGAGTGAGTTCAGGAGTGCTGGAGTGGAAGATTTTGCAGCAGAGATGCAGGAGCGCCACAGTAAGATTAAAGAATAGTTGCAGAATTCCAACTAGGAATACAAACGTAGAGAATATCAACACAGAAGAGAGCTTCAGTTCGAAGTGGGAGTTTTATTCTTAGCACATATAAGAAAAGAAATGTTCCCAAGGGGAACGTATAATAAATTGAAGTTGAAAAAGATATGACAGTGTAAGATTTTACAGAAACTTGAGGCAAATTCCTATGAGATATAATTTCCAGATGGTGTGGGAATATTGCTCATATTCAATGTAGAAGATATGTATCCTTACAGAGAAGATAAAGCATGAGGAGAAGAGAATCAGAAGGAAATTTAGTAGGTTAAATAGATGCCTGTAGCTGAAAGCCGCAGATGGAAAAGATCATTGATCAGAGAGTTAGCAAGAAGACCCAGAGAAAAACATATCTTGAATATTTGGTAAAATGGAAAGGACACCCGATTGAGGATGTTAGCTGGGAAAGTGAAGAAAATATCCATAAACATTGACAGACGATGCAGGAGATCATGGACAGGAGTCCATGAATTTTTCAGCTAGAGGAGTATGATACATGAGCATCGCAAGCAAGCACAAGTGGAGGACAGCTGGATATGCACCAATGCGCATTTTGAATATGTTTTGAATTTGAAAGGATGAAACATTAATGTAATATCTGGAAAATATACGTTTGTTTTTATGGTTTGGAGATTGTAATGTAGATCTTGAGCATTTCTCTCATCTTTTGGTTGTAGGCATTTAATGTAATGAATGTAAAGTAGAGGTAGGATTTAATTTGATTAGATAGCTTGAGGTTGTAGGAGGGAAAATTCAAGAAAGCTCCCTCGTATGTATTGTATTATATCATTATTCACATAGTAGTTTGAAGCGATAGAGAAAGAGAGCATAGGAGAGTAGAGAAGAACAAAGATTGTAGAAGTTGTATGAGCAGATAGTTATTTCTATTGAATTCATGTATAGAAGCACTTGAATTAATATAAGAATGCTTTGATCCAATTTCATGGTCTTGTTATAGCCATTGTTTGCATCTATTGAATGGTTTGTTTACAGGTTGCTCAAATACTTTGTTATGCATTTGTTTCAATGTTGTGTGTGTATTTGTGATTTCATGTTGAATGTATGAACTCCGTGAGAGGGAGAGTGTAAGTTTCAATTGTTTATCTTCCTAAGAATTCCTGCAAGGAGTGGGTTGACAAGATTCTGAGTTTATCTCAGAAAAACTCTCTAGGGATACCATTGTCTTATACCAACATAAGTGCAAGTATATGACACAGGTGCGCCACCCAAGCACATCCGCTCCTAGGACCTCCTCCTTCCTCAGCTTGAAGAACTGAAAATCTCTTCTAATTCCCTATTGAGAATTTTCTACACCCACAATAGTTCTCCAAAAGATTCTTCTTAACGATCAGGAAATTGGACTTCACGGGATCGTGAATCCTAATACCAAAGTTTTCAGGACTTACCTTTTCTTGAACCCCGATATGGTACACCGCCTGTCCTCCACTAACTCTGTTGTGGCCCCACACTGTTAGCCTGTCGGGAAATCACGTTTCGGAGTTTCATGATTCCTGCTACTATGATTCCCAAGAGTCACGGAATGTCGATTCCTAATGCACATGAGAGTTGATTCTTCCACATCACTATCCCCTCGTCGGCTTTTCGGATATCGCGAGATCGCGATTCATGTTGCAACATTTTCTTTGTACTCAGGAACCCCGATATGCCGAACCTCGACTCCTCTTGGATCTTCTGACATGTGTCCACCCTGAGATCCATAGCTAGGACTTCATCGGTGTTTCGAGACTTGAAAGGCCTCAAGTTTCTTGACTTATGAAACCCCGATGCCTCAATATCCTGATACCTCTATGGGACTTTCCTCTGCTCACTCGAACTTAATCCCAATGCAACTTCTGCCTGATCGAACGGCTGACGGGCAACCCAACAACGATCATACGACTCATGATCCTCCCGAGATTAACCTCCTGATGTGGTCGTAACCCCCTTGTTACTCTGGTGGATCTGACGACTGGTGGATTTTCCACGAGATCCCGACCGTCAAATTCTTCCTCCTTGAGGATTTCTTGAGAATGATCAAATGTTCCCCTGCGCTCACTCGTCCTCCTGTGTGTAACCCTACAACACTGGTTCAATATGCTCTATGGCACGAACTCTCTTTGCAATCCTCCCTTAGGTTCTGAAGGTTTTATCCCTCTTGAGATTTCTCCAACTTCTCAATCTCTTAGAAAAAGAGAACCCTTTGCACGCCTTCCTAGCGGCAACCTGCAAACACTTCAAGTGGTTGGTTTCCTAGACCTTGCACACACCTGCAGCAGCAGTCCTTTAAATATTCTGCTCAGATTCACAACCGAGACTCTCCCTTAGCCTGTGCCCTCCTGGCATGGCTCCAGTAACACAATTTCCCTTCTGGGTAAATGAGAACAAGAGTTAAACTACCTAAACCTTCGTCAATGCACTCCTTGTGGACGTTTTCGACTACACTCCTTGCAGGAATCCTCACTCAGATAGAGAAACATTGAAACTCATTTCTTCTTCCACTCAGATTTCAACTCGAACATGAAATCACATACACAACAATAAAGCAAATGCATAACAGGAAGTAAATACTCATGAGCATAGCATTCAACACACATACACAGAGAACAAACACATAACCATGAATTTGAATCAAAACTTCTTCTATTAATTCAAATATCAGTACATGGGTGTTCTTTACACATCTCTCTGCATGCTCTTGCTCTTCCTGGATTCAACTATTCCTGAATAATGTTACAAGGTATAATGAGGGTGTCTATATCTGTTTTCCCTCCTTCTTTCTAAAACTATCTAATCTATGAATTCAAGTCTATCTACCTACATTAACTATCTTAAATGTCATCTATCTACTAAAGGACGAGAGATATTTGCTCAAGGTCCATTACAATACATAAAGTGTGCCTCATTAAATTATCACATTAATGCTCATGCAACAGTTCCAAGGTGTTTTCAAAAATTTGTGCTGGCTTGTCCAGTTGTTCTTCCGCTTCTGCACTGGCTCGCTTGACGTGAGGGATGCTCCTGCATCATACTCCCTTGCTTAAAAAATTTCATGGGCTCCTGTCCATGAGCTCCTACATGGTATATCCATGCTTCTGTATCTTTGCTTCATTCTTCCAGCTGGCATCTTCCACTGGATGGCCCTTCCATTTGACCAGATACTCAAAGTATTCCTTCCTTCTGGTCTTCTTACCCACTCTCTTGTCTAGTATGCATTCCATTTGTGGCTTCTCTGCAAATGGCATCTGTTTCATCCACTAGATCACTGGTTGCTTAGTTCTAGTCTCTGCATCCTCAGCTTTATATGGATATAAATCTATGACATTGAATATCGAAGATATTCCAATCCCATCCGGTAACTCAATCTCATAATCATTTTCCCCCAATCTCTTCAAGACCTTACATGGCCCGATTTTCTTCATTTTCAATTTATTGTATGTTCCCCTCAGGAACCTCTCTTTCCTCAAATGTGCCAGAACTAATTCACTGGGCAGCTCTTCCACTGGTCAGCTCTGCGCTTATATTCGTGACTGGAATTTTGCAGTCACTGCTTCACCTGGCCATGAAGTTCTTTCATCGCCTCTACGAACTCTTTGGCACTTGCACTCCTAGTCACAGTCTGTTCTGAATTCCTTAATTCAGAAACTCCTCTCGGCTGCATCCCATACACAATCTGAAATGGACTTTGGCCTGTGCTCCTGTTCACTGAGTCATTATATGCGAACTCTCCCTGCGGAAATATACTATCCCACTGGTTGTGGTGCTCTGTCACCAAGCTTCT
This sequence comes from Picea engelmannii, assembly GCA_009831015.1. Lineage (NCBI taxonomy): Eukaryota > Viridiplantae > Streptophyta > Pinopsida > Pinales > Pinaceae > Picea > Picea engelmannii. The sequence continues at coordinate 623,591 of ML776717.1, read as the reverse complement.
CAGCATGTCTCCCAGACTTCTGTTCACCACTTATGTTTGTCCATCCATCTGAGGATGATAAGTTGAACTAAACAAAAAGTTAGTCCCCATCTTCTTCCATAACGTCCTCCAAAAGATCCCTATGAACTTTGTATCTCCGTCCAAAACTATACTGCTTGGTAAGCTATGAAGTCGAACGACCTCTTTGAAAAACAGATTTGCGATGTGAGTCGCATCACTGGTTTTCTGGCATGGGATAAAATGTGCCATATTGGAAAACCTATCCACTAACACAAAGACTGAATCAACACCTCTTTGCATCCTTGGCAATCCCAATACGAAATCCATGCTTATCGCATCCTATGACCTCTCTGGTATGGGTAATGGTTGATAGAATCCTGCATTCTGCTTTCTTCCCTTTGAATGCTGGAAAATTTTGCATCTGTTTACAAACCGTTTGACCTCTGATCACATCCCTGGCCAAAAGTATGACTCACTCAGCTTCACGAATGTCTTATCATGAATGAAGTGTTCGACCAATCCTCCGCTGTGTTTCTCCTTCAACAAATTCTCCCTCATGGAGCAATTTTGAATACACAATTGATTGCCCTTAAACAACAACCCTTCCTGAATCGCGTACTCTATCCACTAGCTTCTGTCTCTGAGAACTGGGTTCTCAACTGCTTCATATGCCTCCTTAAAGTTTGGATCATCTCTGTACATGTCCCTGAGGTCATCAAAACCCAATGTTTTGAATCTGAACTCCTGCATCAACAAACATTTCCTGCTCAAAGCATCAACCACTTTGTTAGCAGTACCAGAAATATGCTTAATTACAAAAGTGAAATTCTACATGTATTCGACCCACTTAACATGCCTCTGATTCAGCTTCTCTTGTTGAGTCACAAACTGTAATGCATGGTTATCACTATATAAAACAAATTCCTTTGGAATCAAATGGTCTCTCCATTTCTTCAATGCTTGTATAATGGCATAGAATTCCTTATCATACGTGGAGTACTTTTCCTTTGCCTCATTCAGCTTCTCGCTGAAATATGAAATCGGTCTGTCATCTTGACTCAAGACCGCTCCTATGGCAAACCCGCTTGTGTCACATTTTACTTGAAACGTCTTTTGGAAATCTGGCAACACCAAAACCAGTTGTTCCGTGATCTTCTGTTTCAACAAATTGAAACTTTTCTCCGCCTCTTCAGTCCAGTGAAAAGATTTATTTCTTTTCTTCACTGTGTCCATCATTGTTGTGCTAATCCCACTGAAATTCTTGATGAACTTCTGGTAGAAACTGGCCAATCCATGAAAACTTCTCACCTCAAAAATATTTCTTGGTGATGGCCAATTTTTAATTACCTCCACCTTCTTTGGATCCATCCTCAATTCATTCACAGATATAACAAAGCCCAGATAAATGAGCTCTGTCCTCATAAACTAGGATTTCTTCATGTTTATCAACAACTTCTCCTGTTGTAGCTTTCTCATCACTATACCTAAATGCTTCAGATGTTCTGCTCTTGTCTTGCTGAAAATTAATATGTCATCCAGATATACGATGACAAATTTTCCGATGAAATCTTTCAGGACTTCATTCATTAACCTCATAAAGTTACTCGGCGCATTTGTCAAGCCAAACAACATGACAAGCCATTCATACAAACCTTCGTTTGTATTGAATGTTGTTTTCCATTCATCACCTTCTCTCATACGAATCTGGTGATATCCACTCTTCAAATCAATCTTTGAAAAAAAATGTGCTCCACTTAAGCAATCCATCAGATCATCCATCCTCGGCAATGGAAACTTGTACCTGATGGTTATCTTGTTGATGGCTCTTGAGTTGGTACACATTCTCCAACCTCCATCTTTTTTCAGACTGAGTACTGTCGGAACAACACACGGGCTCAAACTTTCCCTAACCAATCGTTTGTCTAGCAGCTCCTGAACCTGCTTCTTGACCTCTTCATTTTCTTGCGGTGTTAATCTGTACGCAACTTTATTCGGCAAACTAGCTCCTGGTACGGGGTCTATATGATGACTCACACTCCTCATTGGTGGAAACGAATGAGGTAATTCATCTACCACGATGTCAGCGAACTCTTCCAGTAGTTCCTGAACCTCTTCTGGTAGATCATCCACTCTTCTGCTAGTCAAAACAATCCTTGGCTTCCTGACCACAAAGAATTGTGGATCCTCCTTTTTCTTCACCTCGGTAAGAAGCTCCTTCCCACTCATGAGGAGTACAGTATTGCTTACTTCCGGCTTCACTTCTTTATCCTTTATCGGAAGCAACATATGTGTCCTCCCATTCTTCTCTAAGGTATCTGTATTCATCTTCCCATCATGAATCACATTTCTATCATATTTCCATGGTCTACCCAGCAGTAAATGATAGGCATCCATAGGAATGACATCACAGAGTATTTTATCATTATACCCTCCTATCTTAAATTCAACTAAGCATTGTTTAGTGACAATTACTTGGTGTCCTTTCTGTAGCCATGAAACTTTGTATGGACTCGAGTGATCAGTCGTCTCCATCTCCAGCTTCTCTACCATATCGGTTGATACGAGATTATATGTTCTACCAGTGTCCATGATAACCTTGCATACCTTGTCCTTGGTCTTGAAAGCTGTTCTGAAAAGTCTGGTTCTTTGAGTTGACTCCTCCACCTCCTTCTCAAGTGTCAAAAGGACTTTTCGCATCATAAGCGATCTTCCACCTTCAGCGTCTTCTGCCTCAACATCCCACCTCTGTGCTTCGGTGATGTGAGCTTCTCCAGTCTCCTTCTTTTTCTCTGGACACTCATAAGACTTGTGTCCATTTTTCCCGCATGTGAAGCATGTGAATACTCCACCTCTTCCTCTTTCTCTACCTCTAGTACAAGGAAAAGTATTTGTGTCAGCATAATCTCCCTTCTGCTCATTATGCTGCCCTCTTTGTTCAACGTATGGCCCTCTCTGTGAGGTTCCACCTCTTTCAGCTTTACCCTGAGGTTTCTTTCATTTATCCTTGGGCTTCTGGTATTTATCCTGGGCAACTAATTTGCCTCTGGGCTGACTCCTGCCTCTGCCTCTTTGACCTTGTTTTCGGCTCAACTTCTCCTCAGTTTTCAGAGCCAATTGATAAGCATCTTCCACCGTTCGGATGGTTAGCATGATTATTTCATCATGAATGTCATATCTCAGACCATTTAGATATCTAGCAACCTTTTCATCATCACTCTCCCGATGACCTGCCCTGATGTTCAGTCGATAGAATTCCTCCGTGTATTCCTTTACTGACATCAGTTTCTATCTCAGGTTTTGCATCCTCCTAAACAGAGTAATTTGATAGTCCCTCGGGATGAAATTTGCCTTCATCTTTGTAATCATTTGATCCCAACTTTTAATTTTATGCTTTCCCTTGCGGTGTCTATCTGCTTGTAGCTCGTCCCACCACAATGCTACATGTCCCTTCAATATCGTGACAACATGCTTGACTTTATTGTCTTATTCGACATCTTCGTAGTCAAAGTATGTGTCTAGAGCTCTAATCCAATCTAGAAGTTCCTCTGCATCCAAGTTTCCCTCGTAAACTGGAATGTCCATCTTTTCTCTTGCACCCATCCTAGCAATAGCTTTGATCAAACGCTCGTTTGATGCATCTTCAGCTGTAACTTCTTCTTCACGTTCAACCTCTATTTCACTGTCTGAATCACTAAGATTCCCTGCACTGGCTGTGTGTCTTTGCGTTGTCTCCATGTATTTGAGTCTTTCTCGGAGGTCATGCATTTGTCTTTCTATGGCTGGATCTGCCATCTACCTGCCCCTTCATCGCGGAATTTCCCTATTCTCTGGATCGGGTGACTGTCTATCTCTCCTTGGTGGCATGGTAAATTCTTCTCTCTACTACAGAAGAAACGAAACCTTTTGTGCTCTGATACCACTTGACGTAGGCACACCACCCAGGCACGTCCGCTCCCAGGACCTCCTCCTTCCTCAGCTCGAAGAACTGAAAAGCTCTTCTGATTCCCTATCGGGAATTTTATACACCCATAGCAGTTCTCCAAAAGATTCCCCTTAACGATCGGGAAATCGGACTTCGTGGGATCGCGAATCCTAATACCAAATTTTTTGGGACTTACCTTTTCCCGAACCCCTATATGGTACACCACCTATCCTCCACTAACTCCGCTGTGGCCCCACACTGTTATCCTGTCGGGAAATCATGTTTTGGAGTTTGGCAATTCTTGTTGCTACGATTCCCAAGAGTCACGGAATTTCGATTCCCGATGCACGTGAGAGTTGATTCTTCCACGTCACTATCCCCTCATTGGCTTTTCGGATATCGTGAGATCGCGATTCCTGTTGCAACGTTTTATTTGTACTCAGGAACCCTGATACGTTGAACCTCGACTCCTCTCGGATCTTCTGACATGTGTCCACCCTGAGATCCACGGCTAGGACTTCATCGGTGTTTCGAGACTTGAAAGGCCTCAAGTTTCTTGACTTCTGAAACCCCGATACCTCAATATCCTGATACATCTCCGGGACTTTCCTTTGCTCACTTGGACTTAATCCCAATGCAACTTCTGCCTGATCGAATGGCTGACGGGCAACCCAACAACAATCATACAGCTCACTATCCTCTCGAGCTTAACCTCCTGATGTGGCCGTAACCCCCTTGTTACTCTGGTGGATCTGACGGCTGGTGGATTTTCCAAGAATTCCCTCCACGAGATCCTAACCATCAAATTCTTCCTCCTTGAGGATTTCTTGAGAATGATCAAATGTTCCCCTGCATTCACTCGTCCTCCTGTGTGCAACCCTGCAACACTGGTTCAAGATGCTCTATCACACGAACTCTCTTTGCAATCCTCCCTTAGGTTCTGAAGGTTTTATCCCTCTTGAGCTTTCTCCAACTTCTCAGTCTCTTAGAAAAGGAGAACCCTTTGCACGCCTTCCTGGTGGAAACTTGCAAACACTTCAAGTGGTTGGTTTCCTAGACCCTGCACACACCTGTAGCAGTAGTCCTTCAAAGCTTCTGCTCAGATTCACAACTGAGACTCTCCCTTAGCCTGCACCCTCCTGGCACAGCTCCAGTAACCCAATTTCCCTTCTGGGTAAATGAGATCAAGAGTTAAACTACCTGAACCTCCGTCAATGCACTCCTTGCGAATGTTTTTGACTGCACTCCTTGCAGGAATCCTCACTCAGATAGAGAAACAATTGAAACCCATTTCTTCTTCCACTCAGATTTCAACTCGAACATGAAATCACATACACAGCAATAAAGAAAATGCATAACAGGAAGTAAATACTCATGAGCATAGCATTCAACACACATACATAGAAAATGAACACATAACCATGAATTTGAATCAAAACTTCTTCTATTAATTCAAATATCAGTACATGGGTGTTCTTTACACAATTCTCTGCATGCTCTTGCTCTTCCTGGATTCAACTATTTCTAAATAATGTTACAAGGTATAATGAGGGTGTCTATATCTGTTTTCCCTCCTTTCTAAGACTATCTAATCTATGAATTCAGGTCTATCTACCTGCATTAACTATCTTAAATTTTTTCTATCTACTAAAGGACGAGAGTTATTCACTCAAGGTCCATTACAATACATAAAGTGCACCTCATTAAATTATCACATTAATGTTCGCGCAACAGTTCCAAGGTGTTTTCAAAAATTTGTGCTGGCTTGTCCAGCTGTTCTTCCGCTTCTGCACTAGCTCGCTTGATGTGAGGGATGCTCCTGCATCAATATAGAAAAGAGTCATGCAAGGTGTGCATAGGCCAGACTGAAGTCTTAGACTTTTCTATCCAGGTGAGTGGTTGAAGATCTTCTATCACAAGGAGTGCGCAGGGTTGGAAGACATCAGATAATCAGAGATTATCGTGGAAGCCGCAAGGAGTGTGTGCAATAATTCCTTCGAATCCTTCAGTTTGTAGCAAGAATCAAGCTCAAGAGGGATATAAACTTCGAAGAGTTTGAAGGAAGGACAAGGTTCATATTCACCTCGTGGAATCAAGATCGAGAGGAAATACGCCGAGTTGTTTGGCCAGGAAATTATCGAGAAGCTGAACAGATGGTGGAAACTCTCGTAGGGAGAATCACCGATATCCATGGACTTTTAGATCAAGTGGATTTGCAGGAAGGATAAAGGCAAGAGTCTTTCAACACTAGAAACATCAGGAGGGATAACAACCATTATATTGGGAGGGGCGTGAGCCATTGATTTGAGGCGCTCTGAAATTTCATCATTTCAAGAATCGGGAGTGTGGATGAAACAACTACCTGAAAGTCACGATACGCAAAATCCCGAAACGATATGGATCATTGATCGTGGGGAGAATCAGGACCGTTGATATGGCATACATGGTCATCGTGATTTCGGATATCGGGAGAAGGAGAGAGGGCCACTTCACAAATCCCCGATACACAAAATCCCCGATACACAAAATCCCGATGCACTCGGAGGTTGGGCCCCAGGTCGTAGTCGAGATTCACATTAGGAGAACTTAAGGGAGGAGCTAGGGACCATTAGCCCATTTTTGGATTTCGGGAACTGGATGAGCTAGGACACTTTGAAAGGAAAGTCCCAACATCGTGAAATGTGATGCGCCTTTTGGGGCTAAGTCTATGGTCACGAGGGGTGCAGGTTTACGCCTAGCGCTTGTGCATGTGGGCGCAAATTCTAGAAGAACCTGTGGTTATATGTGTTGAAGGTTCCAGCTGGGAATCAAAGAGCCATTTTGGCTCAAAGGAATTCAAGATCCATAGGTCAGGAGGTCAGCAGACCCTGCTGAGGTGGCGGCACTGCATCCTCTACTCAACACCCGACAATTAGCTCAAAATAAAATCACTTTATCTACTAAAAGCAGAGTTGAGTAATCAACTAAACATGCAATGGAAACATAGATAAGGAAACCAAATCAAGCACATAAGAACAACAAGAGTTTTAGGTAAACCCCTGGAAAAACCCCGAAGGGAAAACCAATCCAATGATTCTTTCATTAAGGTCAAATCATGGCTCCATGCAATGGAAACATAGACAAGGAAACCAAATCAAGCACATAAGAACAACAAGATTTTTAGGTAAGCCCCTAGAAAAACCCCGAAGGGAAAACTAGTCCAATGATGCCTTTATTAAGGTCAAATCATGGCTCCCGTAGTAGGAAAAATGGCCTACTAAGAGAATTATACATTGCAGACAAACCTAGAAACACGTGTGTTGTTGTACAACCTATTCTGGCATGTTTCTAGAGAAATCCATGACTTTCCTTTCTATGACCCATGGACATCTGCGACTTGCCCTTCTGTGACCCGTGGATATCTACAACTATCTAAACGATGACCCATAGATATGTATAGAAATCCTGCATGACTCTGCTCTTCCCCATAGCTTCTTTCCTCTAAAACCCACCTGCAACTGCTTATGTTCTCTCTCCTCCTTGACCTGTATGATCTCTAGATGAAATTCCTTCTCCACTTATCAAGATCTTGAATAACAATCCTTTTTCATCCAACCCTTTCATCAATACTTGGATGAAATCTCTTCACCCAACCAGTGACATCCCCTCACTCTAGTGTAATCAAAAGTCATTCTTTTCTCCTACACTCCTCACACTAGAAAAAATCCTTCTTTGATATCCTCAACCTTGTTCTCTCACCAAAGTGACTTCCTCTCAAATTCATGACTGTTTCGAATCCCTCAACACAATTCTCTCACAAGTGTATCTCACACAAGTGTCTTCCTCCTTCTCCCTATCCTTTCTCTTATAATCAGGAACTACAATATATTTCTAATATTCAAAGATATCTATGGGTTAGACTACTTCTCACACTCACTTAAGATTTAGATTACATGTTTCATGTTCCTTAAATAACTCAATTCACTTAAATAAATAATTTTTTCTTTAATTAATTCCTTTTAACTAAAGTAAACTCAAGACTAAATGATTCTTTGACGAATTCCTTGTGATAGACACATGCCAATGTGGAAGTATTTTTCTAATGATACCAAAAGCAACAACACTCCCTCTTAGCAAAGAAGGTACTTCTCCCACCTAGAATTGGCTCTATCTTCACTACCATATCCACTACCATGCCTTCTCTCCAATACACCTGATTAGTTTCTCCCTATGACACAGAAGCTATCCCTGCCATGATGGTATGACCTGTCTCTGAAGAATCACTATCGCTAAGCATGCTCTTATATGTCTCTTGCTTCTCAGCATCCTGCATGGTCATATCATACCATGACTCCTTCTTGATTGACTTGGAATTTTTTTCCTTCACACCTGAACCTAAAGGTTGACTCCCTCTTAGATTCTCAACCTTTGCAGCTACCTGCTCCCTGTTCTCTATCAGTATGTTGTTGGCAATTTCTCTCATAGGCTGGCCCTTTAGCCTATACAAGTTTCTCTCTCTAACTCCAAATACAATTGCTTTGTCTAAGTTAGATCCTTTGGGCATGATAATCTCCTTTCCATCCTAGAATGTTATGTCAAATTCATTATTCTCAATCACTGATACTAAGATCACACTCCTCTTGAGTTATGGAACCCATAACACATCCTGCACTCTCAATGTGCCTCCTGACTCCATCCGGAATGGAATTGTTCCAAATCCCTTCACTGCATGCTTGGTCCCCATACCAAATTCCACATGAATATCTTAGTCAGACTCTAGGAAGCTCTCAAACACCTCTCATGCTCCCGTCATATGACATGTGGCTCCATTATCTATCAACCATGCACCATTTTATATAGTGCCCAAGGAAGTATGGGAAATAATTAACAACTTTGTTTGTTCAAACTTCTTGTAAAACTCATCCAATTTAGTATTTTTTGATGCAACTACCTTTGAATGCATTTCATTTCCCCCATTCTTCTTGTGTGAACATTTCCCTGCATAATGTCCAAACTTGTGACATGAAAAGAAATTGACTTTGCTCGTGTCCTTCTTCTTCTTACCATCTTCAGCGATCAACTCTCCACTGGAAATGTTCCTGAAATTTTCATTCCTTGCTTGGATATCAATGATCTAAAAATCCTTAGACACCACTTATTGCTGAAAATATATACATACAGTATCTAACTTGTTTCTGTATAATTTCTGGGATCTATTAAGGTGATTGCAAAATTTCGAGGTTGTGCTCTTTACCCAAAAATCATAAATCTAAATATTATATTGAAGTGGAAATGAGATGACATAAAAGAACTCAAATTACAATGTTGAGAACATATTTTGTTTCATCTTCAGTTCCTTTCAAAACAATTAATCTACTTATCTTCATCCCAAAATACTCAAAAATACCATGTAAATAGACCAAATAAGTCAATATTGGGGATGCTTCGAAAATTCACTACTCAAATGCAAAAACAAAGTTTATAATTGAAATCCTTGTGAAATTCTAAAACTTTTGACTGTAAAGTTGACCACTTTCCAAACTAGCTCAATTTTGTGTCTCCTAGCACACAAAACAATGCATTAAATACTCATAAATGACATATTGAGTACAAAGTTTAAAAAAAAACCTCAAATCACAAAACATACCTCATATTCAAGATCCTTGTGAGAAATCATGTAGAATCGATATAAGACACTTGAAATTTTGTCAATGTACCATTTGGCACGCTTTACGGTGTGACACCAAACTTGGCTTGTACCTACACATAATTCCATACAGTATCGAAATACATGCCCTATCCTTGCTTTGAACACCATGAAATCTCATAATTTGTGCCTCGAGATGTGTTTTGGCCTTGGGATTCATGCCCAATATATAGGCTCGGTCCTAACCCCCATATCCGTAACAATTGGCAATTGATTACTATTTTTGGTGGGAATCCCACTAAACATGGGTTGTTGTTGTAGTGGTTAGAACCACCCGCTATTATAGTGGAGGTTCGGGGTTTAATCCTCCATATGGCATATATTTTAGTTATGTATCTGTTTGTTTGTTTATCTATATATATATATATATATATATATAGATAGATAGATAGATAGATATATAGATATAGTTTGTATATATTACAAATAAACCTCCCACACAATAAGTGTTAAGCCCTGTAGACTCAGGTGTTGGTTTCATGGTGTAACATTTGAACCAGGGGTTGAGGCTATCCCTCGACCCCTTTTCTCCCCCATATAAAACTTTTACATCAATTCAAATATATATATATATATGTTAAGTTCTATGGTTTTGTGCAATGGTTGTGGGAGATTTGTTAAGATGTGGAGGTTTGGAGGTCATGTGGTCAATTCCCCTAGACTTTGTACTAATTTTACACAATATAAACCATCACTGGCCAATGGGAGGTTGCCACATGCTGACCTCTCATTGTCCTTCTATTGGCAGCCAATTCACATTTTTATACTGTCCTTATAAGCTCCCTACACCAGCGTTTTGCAAACCCTTGGTTTTCATCGCAAACTTTCAATAAAAACGACACTAATTATTTCATGCATTTGCACACTTACCTCTGTTCTCGTTTTCACGACTGCAAGCGTGAAAACTTTGATTTTGAAGTAACATTTAAATCACCACTGGATTATTATGGTTACTCTTGTCTATGTGTTCATTGCGTTTCCAATTTAATTATAGTCACACAATTGGCAAGGCTCCAAGATCTTTACTCATTTGGTATTCTTTGATTGTTAATATGACTTCGTTTTCATAAGACTGTGATGATATTATTATGATCAAGTTTTGATACATTGGTGGTTTTGATGTTCTATAGTCTTTCATCGATTTCCTTGACACATTGGTTTTATGAAAACACATTCACATTGTGGTTATAACCTTGGTGTAATCATTTCATACAACACATATTTCATAGGATCGGACCCTTAGTGTTTCTTTTGAATCATTGTTTTGGTTTTAAAACTATGCTAATACTATTGCTCGCGAAAATGTTTGGTCAACTTACCATAGATTGAATGGCATAGTTTTTAACATATGCAATAGTGATTTGAAGCACTGTATGCACCGTCGGTTGTACTATGGGAAATGACTGTTCTGCATGGGCTAATCTAGCTCCACCACCTTCGCACATTCGGTCATTAATGCTTTCCCCTATCCCAGGTCACCTATGCTAGTTTTCGGGTAAGCCTGTGAGCATATCGACCCTGCATATACTCTGTTCGAACCCTTTCCCGTTCTCCCAGCTCACCGTCTACTCCTGTCCATGGCACCGATGGTGCACATAAAGTCAAATGGTAGCCAAACCTTATTGATATTCGATAATGCCCCTAAGGATTTAGAAAATGGTGGTTGGCTGGTGTTTATACAGAGGTTCAAGGGCTTCAACATGTCGGTTTCCCACTAATTCGCCCTCACCTTTGACGAGTGCAAGGCTAAAGTCGGAGACATACAACTTGAGCTCAATGAGGAATTCGTAAGCTCGGCTACAGGACTGCTAGCTACAGGTCAAAGATGGTTCAAAAATTCCAAAGTGGATGAGGTGTCGTGGCCCCTTCTTTTCACTTCAAGAAAGATTGTTTCCTGTGATAAAGGTATGCCAATCACCACCCTCAAACCCAGGTGGCACGATCTTTTGGTAATTGTTAAACAGTTTGTGACCTGTGAAGGTCGGTATGGCTTGGTGTTTTTGTATCACCTCCAGTTATTCATGAATTTCATAGGCTATCCCTTAAATATGCCACATTACTTCTTGTGTAATCTTTACAAAATTTCTAAAAGATTCAAGTGCAAGAATGTTGATAGCAGCCTTTTTCACCACGGCTTGATTAAACTTATTATCGTCCACCATTTAAACCTTAGTGGTGATAATTGGCAAGCCTTCCTATCAAGGAATGGCTTTGCCAATACCGAGTCTGCTCAAATCGACAAGGTTGTGGTTACAGAAACTTTGGTTGGGCCAGCCGTGCCATTTCATATCCTCCTACCCCCTGTCAAACCCTTGGATTGCCCTGACGTAGACCTACCCGATACTACTGTCGACCCGGGTGCTAAAGAAAATATTAAGGCCGTCAGAAGGCCTGTGAAGAAAAAAGGTAAGAGTGACACTACTATCAATAGTAAGGGGAAGAAACATGCTCGATGGATATCGAGATGTGCCAGGAACAAACCCAAGAAAAACTTCGACCAAAAGCCCATAATGCTGAGAGAAGACTTGGACTCCGATATTGAGCATTTCCTAGCTGAGGAATACCCCTATTCCCATGGCCTATGCTCTACGAAACCCTATGACTATGTCTCTAACTTACCCCCGTGCCTCAAAAACAACCCTAACTACCCGGGAATCAAGCTGCACAATGAAACCCCTGGTGACTTAAACAAACCCTCACCTATGATATCAAAACCTGAGCAACCATCATGTGTCCAATGTAATTCTTGGCTAGAGTGTTATTACATCGACGTTCCCTTGCTGCAATCAAATATCAAATCGTTAGAGGAGTAAGTTACAGTGTTGTCAAAAGAAAGAGACAGAGTTCAAGCCAGTGAAAAGAAACAAAAAAGCACCAGTTCGATTGTCTTCAGGAACGTCAAAGTGACAACAGCCTTTTTCAATTCCAAGTTGTCATGATCGAAGCCTTTTCTTACTGCTCAGGTATGAATTTCAACATTAATTTCACTTTGTGAGTTTGTTTGGAGTAATATATCCGATTGTATTTTCTTTCTATAGCTCTGTTCGTTTTGATTCAAAATGATCCTGTTCTTTTTATTTTACCAAATCAATTTCGTTGTGAATCATGAGTGGGAAGTTTGTTTGCTAAACTTGGACACAGCTATGATTTATCTAATGAGATTTTATTATTCTCAGTTTAGTATAAATGATTGATTTGTTTTCTATTTTTGTTTGGATTGCTTATTGAAACAATTCTGTATGGATAGTCAATTGGGTTTGATTTCGATTAAGTTCTGTTTGTTTCTAAACGATCCTATTGACTTTGATTTACCAAGAATGATTCTATTTTGGATTGAATCAATATTCTCGCTTGGATTTTGACTACATTCGACCTGTGCAAAAGATCTATTTGCTAAAATCGTGTAGTTGTGTTGATTAATACGATTTTGCATAACGATTGTGTCGGCCCCAAACTATTTATATTCATTCCTATTTGATTTGATTTGCAAACGATTGTTGTGTGCCATGATTTGCATGATCGTTTGTATATGTTTGATATAGTTCTATTAATTTGAAAAAACGATCTCGTTGATTTCGTTTTGATTCGACAACGATTTTGTTAATGGATGAAGCGACATAAACTATTGCATGGAAAATTTGTTTAACTGATCACAGTTTGTGTTGATTGGAATTGGCTCATGAAAATGATTTCATTGCTGTCGAATTATCTAAGCGGTTCTGTTTACCCCGAATTGGTAATAGAAAATGTTGAATAGGGTGTATGTATCTCTGTTTCCACTGGTTTGACCACGATTTCGTTTGTTTTGATTTGCATACAAATTTTGGTTTGTTGTGGCATGAATTACTCACTTCGTTTGGGAGCAGTTTTGGTTTAATAAATCAAATATAATCATGTTAAGTTTTGGATTGAGTTTAAAACGATTCTATGCTCAAATTAGACCAGCTACAGAATCGCAAGATTCTATAGCTAGTCTAAAAAAATAGATTTCTGTCAATTTTATCAATAAAATGTTAGAAATATGGCTACAACAGAGATGACGCAGATGATCAAGGTTGTCATTGATGGAAATCGATTGTTTATGAAGAACAGATGCTGAAACACGCTGCAATACAAATGTAAATTGCCGCAACACAAATGCGAACTGCTGCAACACAAATGCAAACACAGATGCTGAAAAAAAAAACAGTGTTGAAACAGCGTTGGAACACAGAAGCTAAACGCAGATGGTTAAGGTTGTCATTGATGGCTATAACAGAAGAATGACGCAGATGATCAAGATTGTTTATACGAACACAGATGCTGCAACACCAATGCGAA
>ML776717.1:576719-600270 GCA_009831015.1 Picea engelmannii | reverse complement strand
TACCTTTAAATAAAAGGAACCCGCTCTGATACCAATTGTTGAAATTATCAATACAACTGAGAGGGGGGGGGGGTGAATCAGTTGTATGTGAGCTTAAACAATTTTAAGTCTGTTAAAACATTATTAATCTTTCTTCATGTGGTCATCAATAATATACAGCATATGGACAGTAAAGGTAAAGAACAACAGTCACACATAAAGTATACACAGAGAAAGATTTTTCACGAGGAAACCCATAAAGTCAGAAAACCTATTCTTCTTCGAAATGATAGGCAGTCTTTTAAGTTCTGTACATCATCTATAATTGAGCACCAACTCAATGTGAGGCTGCTACCTCTATTTTACAAGATGAAACTTGTTTGAGAGAACCAACTCTCTGGTTTCTCTAGCACCCACTCCCTGAATATTCTAGCACCAACTGGATGGAAGCACCAACTTCCTGAATGTTCCAGCACCAACTTCCTGTTACACAAGCTCCAACCTGTATAACAGAGAACACTTGTTCTCCCTAGCACCACCCTGCCACCCTTGTTTCTCTGGCTACAACCAGATGAAAGCTACAACTTCATGTGTTCAAGCTCGCACTTGAACCTCTGAGGACAACAGTCCTCCCGAGCACCTCCCAACCTCCCTAGAATATTAATGGCTAAATAAACATTCAACTTTATAGATAAATCAGTTCTTACCAATCTTTCTTTGTTCTGTAAATCTGGTCTTCTGCACACTGTTCTGCAGCTCTACTCTTCCTCTATCTGTTCAGTAGGTATGCTCTGCATCAACTCGTGCTCTCATTCTGCTCTTCTTCAACTCTCTGTTATTATTCTCTACATTTTATCTCAGCCTTCACATATGCTCAATCTCCTCCTGCACATCCTCTTCATCTCTATACTTACAGTTTCATTCTTTTTCACTTACGGAACCACCAACCCGACATAGTCTATTTCATCTTCTTTTATACACACGAACACACTGGTTCAACTTCCCAACTCCTTAGGAAAAATGACGACAACTGTCTAAGCAACTGAAACGCCAACTGATTGGCAATCATGAGTCCATTTTACTAACAGATTTGTAACTGAAAAGTTAATCTGTGAGAAAGAACAGTAACCCTCTGATCACATTCAAGTTTTATCCGCACCGTTGGATGACTTTTATTATTCTTGCCTTTTTAAGTCAGGTTTCGGCATTTCAGCATTCCTATGCCCAAGTGTCTTGACACTTCATGTCGCAATCTCCGAAACTCCGAAATGGAGCTTATCTGGGCTGACTCCTTCTCTTCCCGTGACCAAGTGTTGTGACCACATCCTTATGCATAAGGCGCTTTCGCGATTTCGCATATTGCAAATTCGTAATACAAGTTGCTTTGTTTCTTTTGTCTCTCCATATTGCGATTCGTGAAACTCCGACACGGAGTTGAACCAACGGTCCAGATATGAACTTGTTTCAACGGCTATGATTGGATTGCGATATCGCATATCGCAAAATCGAGATTCTTGTTGCATTTGTTTCTTTTCTTCTTGATATCGCGATTCACGAAACTCCGACACAAGCTATAATCAATGGTCTAGATTCATTCTTGATTCAATGGCTGCGATTGAATCGCGATTTTGGCACTCTTGTTCTCAAGTGTTTTTTTCACTTCAAAGTCCCGATCCAAGATACTCCATGAAGAAAATCAACGGTCCAGATCACTTCTTAACTTAACGGTTGCGATTAAATCACGATTTTTCATATCTCGAAATCAACATTCTTGATGCATTGGGTTCTTTGCCTCCCCAAGTCGCGATCCCCGAAACTTTGATATGGTGTCCATCTGCTGACGTCACACGTGAATTGAGACGTGTTGAATACTACTATGTGTCACTATGATTCATGACTTACATGTGCCCGAAATGTTGAATCAGTCTGACACTTGTCATTACCTGATTGTGCCACGTGTCCCTAGCTGACGTGGTTTGTTGTCGTGAGTTGGGTCGACGGTCTAGATCACATCTTGATATGATAGTTTAGGTTCAGTCGGGATTTCACACATCACGATTTCGGGGTTCCTGATGTCAATAAACTTTGACATGTCCAACTGTCGATCCCCGAAACTCCGACAAGGACTGGGATCAACGGTCAAGATTAAAGCTTGATCTGACGGCTCAGATTTCATCGCGATTTTTCATATTGCGATTACACCCTCTTCTCCTTGCACTTTAAAGATCGTGGAGGTTCTCCTCGATCCAATAGTGGTCGGACTCTGCGCTCAGATCTGACGGTTGAGATCTGTCTCCCTCTTCAACAATCATAGATTCTTCTCAAACATTCGCTCATTCGCTACCTTCGATCATTCGTTGCCTTCGATCATTCATTGCTTTCGATCATTCACCTCTCTGAACTTATCTTCTGTTTTCCTGTCGATTACAAACTTGTTGTTCTCACGTCATCTTCACTGTTGCCATCAATGACAAGCATTCGCTGTCTAAAAAGCATTCGTTGTCAGTTAACTGTCTGTTAAATATTTGCCAACAATATCCTCTAAACTTGTCTATTCTTGTCTTCTTTCAGGTGCATACGAATTACAATGATCAATTGGGCATGCTGTGGTAGTTTAGGAGATACTTTAGATATGGTTTTGTTTTAGGTTGCTAGCTTGAGTCAGAAATAGAGACTTGGGATATTATCCCTAGATTTTTTGTAAACTGTTTGGATAATTCCCACAGGGATGTTTTACCCTGTGGGAGGTCTTTAAATACTTGTTATTTTTTGTAATTGACCCATCATCATCACTGTTGGGAGAACTAGACTATGGATTTTTGATACAGACTGGGATGAAAGTTCATGTCTTGTAACAGATTTCTCTTTCAATATATCAAACTTTTGTTTCAAGTTTTATTCATCTCAGTTTGCAATTAATTATAGACTACTTTAGTTATCGTAGTTCTTTACAGGTTGATGTGACTTGGTTTATGTGTTATCCATATCCGATCTCTCCTATTTTAAAAGTACAACAATTAATTTGTTTCAGTTTAATGAATTATAGGTTTAACTTTTTCGTTAAATGAATCATTTTGTACAAATCTTTGCACACAGATTTATCTAAATGCGACGATTTGTAAATCATAAGATTGTTGTCAATTTTATGTCTTGTTTGTTCTATTATTGATATTCAAAGAGAAATGTTTCTTCCTGTTTACTAGAGGCTTGCAGAGAATCTGGAGCGGGTTTCCTCCCATCGAACAGCTGAACTGGATTCTTTACACAGGACAAATTGGAAAGCGTTATTACAGGTTAGCTTATTAGTGTTATTTAAGTAGTTTAGATAGATAGATATATATATAGTTTAGATTCTTAGTTAGAGTTGTTATTTTAGTTGCTTAGTTTAGATCATTTTTATTTAATTTCTTTCTCATAAAATT
The DNA here is from genome assembly GCA_009831015.1 of Picea engelmannii. NCBI lineage: Eukaryota > Viridiplantae > Streptophyta > Pinopsida > Pinales > Pinaceae > Picea > Picea engelmannii. Next base: position 596,869 of record ML776717.1, on the reverse strand, counting down.
ATAAAAACCAAAAAAAAACAATAGCTTCGCTGTCTTAGGACAGTTTACAAATGATTTTTGCAGGTTTCATCTAAATCTGTAATCTATAAATATTGTATATTTGTAATTGAATCTGATTCTGTTGATAATTGAACATTTAATTTTATAGAATTATAGTTGTATGATTTAGGTAATAGATTGTATATATTTAGTTTAGATTTGTTTATTAGTTTGTTTTAATTATTGTTTTTATTTAGATTAGTTTCTTAGTGTAGTTTTCATTTGTTTTTCTAGGACTTAGATCAGCCAATGGAGCCACTAAACCTGTCAGGGTGGGTTATCCAAAACGGCTTGGGTTATTTAGACAACCCCGTACCAGATCCACTCTTCTAGTTGGCGAGTGTTCATTTTCGCCCGTCAACAAATGGCGCTAGAAGGAGGGCCTGAAATTTATTAATGGCACGAGGTGGTCGCAAGACTCCTCCACCACCTAATCGCTCACCTATAGTGAAAAGAAGTCATTTGAATGAAAACCTTACCCCTCAAACAACAACCACATCAAACGATGATCCACGGATCACAGTCGAACTTGTAACCCCAAATCCTACAGGTGGTGACATACAAGAGATTTTCCGCCAATCTCTCATAAGAACACATAGTGCCTTAGCCCATTTGAGGCAACCAAATCGACCTTTGGACCAGCCTTTAGATTTTTCTGATATCAGAGAACAACTTGGAGGCACTAACCTCACTGTGAACCCTACATATCCAATCCTCACTCCTGTTGCAGGAGGATCTGGAATACCTCCCTCACCACCTCCATCATCTACTTCTTCTTCGGGAGAAGACTCCTCTGACGAAGGCAGTTCCCCTTCGCAGCCTTCCACATCGCTTACACCAATGGCCAACCAGAACAATCCTGCCAGACCTTGGCTCAACTAGGATGCGGTAGCCGTACCTAGATATCAACATCCCTTACCCAAACATCTAGAGAAGTGGCTTCCCAAGTTTGACCCTGACTCTAAATAGATTGCAGAAGATCACATTAAAAAGTTCATGTTAGCCATTAGACTCCACAATGTCGAGTATGAAGACGTAGTCTATAGGTTGTTCCCCTATACTTTCGAGGGAAATGCATCCACATGGTACTTTTCCCAACAACCCCATACCATCGTGTCTTGGGAAAGGTTTGAATCCTGCTTTTTGGAAAAGTTCAGAGACGGTAAACCTCAGGAAGTCCTAGTCATGGACCTTTCTAACTTAAGAATGAACCCAAAAGAGAAAATTAAAGACTTTAATCAAAGATTCTTAACACTTAAGAACCGAATCCCTACAGATTCCATGCCTGCCGAGAATCTTATCATAGCATACTATACTAAAGCACTGCATCAAAGTATAGCCATTTGGGTTAAACAATCTAAGAAATCCCGGTTGTTAGAAGCCTTCGAAGAGGCTAGCCAGATTGAAAAAGACATACTTAGTTTAAAAGACACTAATAACAATGAAACAGAGACTAGTTCATCTTCCAAAAAGAAGATTGAAATCCTCCCTAGACCTGCTCAAAATAAAGCACAACCTGAAAGCTATGATTTAGAAAACTTAACTAAAGTCATTCAAAAACTGTCAAATCGAGTTATAGACTTGAAAAGGATGACCGAAGAAGATTCTTCGAGCAAAGGGCCTTACAAACCCCCATTCAGGAATCCTTTTCCCACCAACCGACCTAATCCTACTACTGAGGGCCTTAATCTAGAAAGCCTCCAATACGCCCTTCAAACAATTCTAGAAGCCTAGGATAACTTGATGCCTCCTGAGATTCCTGAGGAGGTTGTTGAACAAGAGACAGTTCAAGAAGAAGATTATTCTCCAAACATTTTTGGACACTTCTCGAATAGCATATTCCAAGCTAACTTCGAGACAGTACATCCCTACAATACTAGAAGTAAGACGACAAACAAACCTTCTTCCGAAAACACTACGACTTTGCCTCTAAAGAAATCTAAACCAGCTGAGACTAAACAGAGTCATGTGAACGCCAACTTAGATTATGATTTAGTTGAAGATCTTAAAAATTTAAGGGCTAACATTTCTGTTTACGAGTTATTAAAATTTCCATTTTTGTTACAAAAGATGTTACAGAATATCATAGAGAATGGCGAAAATGGTAATTCAAGCAATAACAAGGTTGTTCAGAACAAATTTCCTCAGAAGACTTCCGCTAAAAATAATACTGATCCTCAATATAAAGGAAGCCTCCTTGTAAATAATGTAAATAATGTAGATAAAGTAGCTTTATAAACTGCGAGTAAAAAACCACAAGATACCACCCTTAGTACTCGCAGAAATGTACCTCCATTTTTGTTAACTTTCAAAATCTTTAATAGAAACGTGCACAATTGTATGGTAGACTCAGGAGCGTCATCCAATGTGATGTCATGGTCTGTATGTCAGAAGATTAATGCTGAGGTGGAACCATCCACTCTAAAAATCATACAACTTGATCGAACCAGTGTTAAAGTTATAGGCGAATTAAGGAATGTGCTTATAAGATTATCGTCTAACCCCAAAGTTCATCAAGTTATTGATATTATTGTTGTGGATATTCCAGAAGTGTATGGTCTGTTTTTAAGCAGGGACTAGTCGGAGCAGCTACACGGCTATTTCATGACAGATTGGTCTCACCTGTGGCTTCCAGAGAACGACAAGCCCAACAAAATCAAGGTAAATCGTGAATGCTACCTTAAGTTCACGGTCACAGATTTGAATGATCCCAATGAACCATTTACACCCTCTGTTGATTCACCCGAGATACAAGGGATGGATACCTTTTTTGTCAATTTCATGGCCGAGGCTTCAGCTATCACCAATCCAGAACAACAGTCCGAGATTGTAGCATATGTGCAGCCAACAACTTCTACACAAAGGTCTCATACACCCGATAAAAATCAAATTTGGTCTCTTTATTTTGACGGGTCAAAGTCCAAAGAAGGAGCTGGTGCAGGCTGTGTTATTATCGATCCCTCGGGTAACAAAACATTGATTGCATGTAGGTTAGAATTTGAATGTACTAATAACACAACAGAATATGAGGCTTTACTGCAGGGCCTCAGAAAAGCTTTAGATATGAACATTCAAAACTTGCTTGTCTTTGGCGATTCTGAAATTGTAGTTAGATAGGTAAGAGATTCTATCCACTGCTTGTCTCCGCATCTTAAAAGCTACCAATCTGAGGTATGGAATTTAATGAATAAATTTTATGCTTTCAATATAAATTCTATTCCTAGATTGAATAATTCTGAAGCTGATCTATTAGCTAATGTAGCTTCCAAACTCTTTCCTGCAAAAGGCTTGTCCCCAGATGCATTCTCCGTTGAACTATTGTTCAGGCCATCCATTCCCGACAACATCACGAATTGGAGAGTCTTCGACGATGATCAACAAATTATTAGCTTCATGCATATGGAAGAAACGTTTCAAGGCGCAGTGATCGACGAATGCACTCACGACGACAATTTGGGTGATTTCACGGTAATACCAAATCCGAGAACTCCTGAATCTTCATCGGACATGGTAAATTTGATCCCTAAGTCTGTAGTTAGATTAGAGAAATTTTATGATATTCAAGATAAATTCAAGAAATCGGTCAACTGTAAAACCAATAGTTCCTTGTTATCATATGAAAAAGTGAACTTAGGAACTAATGACAATCCACAGTGCATTAATTTAGGGGTAGGGTGTTCTGAACAAGAAAAAGCTACATTTATTAAATTGTTCAAAGAATTTAAAGATGTTTTTACGTGGACGTATGATGACCTTAAAACTTTCGACCACAACATCATACAACACGTCATTCTTATGAAACCCCAAACCTTACCCTTTCAACAGAAATTAAGAAAAATGCACCCTAAGCTCGAACCGGCCGTCAAAAAAGAATTAAATAAGCTCCTAAATGCTAAGATAATTTTCCCTGTTAGGCACACTCAATGGGTTTCTAACCATGTCCCTATCCGGAAGAAAAGCGGGGAAATTTGACTTTGCGTCGATTTTCGAAACCTTAATAGAGCATCTGATAAAGACAATTATCCTGTCCCACCCATGGAACAGATCCTTCAACAGGTATCTGGTTCTGAGAGGCTATCTTTATTGGATGGTTTCTTAGGGTACAACCAAGTCCTGATGTCTCCTCCAGACCAACTTAAAACTACCTTCTGCACTCCATGGGGCACCTACGCTTATCGAAAAATGCCCTTTGGATTGATTATTGTCGGTGCCACTTTCCAGAGAGCAATGGACATTGATTTCCGAGGATTAATCAATCATTCCATCATAGTTTACTTAGATGATGTTACTGTATTTTCAAAAAACAAAACCGATCATCTAGCTCATTTAAGAGTTGTTTTACAATGATGTCGTAAATACGGCATATCCTTGAATCCTAAAAAATCCATCTTTGCAGTAGAACAAGGTAAACTCTTAGGATTTATTGTGTCAAGCAAAGGGATGACTATCGACCCCGAAAGGACTCAAGTCATCTCGAAACTTCCCCCTCCTACATCAAAAAAGTCTATGCAGTCTTTCTTAGGCTAGATAAACTTTGTCAGGAGATTCATCCCCAGTTTCTCCGAAATGGTCAGACCTTTACATAATTTAATTAAGAAAGACACACAATATCATTGGGGACCCGTAGAAAACCAAGATTTTAATGCAGTAAAAAAGGCCATAATAGACGTTCCTTCTCTCATGAGCCCCAACTTTTCGCAAGACTTTACACTCTACACTTTTGCTTCTGACCGTTCCTACGTCGCCGTCCTAACTCAAAAGAACGCTGAAAACAATGAAGTACCCATTGCCTTTATGAGCTCTGCTTTCAAAGGCACGGAACTTAATTACCCAGCGGTAGATTAGCAAGCCTACGCTGTTTTCAAAGAAGTCAAACATTTCCGGTCTTATCTTTTGAAATCTAGGATGAAAGTTATTGTCCCTTACCTAGTCGTCAGGAACCTATTAGTGCAGAAAGAGTTAGGCGAAAAGAGGGTGAACTGGGTTACTTATTTACAAGAGTACGACATAGAAATTACCCCTGCTCAGATAGTGAGAGGCCAACTTTTATGCAATTTAGTTGTTGATTCAGTAGCGGGACAACAAGAAAAGAACGATATGTCAAACCTAGGACAACACGATCAAAATGCAATCTGATGTGCACAAAACTCTGTCAGTCCCTGGTATGATGATATAAAATTCTATCTTGAACACGGGTCAGCCCCCCGTCACCTGGATCCCACTAAAAGAAGAGCATTGAGATTAAAATCCACCTCCTTTCATTTGGTTAATGGTATTATGTTTCATTGAAATTTTGATGGCATACTGATGCGCTGTCTTGAGAAAGACAAAGCAAAAAAAGTCTTACTAGAGTTGCATGCAGGAGAAGCTGGTGGGCATTTTGGTGGTGACACCACTACCCATAAAGTTTTGAGAGTCGGTTATTACTGGCCCACACTTTTTAGAGACACCCATGCCTTGTGTCACAAATGTATTATTTGTCAAAAAGCATCAGGGCGGTTACAGAAACTAGCCTTTCCTTTGCAGCCCATGTCAGTAGACTCTCCTTTTCAGCAGTGGGGCCTTGATATCATAGGTCCAATCAACCCACCATCTTCACAGCAGCATAAGTTTATTATAACAGCCACAGATTATTTCACCAGGTGGTCTGAAGCTGGCACATTAAGGACTGTAAATACCAGTCAGGTAACTGCCTTTCTAAATTCAAATATTATCACTCGTTTTGGTATCCCTGACTGTTTAGTATTCAATAACGCTTCTTACTTTTCATCTCTTGAGATGAGCGAGTTCTCTTTAGAAAAAGGAATCAAATTGAAGTATTCTGCTAGCTATTACCCCCAGGGCAATGGATTAGCATAATCAACAAATAAGAACCTGATTAAAGTTATCAAGAGAATGGTATCTGAGAATCACAAAAACTAGCACAATGCACTGTTAAACGCAATCTGGGTTGATAGGGTAACACCAAAAACTACTATAGGTAACTCTCCCTTCTTTCTCGTTTATGGCAGAGAAGTAATCCTGCCACAACACATTCTTCTTCCCTCGCTACAGCTATCGCAGAAAATTCAAGAAGAAGACTGTCCCCCTTTGGAAAACCGGATTAATGCTTTGATGAAGCTAGAAGAGGTAAGATCCCAAGCTAAACGTAAGTTAGATCAGCATCAAGTAGTGGTCAAAAGTTGGTTCGATTCTAACTCTGCCTCTGATAGGAACTTCGAAGTAGGTGACCTCGTCTTGAAGTGGGACAAACCGCATGAGGGAAAGGGAGAGCACGCGAAATTTCAAAACTTATGGCTTGGACTGTTTTTAATTGCTGATAAGTTGGGTCCCAGCTCTTTCCGATTGCTGAATCTAGAAGGGCATCCTGACACCTATCCGGTGAATGGCCAAGCTCTGAAAAGATATTTCGCTTGATGACAACTTTTTGTATATTATTTAAATATTTTGTTTTGGTTTGCTTTTCTTTTACTGTTTCGGATTTGATGTTTTCCCTTGCGCTTATCAGTTTTGTTTTTGGAAATACACATACCTATATGCTAAAATATTCAGACAAAGAAAACAGAAAAATCCTTTCACTGAAATGACTATTGAAAAATTGTGTAAACATCAATTATATACTTCTGAAATTTACATCTGTGTTGAAAAAATTGTTGTTTGAAAGAAGATAACTGATTTTGATCTGTGATTAAAGCCTGTCATGATCATCCATTATATTTTTACGCTGTCCCTGTTCCTTAAGGGAATGACTCAGAAGATGTCTCCCTGCCTTAGAAGGTCGGTTTTGTAAACAAACCATCTCTGGATCTTAATGAAGGACATTTCTAAAAAATTATTTTGAGGTCTGTAAAAAAGATGCTTAAATATCATAATTTTCAGCATCACCCCGCTCAACTATATATCTTAAAGAAACAAAATAAAAAGAGTTGTGGGAAGTGCTTGTAAACCTACCAGGATGTTGAACAGGTCTACTGGCAGCGGGTAAATGCATGCATGACGCCAAGACATTTTAGTCGGGGTACTGAATAGGCCTGCTGGCAGCGAAGCAATGTCGGGTATATGAAAATTCATAAATAAGAAACCTCTTAACTTTAAAATGTCCTTTATTTTGATCTAGAACTTCTTGGCAGGATATGGATATCAGAGTGGGTTAAATGGCAACCCTGCCGAGGCTATGGATGCCTGCTGGCAGTAGTGGCTCTGTCAACAGTATTGGAGATTTTATCTTTAATATCGTGACTTGCTTATCTTAGGACTGTTATCAGTTTTCATCCCTTAAACACTGCTGGAATATTTGATCATTGACGATGTTTAAACATTTTTCTGGTTATTTTTCTGTGGAATTATTTCTGTTATCCTAATCTGAATTTGTTCCTTTAGGTAGAGATAACTGCTTCTACCAGTGTGTCACCATTGTTGGTAGCCAATTCGCATTTTTATACTATCCTTATAAGCTGCCTACACCAGTGTTTTGCAAACCCTTGGTTTTCATCGCAAACTTTCAATAAAAATGACACTAATTATTTCGTGCATTTGCACACTTACCTCTGTTCTCATTTTCATGACTGCAAGCGTGAAAACTTTGATTTCGAAGTCACATTTAAATCGCCACTGGATTATTATGGTTACTCTTGTCTATGTGTTCATTGCGTTTCCAATTTAATTATAGTCACACAGTTGGCAAGGCTCCAAGATCTTTACTCATTTGGTATTCTTTGATTGTTAATATGACTTCGTTTTCATAAGACTGTGATGATATTCTTATGATCAAGTTTGGATACATTGGTGGTTTTGATGTTCTATAGTCTTTCATCGATTTCCTTGACACATTGGTTTTATGAAAACACATTCACGTTGTGGCTATACCCTTGGTGTAATCATTTCACACAACACATATTTCATATGATCGAACCCTTGGTGTTGCTTTCGAATTATTGTTTTGGTTTTAAAACTATGCTAATACTATTGCTCGCGCAAATGTTTGGTTGACTTACCATAGATTGAATGGCATAGTTTTTAACATATGCAATAGTGATTTGAAGCGTTGTATGCGCCGTCGGTTGTACTATGGGAAATGATTGTTCTGCATGGGCTAATCTAGCTCCACCACCTTCTCACATTCGGTCATTAATGCTTTCCCCCTATCCTGGGTCACCTCTATTAGTTTTCGGGTAAGCCTGTGAGCATATCGACCCTGTGTATACTTTGTTCGAACCCTTGCCCGTTCTCCCAGCTCACCGTGTGCTCCTGTCCATGGCACCGGTGGTGTGCATAGAGCCAAATGGTAGCCAAACCCTGTTGCTATTCGATAATTCCCATAAGGATTTATAAAATGGTGGTTGGACGGTGTTTATACAGATGTTCGAGGGTTTCAACATGTCAGTTACCCAACAATTCACCCTCACCTTCGACGGGTGCAGGGCTAAAGTCGAAGACGTACAACTTGAGCTCAATGAGGAATTCATAAGCTTGGTTACAGGACTACCACCTACAGGTCAAAGATGGTTCAAAAATTCCAAAGTGGATGAGGTGTCATGGCCCCTTCTTTTCACTTCAAGAAAGATTGTTTCCTGTGATAAAGGTATGCTAATCACTACCCTCAAACCCAAGTGACACGATCTTTTGGTAATTGTTAAACAGTTTGTGACCTCTGAAGGTCGGTATGGCTTCGTGTTTTTGTATCACCTCTAGTTATTGATGAATTTCATAGGCTATCCATTAAATATGCCACATTACTTCTTGTGTAGTCTTTACAAAATGTCTAAAAGATTCAAGCGTGAGAAGGCTGATAGTAGCCTTTTTCATCACGGCTTGATTAAACTTATTATCATCCACCATTTAAACCTTAGTGGCGATAATTGGCAAGCCTTCCTATCAAGGAATGGCTTTGCCAATACCGAGTCTGCTCAAATCGACAATGTTGTGGTTATGGAAACTTTGGTTGGGCCAGCCATGCCATTTCATATCCTCCTACCCCTTGTCAAACCCTTGGATTTCCCTAACGTAGACCTACCTGATACTACTGTCGACCCGGGTGCTAAAGAAAATATTAAGGCCGTCAAAAGGCCTGTGAAGAAAAAAGGTAAGAGTGACACTACTGTCAACAGTAAGGGGAAGAAACATGCTCGATGTATATCAAGATGTGCCAAGAACAAACCCAAGCAAAACATCGACCAAAATCTCATAGTGTTGAGCAAAGACTCGGACTCCGATATTGATCGTTTCCTAGCTGAGGAATACCCCTATTCCCATGGCCTATGCTCTACGAAACCCTATGACTATGTCTCTAACTTACCCCCATGCCTCAAAAACAACCCTAACTACCTGGGAATCAAGCTGCACAATGAAACCCCTGGTGACTTAAACAAACCCTCGCCTGTGATATCAAAACCCGAGCAACCATCATGTGTCCAATGTAATGCTTGGCTAGAGCGTTATTACACCGACGTTTCGTTGTTGCAATCAAAGATCAAATCGTTAGAGGAGCAAGTTACACTGCTGTCAAAAGAAAGAGACAGACTTCAAGCCAGTGAAAAGAAACAAACAACCACTGGTTCGATTGTCTTCAAGAACATCGAAGCGGAAACGACCTTTGTCAATTCCAAGTTGTCATGATCAAAGCCTTTTCTTACTGCTCAGGTATGAATTTCAATATTAATTTCGCTTTGTGAGTTTGTTTGGATTAATATATCCGATTGGATTTGCTTTCTATAGCTCTATTCGTTTTGATTCAAAATGATTTTGTTCTTTTTATTGTACCAAATCAATTTCGTTATGAATCATGAGTGGGAAGTTTTTTTGCCAAACTCGGACACAACTATGATTTAGCTAATGAGATTTTATTATTCTCAGTTTAGTATAAATGATTGATTTGTTTTCTATTTTTGTTTGGATTGCTTTTTGAAACAATTATGTATGGATAGTCGATTGAGTTTGATTTCGATTAAGTTCTGTTTGTTTCTAAACGATCCTGCTGACTTTGATTTACCAAGAACAATATCGTTTTGGATTGAATCAATATTCTCGCTTGGATTTTGACTACATTCGACCTGTGCAAAAGATCTATTTGCTAAAATCATGTAGTTGTGTTGATTAATACGATTTTGCATAATGATTATGTCGGCCCCAAACTATTTTGATTCATTCCTATTTGATTTGATTTGCAAACGATTGTTGCGTGCCATGATTAGCATGATCATTTGTATATGTTTGAAATAGTTCTATTAATTTTAAAAAACGATCCTGTTGATTTTGTTTTGATTCGAAAACAATTTTGTTAATGGATGAAGAGACATAAACTATTGCATGGAAAATTTGTTTAACTGATTACAGTTTGTGTCGATTGGAATTGGCTCATGAAAATGATTTCATTGCTGTCGAATTATCTAAGCGATTTTGTTTACCCTGAATTGGTAATAACAAATGTTGAATAGGGTGTATGTATCTCTGTTTCCACTCGTTTGACCACAATTTCGTTTGTTTTGATTTGCATACAAATTTTGATTTGTTGTGGCATGAATTATTCGCTTCGTTTGGGAGTAGTTTTGGTTTAATAAATATAATATAATTCTGTTAAGTTTTGGATTGATTTTAAAACGATTCTATGCTCAAATTAGACCAGCTACAGAATCGTAAGATTCTGTAGCTAGTCTTAAAAATTAGATTTCTGTCAATTTTATCAATAAAATATCCTCTAAACTTGTCTATTCTTGTCTTCTTTCAGGTGCATACGAATTACAATGATCAACTAGGCATGCTGTGGAAGCTTAGGAGATACTTTGGATATGGTTTTGTTTTAGGTTGTTAGCTTGAGTCAGAAATAGAGACTTGGGATATTATCCCCATATTTTTTGTAAACTGTTTGGATAATTCCCACAGGGATGTTTTACCATGTGGGAGGTCTTTAAATACTTGTTTTTTTTGTAATTGACCCATCATCATCACTGTTGGGAGAACCAGACTATGGATTTATGATACAGACTAGGATGAAATTTGATGTCTTGTAACAACTTTCGCTTTCAATATATCAAACTTTTGTTTCAAGTTTTATTCATATCAGTTTGCAATTAATTATAGACTACTTTAGCTATTGTAGTTGTTTACAAGTTGATGTGACTTGGTTTATGTGTTATCCATATCTGATCTCTCCTATTTTAAAAGTACAACAATTACTTTGTTTCAGTTTAATGAATTACAGGTTTACCTTTTTCGTTAAATGAATCATTTTGTACAAATCTTTGCACACAGATTTATCTAAATGCGACAATTTGCAAATCATAAGATTGTTGTCAATTTTATGTCTTGTTTGTTCTGTTATTGATATTCAAAGAGCACTACTGCTTCCTGTTTACTAGAGGCTTACAGAGAATCTGGTGCGGGTTTCCTCCCATCGAACAACTGAACTGGATTCTTTACACATGACAAATTGGAAAGCGTTATTACAGGTTAGCTTATTGGTGTTATTTAAGTAGTTTAGATAGATATATATATAGTTTAGATTCTTAGTTAGAGTTGTTATTTTAGTTTCTTAGTTTAGATAATTTTTATTTAATTTCTTTCTCATAAAATTATAAAAACCAAAAAAAAACAATAGCTTCGCTATCTTAGGACAGTTTACAAATAATTTTTACAGGTTTCATCTAAATCTGTAATCTGTAAATATTGTATATTTGTAATTGAATCTGATTCTGTTGATAATTGAACATTTAATTTTATAGAATTATAGTTGTATGATTTAGGTAATAGATTGTATATATTTAGTTTAGATTTGTTTATTAGTTTGTTTTAATTATTGTTTTTATTTAGATTAGTTTCTTAGTGTAGTTTTCATTTGTTTTTCTAGGACTTAGATCGACCAACGGAGCCGCTAAACCCGTCAGGGTGGGTTATCCCAAATAGCTTGGGTTATTTAGACAACCTCGGACTGGATCCACTCTTCCATTTGGCAAGCATTCATTTTCGCCCGTCAACACCTTCCTATTCCACGTGTCAACAAACTATTAGACCACTTGGATGCCAACTCATCTTCCCAGTTAATTGATTAGTCTGCGTATCACCTTGGGGTGTGGCCACAACATCTCTATGGTCGTGCCACATGCCCTTTTACTCCTTTGACTTTTGAGTTTGACCTGGTTGACTTGAACTTTGATTCCCCGTAACTTTTTCATACAAGCTCTATTTGACTTGTCATTTATGTCGTTGGAAAGATGATGACGAGATTTACACAATGATTCTATTTTTGAGATGATTTGAGAAAGTCAAATTTTGATAATTTATGGATCCCCTAGGACCTCTGTGAGTGTTTCAAATCCTCCTAGACCTTTGTGAGCATTCCTTAGATCCTCCTGGATCAAGTAAGGGATAATTTCTCATGATGGCTACTCTTCAAACGATCCCTAGACTCTAATTGAGTCTCCTCCTGAATGCAATCAGTCCATAGTCTATCAGACCATGGCACTATCTCTCATGCACAAGTCCCCTACAAAAAAGTTTCCCAGGACTTGGGAATACCTCTCAACTCTACATTCACCAACTCAACATCTTGTACTATCTTTCCAATCGCTACAATCTAAACTCAGATCTATTAAATCTTCATAAGATAATTCACAACTGTGTCCTCACTGGACATCCTAACAACTTGAATTCAATGCTTCAAATATAGCAACCTGCCTATATTCTTGTTTTGGTATAGACTCACCAAAGCATCATACATTTCCTTGGCAGATTTATTCTCAACAATGTGTGGAATCAAGTGATCCTTTACATATTCTAGCAACACCCACTTGGCCTTCACTTCCTTCTTCATGTGAACTACGAATCAACAGGACTTACAACCACTGTCTCAACATACTCTTTGAGGTCATTCTCCTCTAATAGAAGAAGAATCCTTGCCATCCAAGACTGTAAGTTTGTTGCCCCTTCTAAACTGTCCTCAATCTTCAATGTTTTCACCATCTCCAAGATCTAATATGATAACCCTATGTAGAAACTGCCTCTATACTGACCTATATGGTTGTTTCCCTGAAATCTATCCTTCGATTTCCCATGTTGGTTATTTAACTGATAATATTTTTCCTCTTGGTTTCCTCCTTTCAGGGACTAGGCTCCCTCTATCCTTCAAAGCCTCGACTCTGATACCATGTTGAAATTATTCCTGAGTGGACTTAATTCTTGGTATGCACTAATACCATGTTGATTTTTTACCACTCTACTCAACAATCGACAGTTAGCTCAAAATAAAATCACTTCATCTACTAAAAGGACAACTGAGTAATCAACTAAAGATGCAATAGAGACATAAACAAGGAAATCAAATCAAACACATAATAACACCAAGATTTTTGGGTAAACCCCTGGAAAACCCCGGAGGGAAAAATAGTCCAACTATGTTTTTATTAAGGTCAAATTAGGGCTCCTGTAACAGGGAAAATGGCCCACTAAGAGAATTATACACTGGAGACAAACTTGGAAACACCTGTCCCAAGAAATCCATGACTTTCCCTTTTTTGACCCAAAGATATCCATGAATTTCCCTTCCATGACCTACAGATATGCATGGAAATCCCGTATGCCAAGTTTTGTATGACTCTGCTCTTCCCTATGGCTTATGTCCTCTAAATCCCACCTACAGTTTATTCTGCTCTCTCTCCTCCTTGACCTGTATGACCTCTAGATGAAAGTCCATCTCCACCTATCAAGATATTGAATCATGATCGTTTGTGATCCAACCCTCTCGTCAATACTTGGATGAAGTCTCTTCACCCAACTAGTGAGATCTCCTCACTCTAGTGTAAGCAAAAGTCCTTTTTTTCTCCTACACTCCTCACACTAGAAAAATTCCTTCTTTTCTATCCTCAACCTTGGTATCTCAACAAAGTGACTTCCTCTCAGAGTCTCGAATGTGTCGAATCTCTCAACACAGGCCTCTCACAAGTGTCTTCCTCCTTCTCCCTAGCCTTTCTCTTTTAATCATGAGTTACAATCTATTTCTAATCTTCAAAGTGATCTACCATTTCAATTACTTCTCACACTCACTTAAGATTTAGATTACATGTTGCATGCTATGCATGTTCCTTAAATAAATCAATTCACTAATAAATATTATTTTACTTTAATCAATTTTTTTTAACTAAAGTAAACTCAAGACTAGAAGATTCTTTGATGACTTCCACATGCTAGACACATGCCAATGCATAAGTACCTTTCTGGTGCTACCACAAAAATAAACACTCCCTCTTAGTGAGGAAGGTACTTCTCCAACCTAGAGTTGTCTTTATCTTCGCTACCATTCTTGCTCTTAATATGATATGGTGGTATCCTAATTTAAGATCTAGCTTTGTAAAATAAGCCACTCCATGAAGCTCATCTATTAGCTCATCAATATTTTCAATAGGGAATTTATCCTTTATGGTGATTTTTTTTATATTGTTATAATCAAGACACATCCTCCAATAATTATCTTTTCTTCTCACCTTCACTAATGGAGTTGAAAATGAACTCTTTCTTGGTTGAATAATACCTGAATCCAACATGTCTTGTACTAGTTTCTCAATCTCCCCCTTTTGTTGATGAGGATATATATAAGTCATTTTATTACGAGGATCACTTCCAGGTATTAGTTCAATTTGATATTCGTGATATTTAGATGGAGGTAGACCTTTAGGAATTTCTTGAAAGATCCTATAGTTCTTTTCCAAGGTGCATCTTAATTTCTCTAAAATATTCTCATCTTCCTACTTAACTTCCATAGAATAAAGTTTAACCACAACTCCCTTGCTACCCTTTTTTAGGAGCTTTTCCATTATATGAGAGCTCATGACTTGAGAAGGTCCAAATTTTAACCCTTTGAGTTCATATTGAATTCTTTCCAATTTAAATCTCATGAATAATTCGTTATAGTTTGTAGAAATTGTACCTAATCTTATCAACCATTGAATCCCTAGAACAACATATACACATCCAATGGTAATGGTATACATTGATATTTCAAAATTATATTATCCCGTACTTATTTTATGTTGTGTCATTTTCTTACATAATCAATAGTCCCTCCTTTAGCAACCAAAACTTGAAAATTTTTCACTGGATATACAAAACAATTGAGGCGGTATGCTAATCTTTTATCAATGAAGTTATGGGTACTACCCAAGTCAATGAGCACTATAACCTTTTTTATTTTTAATGAAACCTGCATTATTCAGGGTTTAAGGTGCTAAAAACCCTCCCAATGCATGAACATATATTTCACACTTGTATGAATCAATGTTGTTCACAATTTCAGCCTCTATTTCCCGCTCTTTTAATTTGACAAGTTCTTCATCATTTATTTTTCTAGATGCCTCAATTTCCTCTTCATCATTATTTTCAAAGGTGAACAATTTTGTTTCTTGACATTTATGTCCTTTTGACCATTTTTTGTTACAACCAAAGAATAGTTATTTTTCTCTTGTTTCATCCATTTCCTTCTGTGATATTCGAGTAGGTTGAGGCACAGTTATCTTATGAACCCCAAAATGATCTTTTCTTTCTATGTATGCTCCAATGGTAGACTTGTGTGTAGCCTTATTCTTGGCTTGAATTTTATGAGCAAATTGCATAGCTTCCATAATATTTTTAGGATGTTTTAGGAAAATCTCATGTTTAATGTATTCTTTTAACCCACCAATGTAATCTTCCAACAAATGTTCATCACTTATGTTATCCACCCTTGTGCCCAATACCTGAAATTCTAAATTCTAATCTTCAATATCACCTAAGTGCTTGATTATTGTCAATTAACTGAAGTAGTATTGTTCCCAAACATTCCCATATTGTGATTCTAAGTCTCTTTTAAATAAACCCCAAATATAATGATAAGAATGGGGCTTCCTTTCAATGACGCATTGATACTATTGATATGGTTTTATCTCAAAGTTCAAAGTTTCTATGTGAATCCTCAGCTTCTCATCCATAATATTATGCATTTTAAAATACTTCTCTATTTTTTCCTCCCAAGTAAAGGCATTTGTTCCATAAAACTTCCTTAATTCAACCTTGGGAAGGTTCACTCTTTTTAGATACCATCCATAAGTAACTCCATTATTGGAGTTGAATTCCCCTAGACATTTCTTATTATTGGAAAGTTGTTCAACTTGAATACTACCTTTATTTTCATGAGTCCATTCATACACCTTATCAATCTTAGGGAACCTCCCATTTAAGGCTTTTATAATATTCTATTCCATTTGTTCCAATTTTCCATCCATTTTATGTTTCAACTATTCCATCGTTTTTTTTATATGTTCCTTATTTTTTTCCATCTTTCTTTCTATCAGTTCCTTATTTACATACATCTTTCTTTTCATTTATGTTTGAGTTTACATCAAATCAACCTTTTTCAATGACCTATCATTCAATTCATCAATTTGGTTGTTCAATTCAAATAGTTGGTTTTGCATCTCCTCATTTTCTTCATGAGTCATGGAGGAGATTTCTGGAGGTTTAATTGGTGAAGTAAATTTTGAATCTTTTTTGGAGCCATGGAAAAAAATTACTAGGCCTTTTCCTCTTTATAAAAAATTATGGTTATCCTTAAGGAGTGAGCTCACTAGAAAAGGTTATAGGGTATTGAGGACAAGGGAGTGTTGAGTGTTATAGCTCTCCAATATACATGTGAGGTCCAACAATATTACTCATCCCAATATCATAGGGCACTAACTAAGGAAGCTCAACCATGCCCTTAGCCCTACTACCCAACTACGCATGTACTAGAGAGTGGTCTCCCCAAGTGATGTTCTTGGTGTACTATAGAAACAAGACAGTCGAATATCTTATTTAAGGTTGGTTTCAGGTATACCTAGGGGACTTCCTATATACCCAATGGTACATGGAAGTGAGATTCTATCAATAGGTAATGTCTAATGTGGTACTAGTAAAAAGGGTACCAGTATGGGTTAAAGGGGTTTCCATCCAGGTGAAACAATGTGTTTCCAACCATGTGTATTTTATTAATGTATTTTTCCTCAACTACAGTTTTACTCACTTAAAGATAGATCCTGCGCTATTTAAAGACGTTAGAACACATCTCTGAAACAATTTTAAAATAAATCCTGCTAACCACAAAAAAATCTCTTAAAATAACCAGAAAATAACTTGTGCAAAAACCTTAACTTCCACAATAGAGAAATATATCATAAAATATAATGAGTCAAAATGTGAAAACTTTTCCACATGTACTTTATTTTGTCAACTTAGGATTCTGAAATTTTCAAAGTCTGAAACTTCACTGAAAAAATGTTACAGCAAAAATGACAAGATAATGGATTTTAGGATTAGTCACAAACCTTGTCTTCCATGGACTATGTCTCTAAAAGTATAGAAAACTAGGACCTGAAATATTTTCTACCTATACTCCGACATTTCTCCTTACTCTACACAAAATTTCATTGTCTGGAAATTCCTAGAAAAAAAATTATAGAGAAAATTTCAAGATTACTCATTTAAAACGTACTTCAGAATGAGTCAAAAACCCCATCTTCCATAGGATATATCTCCAAAATTATAAAGAACCATAACCTAAAATTTTTACCAAATGTACTATGATATGTCTCCTGAGTAACCTCCAAATTTTGTTATCTTATGCATCCCATTAAAAAGTTATAGCAAAAATTCCAATATGTCTCATTTGAAGAAGCAAAACTCTAGGATCGATTCTCTCGATACGAAATTTTATGAACTAAGCACCTTGAAAATGATAAAAATTCAATGAATACAATCCACTTCGAGAGGGAACCTCATTTTACAATATATCAAATTCAAAAGACAATATGAGATGATCCTAAGACTAGGTCTCTTTGGTATATATATAGGAGACAAAGGGTATAGTGAAAGGCTATAGCTAACCTACTAATATAACAAATAAACTGATAATGAATTCTTATTAGGGCCTTAACATAGAATTGGACTTGGTTCCATTCACAAACAAACTAGGTTTTGAAACAAATTTTAAGATAAAACAAGAAACATAATATCATACTGTTTCTTAATGGCAAAGAAAATACAATTTTTAATTCCACAGTGGATATATGTGTTAGTGAGATAGATGAATGTGCCATATGCCTATTGTTTACAAATCACTTAAGGAACTATGATTCTTCAGTAGATGTTGTGCCTCCCATATGTGACAAATAAAAGTCAAAATTATGAGCGAACAAGAAACCATGAAACTCTTCTAACTGAGTGAAGGTAGGCTCACCATGATGATTAAATGAGTGTCATATGCACTAACCAACCTCTTCTCGTCATTGATGGTGCACAACCATAGCATCTTGAGGCAAGGCAGGTAATATGAATTGATGCAAGTGGTAACCACTATATATTGTATAATACAAACCCAATGATATAGGAAATGTCATGATTACATAATAGAAATAGACTTATTGATGTGCTCAATAATATTGAAATTAGGGTATATTAGGATAGTAACACATATTAATGCATAGGTAGAACCCAAATAGGGATAAACTATAGAAACACATAAATAGACAGTGTCTTTCTTGACAATACAAACTTTTCATAGTCTTCTTAACTCTTAACTTCAATTTTCCAATTATCCGCCGCTCACAAACTGTAAAGTTATTTAAAGAAAGCAAGCCACCGCCACTTTGTTCGTTATTTGCTCAATTTTCCAATTATATGCTCAGTTTTCGGAATGACAAACGGTAAAGTTATTATAGAAATAAAGTCACTGCGTTCGTAAGGTTGTCCACCTGGTATATGTTCATGGTGTTATTTTTCTTTAAAAAATCATGGATGATCTTTTAAGTGAATTATGAATTTATTATTAATATTAATAAAATCAAAATTATGAAAATTAAATTTAATAAAGAATTTATTTTCATAAATTTGTATGTATGGTGATAATATTTTTGAGGAGATTTAATCTTAAAAATACTTAGATGATTTTAATTTCTATTTAGAATGGAGATAGAATATTGAAAAAAAAAATCATGAAACAAATATAGAAATATTAAACTTTTATACTAAAATAAAAAACAAAACAATAAAACGATTTTGGAAAAATAATAACGAATAAAAATAGAAAAAAAAAACACTTCACACCATAAAAAGAGGTCATTGTTCCAAAAAATTCGCTCTTATTTTACGAATGACAACCTGTAAAATTATTGAAAAATTAAAAAGAACGACAAACTATAAAGTTATTAAAGGGAGCAAGCCACCGTGCTCGTAATGCTAATGTTATTTGCACACCAAACTTTAAAGTTAATTGCCCCAAAAGAGATTTGCCATTAAATTAATATTGTTGGAATTTTTGTTTTCCTTTTGCTATATGTCGATGGTAGTGATGATGATTAACATTCACTAAAAATGAATTTATTATTAATATCATTAAAATTAAGATTATAATAAATAGCATATCTCTAAATTAAACTGGCAAATGAGAATGTCTAAATAATTTGAGGAAGGATTGCATATTAATATTGTTAATAAAGAAAATCTATCCACTTCTTTAATTAAGCATTTAAAGTAGATTAACAAGTAGTATAATACTCATACAAGGGTCTCAATTAGTTTTAACTTATCATAATTGGAAATTAAGAAATATTTTATAATCATGAAACTTAAAATGTTTACTAAGAGGAAACTTAATTTTTCAATCTAAATGAAAACTTCCTAATTCCTTTATAAAAATGCAAGGTGATTCTAAAAAATTATCATAATATTAAAAAACTCCAAAGACAAGTCATGAACAAATTAATCTAAAATTAGTTTTATTTATTAATCTAAAATTTATGTGAACTAAATATAAAATAAAATTATTATAATATATTATATGATGATAAGATGGTAAGTGATTACTTGTGATTCTTTAGAATTTTTTTTTTATGCTAGAAAAGCATTAAGAGAAACTTTCCAAGATCACCATAATTTTCTTGAGTCTAAAGTAAAATAAAAATATATTAAAAATAAATTTGATGTAAATAATTATCTCGTGTTCATTGTATATTAATTCCATCTAGGTAAAAGTAATGATGAGTTACACCTGAGTTTGGGAATTTAGTTGAGATAAGAGGAAAAAATATTTTATAAATTAAAAAATATATCAAAAGTAA
>ML776717.1:526217-560166 GCA_009831015.1 Picea engelmannii | reverse complement strand
TTAGCAGAAACATTCCAAATTCTATTGGAAAATTTTCCAGTCTTATAGATCTATCTCTAGAAGATAATAAGTTGAGTGGAAGTGTGCCCATAAAGTTGGGTGATTTATCCCTCCTTGAAAGACTATATTGCACAAAAATCAACCTGATAGTGGAAACACTACAACCATACTATTTCTTGTATCTCTCACCTACAACAACTATAATTGGACAAAAATAAACTAAGTGGTGCTTTGCCACTTTCCATAGGTAGACTTTCTACCAATTTTTCTTACTTGTCATTATCAAGAAATAGAATACAAGGAAACATCCCTCCACATATAAGGAATGTTAGCAACCTAACCTTTTTAAATTTAAGTGAAAATATTTTAAATGGTAGGGTTCCACATTTAGGAAACCTTGAAAACATAGAAAGATTGTATTTAAGTAACAATAGATTAGAAGGAAACATCCCAGATGACTTTGAAAGCTCACAACATCTTGGTCTCTTAGACATAAGTGGAAATACTCTCTATGGAAAGATTCCAAATTCCTTTTCACCCCTTAAACAAATAACAAGACTCCATATTCATCACAACAATTTATCGAGGAGAATACCTTCCAATTTAGTAGATTGTACAAATTTGGAATTGCTCGACTTGTCTCACAATAGGCTCACCAGAAATATACCACATGAAATTGCGAAACTTTCTCATCTACAGTTCTATTTGAATTTGTCATGGAATTTATTAGAAGGTTCCTTTCCCATGGAGATTGGTAAAATTGCAATGGCTCAAGCTATAGGCATTTATGTCAATCAATTGACCGGAGCAATTCCCCCTACACTTGGAAGTTGCACTGAACTACAACTATTGAACTTATCTCAAAATTCCTTCGAAGGGTCCATTCCAGATTCACTACGTAATTTATTGAGTCTTATGAACCTAGATCTCTCTTCCAACTCCTTATCAGGTTCTATACCATTTGTCACTCTCAATAAGTTGAAAATGATTCAAAGTTTGTCTTTCAACAATCTCACAGGGGAAATTCTAGAAGGAGGATGTTTTGCAAATACAACCATTATCATGTCCTTAATTGGAAATCCTATCCTTTTTGGACCACGAGCATTGCAATTACCTACATGTCAAACACCAAGAGGTCATTTTTCATTTGTGAAAAGAGTACTATTTCCAATGAGTGGAGCTATTGCTTTTATACGTCGTAGGCTAAACGTCCTACGAAATGATGATTTTTTTCTGGGGACATTTGCCCAAAATCTGGTTAGAAAGTTTTAATTCATATATTTGAGGGATTATTTATGTATAATCTGAGTTTTCCAGGGGTTTCAACATTCTAAATCCATTTATGCATTTAGAAATGAATTCAGAACAACAAAAAATAGTGATTCGTGTAAATTTATATCGTCAGATTCCGGTGAAAAAAACCATTTCGTAGAACATTAGACAACACCCTTTTATACTATGTTGTCTACTTTTTGGATTCCTTTGGAAAATAAATCTGCATATGAAAAACATTTATTCCTCATAAGCCATTTTACAAAAGTTAAAGCACAAAATATATCATATCAAGAGCTTCACATAGAAACTAGTGGATTTGTCGAGACCAACTTATTGGGAATAAGGAATTTTGGTTTAGTTTATAAAGGAATTTTGAATGATGGCACACTTGTTGCTGTGAAAGTTTTCCAGATTCAAAAATACAATATTTAAAATAGTTTTAAAGTAGAATGTGTTATCTTGCAAAAGGTTCGACTTCAAAATTTGGTGAGAGTCATAATCTCATGTTCCAACCTCCATTTCAAAGGATTAGTCTTCGAATTTATGTCTAATGGAAGCTTGGAGAAGAATTTGTATCCTAATAGGGATAGAAAAAATGGTGAAGATATATGTGATCTGGGACTAAAAGCATGATTGGACATTGTCATAGATGTGGCACATGCCATTTAATATTTTCATCATGATTCTTATGTGTAGGTAGTGCATTGTGATTTAAAATCCAACAATGTGCTTCTGGATGAAGACATGTTAGGGCATGTAACAAATTTTGGTATTGCAAGATTAATCAATGAAACTTGTATTGAGTCACTTACTTCAAAACTTTCTTTGAAAGGGTCTGTGGGCTACATTGCACCAGGTATGACATTTTAAAATGTCAAAATTTTAATTGTCTTTTCTCATTAACAATTTTGTATGGACTAGGCGAGTAAAATTTGATGAAGGTTATCTCTAATGCAGAGTAGGGATTAGGTGAGGAAGTGTCTACCAAAGAAGATGTTTACAACTATGGAATTTTTTTACTGGAAATGCTTACTAGGAAATGACCAACTAGCGACATGTTTTATGGATACCTAAACTTTCACAAGTGGGTGGACCTAGCCTTTCCAAATAGAGTGAATGAGGTAATTGACTACAACCTTTTTAGCGAGGTGGATGGAGAGAAATTTGAAGAAAATAGTGTATACAAATGCCTAATTTATTTTCTACGAGTTGGTTTGTTTTGTTTGAAAGATTCACCTAATGAACGACCAACTACGAGAGATGTGGTAATGGAATTGGAGAGCCTCATAAATGATTTGGGGGAAAATGCAGTTGCTTCTAGGAGATTAAGACAAAGCATGCCCAATTTGCTTAGCAATACAAATGCAACAAGGAATGATACACATGGATCAAATGTCAAGATTTCTTCTACATTATAGTTTGTGAAAAATGCAACACAAGAAAATTTCAATCTTGCCATTATTCATACAATAACAATTTTTTTTTAACTTATGGTTGCTGAAATAAAATCTATTAGTATTTATATCTATTTGTCATTATTGTTAATGTATATAAAAGATGCTTTTGTAGCACAATATTATGTGAAATGCAACTCTATATTTGGTTTAATTTATTATCCATTAGTAATGCCAATGCTTTTAATTGTCTAAATATTAATTCCATTCTTTATGTTTCTATAAACAAAACAATATAATTATAAAAACATTTTCTATCACTTATAAATACATATTTAACTTAATGAATTAATTTTTTGAAGTATGTTGAAGTTATTTATTTTGTTGATATTATTTTTAATTATTCAAACAATTTATTATTAACATTTATTATCTATTTATAATTAATATTAATGTAAAATTTAAATACTTTAACAACAGTTTACACTTTATTAAATATAATAATGGATAAAAAAACTAAATTTTGATGCAATTTATTATCATCATCCAAGATGTTAATATTCATATCCATAAAGTAACCCTCACAAAAAAATCACATGGAATTAATTGCATTCTCTTTTCAACATAAGTGAATGGATTACTATTTAAAGCTCAACTATAAATAAAATGTTTATATTGTCAACAAAAGTTTAAAGGTTGAAATCCTATTTAAATGTGATTTTTCAATTTTCATATAAATTAAATGGATGAGCCACCATTGTATTCTTTAAATATAAGATCAATTTAAAATTCAAATACAAGTAATTTTTATATATTATCAACAAACATTTATAAATAGAATGTTTATATTGTCAACAAAAGTTTAAAGGTTGAAATCCTATTTAAATGTGATTTTTCAATTTTCATATAAATCAAATTAATGAGCCATCATTGTATTCTTTAAATATAAGATCAATTTAAAATTCAAATACAAGTAATTTTTATATATTATCAACAAACATTTATAAATAGAATGTTTATATTGTCAACAAAAATTTAAAGGTTGCAACAAAAGTTTAAAGGTTGAAATCCTATTTAAATGTGATTTTTCAAATTTCATATAAATCAAATTGATGAGCCATCATTGTATTCTTTAAATATATGATCAATTTAAAATTCAAATATAAGTAATTTTTATATATTATCAACAACCATTTAAATGTTAGTTCTCATTTTAAATATGATTTTTTAATTTTCACATAAATCAAATTAATGAACCATCAACTGATTTGTAAGTTGTATTATATACATTGTGTTATTTAAGTATATAATTTGGATATATAAATTATGGTAACCATATTTAACAGGATTATAGCAATGAGTTTTTGTTGACCATCTATTAGTTTTGGTCAATTTTTTTAGTAAACTTTATAAAATAATTTTTGTTAATTTTTTTTAAATATTTAAATTTGTTTATCCAAAATCTTATTGGACGATTTTTTAAAGCTCTTATGGTGGAAGAGATGGCAGGCACTCATGTGAAAACTAGATCAATTGGAAGCACATGTCGTACGATAATATATCTTGTTTAAGTTCAGATTATTCATGAGGAATAAATTCGTATACAATGGTTTGCGTACAAGTGTTGCTGGTAGGTGAAATCTGTCCTTGCAAAGTTGAAGCTGCTTGTAGCTCATGGCACATATATCTGTGTTATCACATCTTCCAACCTGTAATTGAATCTTGGCGCTTCTTCCAACATGTAATTGAATGTAAGTTAGACATGTTAAGAATGTAATATTTATGGTGTTGCACATTCCTATGTTTGATGTGGTGAAAATCATGGCTCTCGCCACAAAAACAGGTTGGATCGAGGACTGGAAGAGGCGAAGGAAATGGTAGCAACCATTAAGGGTCACAAAACATTGCAGTTTGAGGCAAAAATCACGGTTTCATTTGGTCTCTTTGAGGATTTTTATGAACAATTTTAGGTAAGACTGGCTTCCTGCAAAATATATGTTTGTTTTTTTCTTATTTAATCGTGTTGTCTTATCTTCCAAGTGAGAAATCAGATTGCAAAGATTCACTGGTTGCATTTGTAGCAAGTCTGTGATAGAAACCGCAGTTTCATTTGGTCCCTTTGAGGTTTTTTCAGAAAATTTTTAGGTAAGAATCGTTGTCAGAAGAATATATGTGTGTTTTTACTTATTTAATCGCGTTGTCTTATGTTCAAAATGAGATATTAGAGTGCATAGATTCACTCTAGCACTACGTCCATAGTTGTCTTTAGCCTTCTCCTTCCTTGGACATGTTTAAGGGGGTCTATGCTTTCTAGACCCAGAGGCAAACTATATGTATTTTCCAGTTTCCAAATTGTCTTTTGGCTTGAAAAGTTATAAATGAAGGTTCACATCTCCAAAAATTGTTAGAACTTTCCAGTTACATATGAGGATGTTCCAGCACCTTCGATGTGAAAGATTCACACTGCTTCTAAAGCCTTCTCTTCTCGTCAAAATAGTCTTGGTTCTAATTGAATTTTGGAACGGTTTTGTTTCTTTTTGGATTCAACGGTATGCAATTTCAGGTTTTTGATAATTTCACAATTTCTAGTGATGACTCGAGAATTTTATAATTATTATTTTTCTGGGTTTTATGCAGTTTTCTAACCATGTACACGCCTGGGCATAAATTATTTGGAAATAAATGGCTAGTGTAGCTTCTACAAAGAGTAATGTCATGAATTCTGTAATTCCGACCATCAAGAATGTTAGGCAGTGGAATCATAAATGTAACAAAGTTCTAATAGAAAGGAAACTAAAACCAAGATTAAACCAAGAACAACAATCACATAATTGAGATAGTGATGTGGAAAATCAATACAACAAAAAACCATGGGGCAATGATAAGAATCACAATAGCGAATCACATGCATACAACCATCCTCTTCTCACATACACACTCCACTCCACAATATTGCGTCTTGCTCACACACTCCTCACCTCTATGGGTATGCTCCTATCTATAGCATCTCTCAAACAATTAGACAAATTACTTATAATAATATACACTAGCTACACAAACTTTCACTGAAAAGTACATGCATGCACATTCTAAATTTAGTTGATGTGCATGTGCATGCTACCGCATGGGAAATTGGTTGGCACATTTTCAAAAATCTCCACCTTGAAAAAAATTTACCTCATATATCATGCTCGAATTAACTCATCACCTTTCCTGCAAGTCAAGAAAAGCCAAACATCATCACATCTCCACAACTTCTCTAACAATATCGTTGCATGAACATGTCTTCCTGATTCACTCCTGTATGGACCATTCTGCCTCCATCAATAACCTATCTTATAAAATGATGCACTTGTCCATTTTGATACACTGGAATATTAGTCAAATGCACAAAAATTTGACCACCACAGAACACCTCATCATGTACCTGTCCAAACTTACCCAATAGATCCTTGCATTCTTGCAATTCATAACTTGAGGTAGGCCTCCTCTTGTCCAAATCTCATGAATCATAACCATATACTAAATCACTGCAACCACTATAGGTGATACTTGTGCTTTTGTGTTTGAAGAACCCATTTCTATGTTCTTCACCTGGTTTTTCCATGTGTCTACTGGAAACACCAACTACATGTGAAATGTTGACCATTTCCCATCAGAATCATTAAAATTCCTACTAGCATATAATACTTGAGACATATAACCTTTTTCTTCTTCATTAGTTAGGAAATAAACATGAAGAAAAAATTACAATGGAAAGCAAAAGGCATTTTACCAATTTCACATCATTCATACCAAATTTTCTGAGTATCTTCACCACATACATATTTTTTGATAACCAAGCTTACCATATTTTCCTGTCTTTGTATATTTCCATGCCCAAGTTTTTTTTATTTGCTCCCATATCCTTCTTATCAAACGTCCCAACCAACTGAGCCAACCTGTTGATTTCATACATGCTTGTGCTTGCAAAAAGCATAACCTTTATCACCAAGATAATAAATATACCATAAACATAATGGTTATACTCACTTCTTGCAAAATCTGGCTCACCATGAAGAAATCAAACATCTTGTACCATTGCCTAGCATGCTTTAGGCCATACAATAGTTCTTGAGTTTTCAAACAAAACTTTTGTTGCAATCTTGAACTAACCATTTGGGTTTTTCCTTATACATCCCCTTATCCAAAAAACTCCATGTAAAATAGTTTTAATATCTAAATGTACTAACACAACTAGTGCTAACACAACATGAATAGAAACAAGCTTTTAGCAACTGGTGAGAAAATTTCATGGAAGTCAATACCTTCCAAATACCCTTCTGCTACCATTCATGCTATGCACCTTTCATCTTTTACTATGTTTGATTTTATAAAAGGAAATTCATCTAACATTGCATCTTTATCCATGATGATTATGCGGGAATTAGGATCCCGCATTTTGCATCCCTTAACATCATCACCATATCAAAGATCTACCTATTTGATTTATGCCCTACTTATAATGTTGATAACAAAATAAGAATCACAACCAAATAATTTTACATTTGAGTAATTACTAGATGACATGTCCATACCTCTTCTGGAATCTTCCAGTCTTTTACAATCGATGGTGACTTAGTTACCAGATAGAAAAACTTCTTCCGTCCATGAGTATTATTGCAACTTGGCATTATTGAACATACCTATTCTATCCCATATTCCTTGAAATACTTTCCAAGTTCCATGGATATGATCCTACCTTCATCATATATCCTCAAACACTTGATTGACCTGCCAACACATCAACCTTTCTATAGATCCACCTTTCTAACCTGGATACACTGCTCCACCTTGAAATTTGCATTCGAACAACTTTGAACAAATCCATCCAAACCAACCCAAGTAAGCCTTCATTGCTTACCTCCAAGATAATTTACAATGGATTTCACCAAGCCTTTTATAGGATTCATTACATGCAATCCATGGACACAATACCACAGACTACCAAAAAAACATGGACCCGAAAAACCACGTGCTTTGACCTAAAAAAATGGATTTAACTCATTAACTCTTTTATCGAGTCAAGGTTAACCCAACATACATGCTCCACCACATATTCAATATACCTAAATCTATGTTTAGAATTTTCATAGGTGACCTGATAAACTAGGGGTACACATGTCTATCCAGGTCTTACATACATATGCCCATTTACATGCAATCAATAATTTTATATTTTATTTTTTTATTTCACAGTGACTCAACCATCATCACGCTACAAATTATATGTGAACACGGGTGTGGTGAGACACAACAAGCAGATAAAAATTCATCAACCATATATGAACCTAAAGTTGTTGCAGCTGAATTTGCTTCTATTTTGGAGTCCTCTTTGGATGTTTGTTGTTTTTTCCAACAATCCCTACTGAGATGCCCATATTTTACACAAAACCAACATTTTCCCTTATCCTTATTGTCTTTTGACTTAGACTTGGTTGTATCTTTATGATGTTTCCCTCCTTCTGTAGATCGACCTCTAACCACCATTGCTTCTGTTGTTGAGGTTTCTTTACTAGATTTTATCCTCATTTCCTCATACAACAGATCTCCCACAACAATGTTATAATCAATGGCATCTGTTGAGCTGAACCACATAGATGTGATCAGATGATCCCAATACTCGGGAAATGAACACAGTAGAGTAACTTCCCTATCCTCATCTTTGTACTTTACTTCCATACTAGATAATTGACAAATCAGAGTATTGAAAAAATTTAAGTGATCAACAATTTTTGTACCTTCTGTCATTCGTAGGCTGTACAACTACCTCTTCAAGAAGATTATGTTCATCAAGGACTTTTTCATATACTGAATCTCTAGTCTATTCCAAAAACATGTTTTTGTCTCCTCTCCAACGATGTTAAAAAAGAATTCACCTTCCAGACAAAAACAAATGGTGTTGAGAGCTCTTGCATCCAGATATTCTCAGTCCTCGTCTGTCATCTTTGTTGGTTTCTTTGACTTACCCACCAAAGATTTTTTCAATCCTTGTTGTACAAGTAGATACCGTATCTTGA
Organism: Picea engelmannii; assembly: GCA_009831015.1. Lineage (NCBI taxonomy): Eukaryota > Viridiplantae > Streptophyta > Pinopsida > Pinales > Pinaceae > Picea > Picea engelmannii. The sequence continues at coordinate 551,438 of ML776717.1, read as the reverse complement.
GATTCTAGAGATCAAAGTTATTCTTTCCGCTCAAATTATCCACCTCAAACTTAGAACTTTGCACTTTTTCCATTAGCACAAACCAAAACACCCAAACTAAGATTATAATACTAAATCTTCTTAATATGAAGGAATAGTGGTATGTGAAGGTTGAACCCCAAAATATTTAATAAAAATATTTAAAAAAAAAATATTTAATAAATATTTTATACATGAAAATATTTCCCAAACATAAAAGGGTCGACCTCACATTTTATTAAAACACCCTCTCAGTTTCTTTAACAAGTGTTGCATGGCAGCGTAGTCCCTGCTAGGTTGGAATGGGAATAAATGCACTGCTATGATGAGACTGAGCAAAAAAACGTGGGAAGTAGATTGAATTATATGTGGTATCCATGGAGAAGACGACTTGTGGAAACGTGTCATAGGCCAGCCACAAGACATTTGGCTTGTAGACGACCCCCAAGGTTAATATGTGAACAAGGCAGTTTTTTCCTCAGGTGTGTATAGTTCAAACATGGGACTTAGAAAATTTATGTCTCAATGACTTGCAATAAAGGTTCCTGGAAAAAAGGACCATGAAGCATACACATTAAACATTCAAATATAATAAACACAATTTCCTGACATCCAACACAGTTGAAGGAATTGTTTTTTAGCATTTTCGAATTAGTTTTCTTTGAAATTTATCAAAAAATAATAATGCCTTGCAACAAAGGTTCCTAGAAAAAACGACCAGGAATCACACACATTAAAAATTCAAATATAATAAACAGAATTTCCTGACATCCAACATAGTTGAAGGAAAAAAAAAATTGCATTCCCGAATTAGTTTTCTTTGAAATTTATCAAAAATTAATAATGTCTATTACATATTTCTGAAATTTGTTCCATATTTATGGAAATTTAAATGCGTTTATCATATAGACTAGGATTGGGGCTCCCGCAGACCATAAAATAAATAAGTACAATAAATAGGACTGTAGAAAGAAGAAGTGTGTGGTGGTAGAGAGGAAGACCTGAAAAGAAGAAATTGGAAGTTATGAGTCTTTGGTTAGAGATTTATATTTAAAGAGGTAGAATAAATGGATTGATAAAGAAAACAATATGTGATCAATATGGACTTAATATGAAGCCGATGCATTTTTTTGTATGTCATCGACGACCACTGGAATCGTGCCAATCAGTTGTTTCCCTTCGTCAATGAGCTTGTCCATTCTCCGTTGGAACCATTATTCAATGTAGCTTCTCACGGGGCCCACATTGATTTCATCCCATATTTCTATGTTGAAAACATCATTTTCTAATTTTCCTATATCCATAGAAATAATATGCAGAGCCTGTTCAATTTCTTCATTGTGTGCCGAATAGTCCACTAGCCAGTTCTCGACCTCATCTACACCATATTCAAGGATGCCATAAAATTTTTCTAAAGACAACCCCTTTAAAATATCAAGTTGTTCATTGAAGGATTATTTGGTCAAGGACAAGGATTTGAGGATTAAGTTTGAGTCTTGAACCTCGTTTGTACTTCCAGCTAAGTCTATTTGGGCCAATTTTATGAATAATTCTTCTTTTTCTGATATGGCTTGTTCACATGATTCGACAATGAGCTGCAAGTTCTTAACTTTCTTTTGTCAGCATGCTTTTAATTTTTTGATCCTCTTTGGGGAGGGGAGATCCTATTGTCTTCTTTTCAGATACAAGCTGTTGATGGCATGGTTGGAAAAAGGGGCCACCATCTGTTCATAGAAACGTTCTTCATTTTTTAAATTCGTCTGCAAATGTCCGTGCAAATCATTTTCCCTCTTTCGAAAGGAAGCTATATTTTGTGATGTTTCCCAGGCTTCAGTAATTAGATGCATTATTTTCTTTATGTTCTTCTCTACAAAGTATCTACATGATGTGAGGAGGCTGGAGGATCCTTTTAACTTGGATGTAGGGGTAGCAAGCACGGTTTTTTCTAAAGGACTAGCAAACTTTGGGGTAGCAATGAAAGCCTCCTCCAATTCCTTAACTCAGTCGTTCAGTATGGCATTCTCTGCTTCAATTCATCCAATGGAATCATCAAGAGCATCACCAGTTACGCGGTGAAATCGGGAGATTTGGGATGGCCTCATTTTCCTAAATTTAATCTTTGTACGAGATTTTCCTTTCTTATTTGTTACATCTCTCTTTTCAGTGATTAAATTTTTGGATTGGCTGTCAAAAACAGTGCTCTGGAATATGAAGGATTCATCTTCATAAAAAATGTCGGTCTCAGCTATTTCCATTGTGGAACTATGGTGCATCACATCCGTAGATGGGTGAACTTTGTGCATGTGCTCAATTTCAGTTTCAAGATGCATGTGCTCAGTTTCAATTTTGGGTTCTTCCGCCTACCCTACAATGCTTTTTCTCTTCTTCGTCAGGGGAAGCTTGTGAGAACTATCAATTTTTGCGCTAGGAGGGTTCTTATCTCCTCCTCCGTTTGAATATTTCTAGGTTTCTTTCTTACTGGGGTTGGCCGTTGAAGAGATTCTCCATGATGTCGTGCTCTTAGGAGTGTTGGCTAGGGACTAGAAACTCTTCTCACCGGATACTTTTCCCTGTTTTTTGTACAATTCAGTTGTGCTTTGCAATGTCTCTACGTCGCAATCGTCAAAAGAATGAGTGTTTTCATCACTGTATCTGTCTTTGGTCAGGAGTCTATGAATAAAAGAGATGATAAATACAACTGATAGTAAATGTTCTCGAAAAATCCCATTAGGGTCGAACCCTTTTAGCCTTTCAACATATGTTAGGTTCAAGTTCTTGAAATGGCCTCCAAATTCATCAATCTTGTTGACGTTTCTGCACACGAAGTCCCCAACTTTCCAGGGCAGAGGGAGGAACTATTTTTTTCTCTTGTCATGGAAAAAATGAAACCAGTGGTTGTATTGCCTTGCTATTTATGTAACAAACATCTTGTCTGTGATGTGGCATGGAAGGAAAGCAGTATTTTCCTTGGATCCAAAGACCATTAGTACACTGTAATTTTCCTTTTGTTCAAGTTTCCCATTCCTGTCCAAAAACATGGTGGCCTGGCCAGACATCCGGGGAGCATCCTTTCCTAACAATAAATCTTTGAAAACTGAGACAAAGTCATTAAAAACCTCATAAAAACAATGGGAGGCCTTGTGCCTCCACAAGGCCCAGTACCATAATGTTACTAGGTCAAATTCATAGTTTATTTTCTTGGACAGAAACAATTTTGGAAATGGACAACAATGCACTATTGCGAAAATCAAGTAGGATGACATATCAAATTTATTCAATTCTTTGAATAGTGACAACTGGGAATAGATTTCAATGGAAATTAGCTTCCCCCAATCGAAAATGAATTGTTCCTTGACTGTGAAGTACAAAATATAAATAACTATATAGGAAATGCTTAGAGTGGATTCCTATCTTGTTATTCTTGTAAACAACCAAGCAATTTCCCGAAATGGATTTCTAAAGGAACTGGCCTACAACTTTGTGATATCTTCAAGAACTGTTGTTGGGTCTTCGAGGAACTTGGGTAAGAGGTCCAACCCGTTATCATGTTTTTCTAGGAACTGCTTGCAGTCTTGTCCTCTGAAGGTCAATGCTAGCTCCGACAATATTAATATCTCACGGAATACCTGAGGTGAAAAATAAACATGTGAATGGTCGTGCAGTGGAATAATTATTTGGCTTGAAATATATTTTTCGACGCACCAACAAACTACCTCCTTATAGTAAAAAACCTTAGGGACGTAGCCTGCACGAGCGATTCCAGAGGTCCAAATCACTTTGTTATGGGCAGAACATGATGAATAGTAAGAGTATGCCCTTGACCACTAGAAGTTCTGGTCCTCACATCCAAAGATATTCACTGTATCTCCACATAATTGTTGTCGAGTTTCTACCATAAGTTTACAAGAACGTTTGTTTGCTCCAGACGATGTCTGAAATGAAGAGTTGGAAGGGATAATATAACCTTGCACAAATATTGGTCCAAATGCATGTGAATGGGATATCTCCTCGAGACGTTCGCTCATTAATGACAATTTTGACGGATGTTGCATGATGCATTGTTATCATTAAAGACTAGTAATTGCATACATAGAAGTGCAAACATGGAAGATACGACAATGAGCAATTAAGGATTGGATATTTCCTGAATGGGCCAACGCGATGACCCTTGTTTGAGATGAACAATTGAAAGGGATAATATAACTCTCTACATATCTTAGTTTAATGCGTATTAATGGGAGATATCCTCAAGCATTTCGCTCATTAATGAAAATGTTGACGGTTCCTGCATGGTGAGTTGTTAGCATGAAAGGTTACTAATTTCATATTAATAAATAAGTATGAAGGTCGTGGGGACGAGAAAGAGAAATTAATGAGTGTCTAATTATCAAAAATGGTCAGGCATGCTTCAAAATAGGGTTACAAGGTACAATCGTTGGAGGTGAGGGCTTGAGGGTCAAATAGTATGTCTCGGAATTTTTTGAGTGCAAACCGCATAACACGGAAGAGGGAATGATGGGACAATATAGAGGTAAATTTGCATATCGCAAAAGTCTGGGTAATGTTTTTAGGACACAAAATAATGGAAGTGCAAACGTGAGCCCGCCTATCCGGGAACTTGCAATCGAAAAAGTGGCTCAAGTATGGAATAGAGAAACGGTTGGGCGAATTCGTTTTCGCTAATATATTGAAACTTGTAATATATATCCCATTGCTTGGAAAGATATTTTCTCCATGTCTCTGGGAAGAAAAGACAAAGTAAGAGAAGATAAGTTAATTTAAATTTGAGGAGTCTAGCTTCATTTAAATTTCACTATCTCATCAATGTTTTTTATTTTTAATGACGGTCTATATGGTTGTTGCATGATGAACTGTTAGCATTAAACCTTGGTCGGGCACAGTAAATAGTGACTAAGAATTGGATATTTCGTGAACCCACCAACCCAAGGAACCGCATAAGAGATTCCATGAAATGGGCAAGTATGGAAAGCAGTCGGACGAGCTTCAGAATTAGGGAGACAATGGTTCCCCAGGAGACGTGACTTCCTGAGGGTCAAATTGTATGTCTCAAAACTTGAGTGAAAAATGTGTACCATGAAAGAGGGGATGATATGGGAGTTTGAAGGTCAATTTGTATATGAAAGAAGTGTTGGAGATCTCCTCGCATGTTTGTCTCATTAATGACATGTTTAAGGTTCATGCATGGCGAAGTGCTACCATTAAAGCTTGCAAATTTCATATTCATAGAAAAGTAGGAAGGTACCAGGGACAGGGAAGAACAATTAAGGAATGGCTAACTATCGAAAGTGGTTGGTGATGCTTCAAAACAGGGCTAGAAGATACAACCAACAGAGGTGAGGGCCCGAGGGTCAAATTGTATCTCTCGAGAGTGTTGACTGCATAATGTGTAACACGGAAGAGGGAATGATGGTGCATTCCCACGGACAAATTGTATTTCGCAGAACTCTGGGTACTATTTGATAGTCGTAGAACATTGGAAACACAATCCTGAGCCCACCATTTCGGGAACCCGCAATAAAAAAAGTGTCTAAGTATGGAATAGGGAAACGGTAGGCCAGAATCGATACACAGTAAATGTACAACATCATGGAGATACAACCAACTTGGGGATAATTATTGAAAGGAATGGTGGACGATCAGGCTCGTGACGGGTTATTCCAGCAGACAAATTGTATATCACGGAACTCTGGGCACTATTTTCAAGTCGCGGAAGATTCGAAACACAATTTTGAGGGTGTTAATCCAGGAACCCGCAATCGAAAAAGTGCCAAGTATGGAATAGGGAAACACTAGCAAAAACTTGTTTTCTCTAATATATTGAAATTTGTAATAGCTTTACCATTACTTGGAAAGATATTCTCTGCATGTTTCTAGACAAGTTCTGTAGGGATGGTTAGTCCTCGAGGCTTTTTCTTATTAATGACAATCTTTACGGTTTTTGCATGATGGCGTCTTAGCATTAAACCTTTGGTGTTTCATATTTGGAAAGAAGTACAAGGATGGTCAGAACAGGAAACAATGACTAGGAATTGGAGATTTCATGAACCCACCAATGCGAGTATCCAAAATAGGGTGATAAGGTCTCCTGAGAAGACGTGAGGCCCCAACAATAAAATTTTAGCGCTAAGAACATTTGAATGCATAATGTGTAACATGGCAGAGGGGACGATGTCGGAGTTCGACAGTCAATTTTTATATGGCGGAGGTCCAGGTGCCAATTGTTTCATACCAGTGTGTTCAGTTGTCACTAGTAAGACCATAATCAATGTGTTTTGGGAAGGGAGTGAAGTTAGTGGGGATGGAAGGCAACGACAAATACTTTGAAACATTTTTGAACCCTAGTAGAGTGAAGCTTGCGAGTTCAAGGAGTCCACAATGGAATTGTAGATCACAAAAGTTTTGAGTGCAAGATGTATATCACAGAACAAGAAGCAGCAGAGTTGGAAAGGGCCAACTCGGCAACCGCGGCCATAAAATTGGCTAAGTATGGAAAGGAACAACTATCGATCAGATTTTTCATGTGAGGATATAGACGAATATGAAGATATGTCAGCCCACCAACCCTAGAACCCGCGATCCTAGAAAGGCGACTAAGTATATAACCATAAAGCGATAATAAACGAGAAGAAGAAAAGGGAAAAATGGCTAAGTATCTCACAGAACAACATCTATTGTTTGTCTATTAATGCCAATCTTTTTGAACCCCTGGTCAGTTCTCACTAGTAAAAGCATAAGTTTCAGATCATGAAAATTCTTTGGTTGCAAGATGTATATGAAGGAACATGGGACATAAGTGTTGGATACCCCAAACCCGGGACCCGGTGGTCAGATAATTGTCTAAGTATTGAAAGGGACCACTGTCGGTCGGGCTCATGGTGTGAAGATATAGATAAAATTTTATCCACGAATCCATGAGTCCGTGATCATAGAGATGCGACTAAGTATAGAACCAAAAAGTTATAATAGAGGGGGAGAAAACAAGGAAAATTTAAAGAGAAAGTGTTTATATTTATTCCAATAGTATTCATATTAATATATATTAATAGATTATTTTTGGTCCAAATGTAAATCATCTTCCAATTTACAGGATGTTGTTCGGTTCTCCAATTTCATTGAAACCCATAAGTAATAGAAAGAAAAAAAAAGTAAAAAAATTAAAAATAATGTGTGTGTGTGTATATATATATATACATATACATATGATGCAACATTTTTTATATGCACATATATTATCAAATAGAAGAAGTTACAATATATGCAAAATATTGAACAAGAACAAGATGTCAACACTTGAATTTCCTTGTTGTAATAGAGTAATTAATTCATTCTATTTATGGGACCCCGAAGATTGAAAGCAGGACGGGTCCTCCCATTTCTTTCTTTAAGTATAGGTCAAGCGCCACATAAGTATGGCCTATGACAAATTATTCTTCCATGTAAATTTAAGGAGTGAACATAGTGGCCTTTATTTAAATCGAAGTGTTGGGCAGCAGAAAGAAAAGCTTGTCGTCCATGTTTAACGACACACAAAAAAAGTACAAAATAAAATAAAAAACAACACCATAGATTGGAAAACACCATACAAAAACCTCAAATATTCTATATTCAAATAAACTGGGTTACAAAATACAATTGAGATTATTTTCCATAATTATTGGGATTGGGATTTCTGCCGATAAAAAAAAAACAAATATGTACAATAATGAAGCTTGTGGAAAGTCTTTTATAGATTTCAACTTGACCATCAAATGCTTGATTCATAAAAAACAATGAGTTGAATATCAATTTTGGGTCTTGGAATTCATTGGTGCTGCCAACTAGATCTATCCCATCTTTTTGAATATCTTGCCTCTTCTACATATGGCTTGCCTGCATTGGCTGGTTATTCAACATTCCATACTTTGCTATGTGTTAATTTCCCTCTGTCATCGAAAACTTGGGGTTTAAGGTGCCTTCCTTGTAATTTTCCTGATCATTGACATCTGAGACAACTTAGAGATGTGATTCATGCCCAATTCAAAGACGAGGGAGTGGTTTTATGTGACATCAGCTTTGAGGGAAACAAATCATGTTAGCCAACAAAAGATGAGACAAAAAACAAATTCAAGTATGTTGCGACTGCTATTCTCCTTGTATTCGATCATCTGTTTGGTTGAAAATCCTACCTAAGATTTGTATGTTGAACTTATTTGTTTTATTACTGTAAATTGGAAGGGACTTCCAAGTCAGCTACAAAATGTTCCTCTGTTGAAGTACACATCTTCTTCCAGTAGCAAAGATCTAGAAAGTGTATCAAATGTTGTAGATTACATCAGAATATATCTTTCCTCGTAGGGGTGGAAGACATGGCATCCCATAAAATGGTATGGAATGTTCGGAAGTGACGCCAAATATTACTCCATGCCCAGATACACTCAGAAGGAAATTATAAAATTGGATACCCATGAACGTGCGAAACTGTATGTGTGTTTGAATCATGATTCTAAAATTACAGAACGTTTTATGCCAAAGTTGTAACAGACTTGACATATATCCAATTTCTATGTCAAAGAGTGTTGAGCGACCTCTGGATGCAGTATCAAACTCAACATACAATCAACTTTCAATCACTACTGATACTAATGTCAAGTACAAGAAGTTGTGATCACAGGATCTAGGTAGTTTCACCTTCAGGCATCCACAATGGCGATGACCCCAGGCTCTAGATAGCTTTAACTTCAGACATTAACATTGGCGGTGGAAATGGGAACAATTCTATTGACTACAATGCAAAAATGCGGTGAACAAGCAAGGTTATCATTGTCAAAGCACTTAGACTGCAGGATTGTCAGGCCTACAAAGAACATCGACTTTAGTGTTGCTTTTTCACAACAACTACAGTGTTTCTTTGAGTTCATAAATATTTGGATGTTGGGTATCCTATGCAATAATGACCTTGACATTTGGTACATGTCATACATCTATTATATGACATTGTAGGGTTAATGCAATTTCCATAGTGGACAAGAGATCAATTGCATTGGCACAAGCAATATTGAATGTGTGATTAATTAACATCCTTGAAGGACATGAATCCCAAACAATGCCTAAAACGTTTCGAACAGTCGTGTGTTCAATTAATACATTGTTTTATATTTTAAAAAATAAGAAATTGTAGGTGGAAACAACTCTGGAATACACCACTACATTAAGGTCTCTTCTAAATAATGAAATAAAATGATTATATGAAGGTGGTAGTAAAAGGTGATTTTTAGAAACCAAATCATTACCTAAACACATGAAACTTCTTGCATAAGGTGGTAGTATAAAGTAATCCTCAGAAATTGTTGCAAAGTCCATAATCCAGAATTCCTTCCCATTAACGTTTCCCAGTTACATGTTGATGTAGGTATTAGAAAGTTTTGAGAGCATCGTTCCCTGGTTATATACCCACATTCAAGTAGGAGGAGAATATTCATGCAAAGAGGGGCAAGATCATCGACCCAGATGAAATCATATGCATAGGAATAGTAAAATAAATTGTGCAGTGGAGATAGAAAGTTGATTTTATGTGGAGTCTATTAATACATATAGAGGACAATGAAAAAACTGCGACAAAGAATATGACCTTCTTTCAACTCTGTTACCAGACCCAGAAGTAGCTCAAAAAACTTTGAAATAGAAACTTCTGTAATTTTAGGATGTCAATTCAACAACCCATACAATTTCTCATACTCCCGACGATCCAAATTTATAATTTCCTTCAGAGTATATTCGTGAATGGAGTAATATTTCACATCATTTCCTAATATTACAGACAATTTTGCAAGCCACGGTATGTGTGACTCCTCTGACGAAAGATAAATTCTTGTGTGGTATGCAGAATTTGATACACTTGCCAAATCCGTGTTGTTGGAAGAAACTATATACTTCAACGAAGGAGCATTTTGCAGGTGATCTGAAAGTCTCTTCCAACTCCCACTAAGAAAACAAAGAATATCAACACACAAATCTTCAGTCACACCTTTCAACCAACCAAAGCATCAAATATAGGGACAACACCAATCACAAGATACTTGAATTTTTTTGTGTGTCTGAGTTTCTGTTGGCTAACAAAGTTTTTTTGGCTCAAATCTGATGTCACATATAACCATTCCCTTGTATTTCAATTGGGTCTGAATGAAATCTCTAAGTTGTCTCACATGTCCATGACCAGGAACATTACAACGAAGGCACCTTAAAGCCCAACTCTTCAATCATAGAGAGAAATGGGAATAAGTATTTAAAATCAACATTGAAGGATGATAGTATAATCTTCCATAGATTTTGGTTTAATTTGTTTTAATGGCATATGCCCTCGATATTTACACTTATTAATGCCAATATTTTTTAATATGTGTGTTGAATAGTCACCAATAGCATGAGTTAACATTCCCATATGAAAGTAGATTCTCAAATGTGACAACCTATAACATATGCATAGTATTAAAGAGGGACATGGAGTCAAGACCTCTGTGGATGATACGTTCGTGGATGGTAGTGTGGTAGTACAATATTGCACTGTTACTATGATGATTCCTTTAAAAAACTAAAATAGCCAACAATTGTTGCAAATTCAAAATGTACGCAAAAATAATTATTAGATCCCATAATATTCGCTTGTTTATGCATTTTAATGGGAGATGTCCTCGAGATTTCCACTTGTTAAAGCCAATATTTTTGAACCTATATTATCGGTTGTCGCTAGTAAAATCATAATTAATGTGCATTGGGAAGGGAAGAAGGTGTCGAGGATGGAGGGGAGTGAAAAAGGATTTTAACTTTTCTGAACCCGAGAGTGCGTGAACCCGCGAAACTTTGAAGACTCAAATAAGTATGGAAAGGAAGGTAGGATAGATGGAGTCATCGTAGGTAGGAAGGTTTGCGAGTTCGAGGAGTCTGAGGTCGAATTGTAGAGAACAAAATTTTTGGGTGCAATATGTATACCCCGAACACGGGTTACCAGAGTTCGATAACACCTATCCTCGAACCCGCGTTCATAAAATTGGCTAAGTATGCAAACTAACGGTGGTCGGTCGGACTCGTGATGTGAATATATAGATGAAGATGATGATTTTTCAGTTCACCACACCGAGAACCCGCAAGCATAGAAATGTGACAAAGTATAGAACCAAAAATGCATAATAGAGGGTAAGAACAAAAGGGAAAAACATGCAAGTTTAGAAGAAATTGGCTAAGTATGCAAATGAATGGTGGTCGATCAGATTTGTGATGTTAAGATATAGATGGAGATGATGATTTGTCAATTGGACACCCCAGGAACCCATGACCACAGAAACTTGACAAAGTATAGAACCAGGAACACATAATAGAGGGGAAGAACAAAAGGGAAGAATGGACAAGTTTACAAGAGGAAAAAGAAAGGGAGAGAAGAACTTTATCACTCACACAACAACACTTAGTCTCATAAATATAAAGCCATAGAAAGACATTAAATATGGGAAAAACATCGTCAGCTATGAAATATAGTTGGAGCCTGACAAACTATGGTTCAAGCCATAAGAGATGTTGTTTACATCCACTGCAAAATTTTGCATATTATTTTATCTTAATAGTATTTTCTGGGGAGCCAACTGTAAAAACATATAACAATAGATCCAACTACAGATCCAGGACCCCAACATTACAAAGTTGAAGCAAACAAGAGCAAGCAACAAATAACAACCCAGTTAAGAAGCACTAAAAGGCCCAACTGTAGCCGCAGGACCTCAACCCTGCAAAGTTGAATAAAAAAACAATAAACAACATCCAACGAACCAAGAAACAAGCACCAACCAACTGACTCGAAATGCCTGTGAAGAACAATATTGGCCAAATTCACTGCACACAAGATTGCATCAAAACATTCAGAAGAAAATGTATTGTAACACATCTGTTAACCAAATATTTTAGGCTGTGAAACCTGTCAAGTAAACATTCAAAGCTACAAAGACCATCCAAAGGCCTACCACTGTGCAAGCAATTAAGAAAGGTGTTGTTTTCACGGTTGGTATTTTTCAATATTGGAAGCAATCAAAATCCTCTTGCACTCCATATTTGTATGTGATTACTACGACCAGAGAAGAAGGACTGTAATTTTGTCCTTCTCTCGTTCTTGATCGCCAATGTTCGACACAGAACCTACCTCCATCATAGCCACAGTGACGCATAGGAAAAGGAAATCGTATTTTCTCTTTACATACAAATATGTTCTGCAAGAGGATTTCAATTCAGGCATCCCCAATAGTCAAATTTCCCACCTGCAAGCTGCAAATAGTAAGCAAAGATAAACACGACACCCAAACCCACCCGTCAATAGCAAACGACAGAAGGTCAATGTTCGACACATAACCTACCTCCATCACAACCACAATGACATATAGGACATGGAAATCATATTTTCTCCTCACATACAAAGATTTTTTGCAAGAGGATTTCGACTCAGGCATCCCTGGTAGTCAAATTTCCCACCTGCAAACTACAAATAGAAAACGAAGCTAAACATGACACCCAAACCTGCCTGTCAATGGGGAATGACAGAAGGGCAGTTCCAATCGGTTGCAGAATCCCAAGCATGCAAACTGCAACAAGACCAACAGGAAAAAAAGAAGAAGAACAACAGGAAAATAAGAAATCAGTGAACAAGCAAGAAGCAAGCATGAACCAGTGAACCAACAATGTCGTTGAAGAATAATATTGCCCATATTCACTGTAGAGAACATTGCATATAAAAAAAAAACGGAAGAAAATGTATTGTAACAGGCCTGTTAAGTAAACATTTAAGGTTGTGAGGCCTGTTAGGTAAACATTTAAGTCTGTCAAAACTTCTCTTTAAACATTTAAGAAAGAATGCAGTGTGGTAGGTCTCTTACATATGGAAATACATTTATTATATTATTTTATAACAATAAAAAAAAAATAGTAACAATAGTTTGAACAATAGAGGATATGTAAAAAATAAATTTACTCAAAGGAAAAACTAATATGAAGTCAAATAATAAAAAACTAACTCTCTATCTTAAAAAAATTAGATATCCAAACATTTCAAGAAAAAAATAAAAACTCAGAAAGACCATATATGATCAAAAACTTTGGATATGCTAACATATCAAACATTGGGAATAGCAAAGTTGGAAATAATACCTCCAATCTGTTATCCAATCAGATCATGACATATATGGTATTTTTTATTATATAAAAATCAATGTTTTTAGTTCCCTAGTTCCAACAATAGATATTATGCAAATATTTTTAGTCAAAGGACAAACTAATATGAAGTCAACAAATTAAAGATTGCTATAGTCCCTCTATGCCTTCGACAGGGACTAATAAGGAAAATCCTTTATAAAATATTCACCTTACCTTTTTATATAATATCCTCCACTTTATTTACCACTCCATCCATTTAAAAGAGGGTGATTCGCATGCACAATAAGACAAAAAAGACCACTCCTTTTAATAATATATTGTTCTTAATAAAACAAAATCTCATTCATACCTTGACCTTCCAAAAAATCGTTTATGTTTGGATTTAAACAACAGTTGGCGCACCTTGGACAAGGATATCATGTGACAGCTTCCAAAATTGTCGCGGTATGTAATATGTAATATTTATCATGTGAGACACTTTTCCTACGACACTTTCTCCAAATTGTCGCACTGTGTAATATGTATCACCTGCGACACTTTGCAGAAATTGAAAAGTTTGCAAGTGTGCCTGTGACTATCACACTTTGCAAGAGGGACAAACTGTGATAGTGTAATAAAACCCGTCCTAGGCCAATCCACTCCACTTGGCCCGACTTGGTTAACCTACTCTTCAATCTAGCGATACGATTATATTCTCCTTCACTTTCAGATCCTTCAACTATGTGCTCTGATACCACTTGTTAGGCAGCGGAAGCATAAACGTAACAAGATTCTAATATAAAAGAAACTAAAACCAATATTAAACCGAGAACAACAATCACACAATTGACAGAGTGATTTATGTGGAAACACAATACAGGAAAAAACCACGGGGCAATGATAATCGACATTCTTATTATTCAAGGGAGAATTACAATATCCAATCACATATATACAACCATCCTCTCCTCATATACACACTGCATTCCATAGTATTGCATCTTTCTCACACACTCCTCACCTCTTTGGGTATGCTCGTATATATAGAATCTCTCAAACAGTTAAACAAGTTGATTATAATAAGATCCACTAGTTACACAAACTATTCACTGAAAAGTGCATGCATGCACATTCTAAATTTAGTTGATGTGCATGTGCATACTACCACATGGGAAATTGGTTGGAACGTTTTCAACAAAGAAATGCATGTTGCCTTCAGGCCATCCAAGGGATTTTGGTGACTTTGGAATTTGTTGGAGCTTGTTAGCAGCTATAGAGAAATATAGGTTAGACGACGATTCGTCGATTCAGGATGACAAACAAAGCTGTCAGGATACGAAAGCTCACCATAGGGGTTGGCCTAATATTTTTCAGGGTAGGCCTTGTAAAAACCCTTTTATCTCCATGCCCATTTCTTGATACGTCGTAATTAAGGTCCAAATCCTCATCTTTTCTGATATGTAGTAGATTCATATTATCCTGTGAGGAACTTGGGGTTTGGCCTCGATAAATTGTTTGATAACCCTTTCCTTGTTTCTTATTGTGGGATGGGACAGGGGACGTGATAAGAGGTGGGTCCAAAAAGTCATGGGATGCTATCGAAGACAAGGAATATTTGCATCTGCGGGTGGACATGTCGAGGATGGGGAAGGAATACATCAAATTTTATGTTAAGGAGAACGCATTGGTGATAAAGGTAGAATCCCTCTTAGAGGCAGAGTTGGACAACATTGGATGAACATACAACAACCACATCAAAATTCCTACGGAAGTGTACAAGCTAGACCAGATCAAAGCTCATATGAAGAATGGAATCCTTAAGGTCACTATTCCGAAGTTTACATAAGAGGAGATCAAGAATGTGATTAATGTGAATATTGAGTAGGGTAGGGTAGGGTTTTTGTATTCAAACATCGAAGTGGGGAAGATTTTTTTTTGTTTTTTTCATTGTGTTTTGATAGGAGGGAAACCGATAACAAGTGTCCTTGAAATATAATACAGTGTTGAGAATATTTCTATAGTTTTAATGTTAAGTTCCATCAATTTTTCTTTGGTGGAAGAATTTTGGTTTCGAGATTTTCGATGTTAAAATTTGGCTTTTCATTTAAATACTCAGAAAAATTTTTTATTTTTGTGCATTGAGTTGAGGTACTAATACTCTGATGGAAATTGTTCCACCACAAGAAAACACCACATACACATGTTCATAATTTAATTTAATTATTATAATCCAAAATAATGTAATTTAATATAATCATATTTTAATTTAATATATTTTCCCCTTCGTTTTCTCGAGCACTTTCCTTCGATTTAATGAATACTTTCCTTCGAGGATGGTAATTGACCAATTGTCCTTAAGAAAAATACTATAAGGAAAAATCATAAAAGATTTCATTTAGATTACATTTATATTGTCAACACAAGTTTAAATGTTGAAATCCTATTTAAATGTGATTTTTTTATTTTTCATATAAATCAAATTGATGAACCATCAATGAAGATTGTATTCTTTAATTATATAATTTGATCAATTTTAAATTTGGCTATAAGTAATTTGTATATATTATCAACGAACATTTAGATGTTAGTTCCTATTTTAAATATGATTTTTTAATTTTCACATAAATCAAATTAATGAACCATCAATGGAACTTTAAGTTGTACTCTATACATTGTGTTATTTAAGTATACAACTTGGATCTATAAATTATGGCGAAAGGTGTGAAAATTGATATTATGAAACTACGACTTACTATAATTTTTAATAATTTTGACCTTTTTAGTTATATTATAAGTATATTATCTGGAATTTTTTTATTCACATACATTGTTACACAAGTGTTTGAGAGTTTTCCCTGCCTTTTGAACCCTTCTTTTCTTCATGTCACCTTAAATTGTATTGTTCATTTAGGATAAGAGTGAATTATCCTCAAGTGACGAATCATTGATTTAGTTAAGATTTCCTAGCCTAGTCACCATGCAAGGTGTTAGGATCTAGAGAAACTATCTCTATGAGGTGACATCACCCATTGTACTATATATTTGTAACTGTGGTGTGAATAATTGAACAACATAGCTTGATCCTTTTTAGTCATATTGTTTTTTTTTTGTAAGTGAGTTTAAAGCCGGTATTACTAAAAGAGGGTTATAGTACAAAAAAAGGAACTCCTTGGTCTGCCAAAAAGGAAACCAAGCCAGAGGTTCTTGAGTTGCACTTTCTGAAAAAGGAAAGGGTTATGACTAGACTTCCACCATGGGAAACCAGCCTAGTCCTACCATATTCATTTTTTGACAAGATAATCACAACAGACATGAAAAAGAAAAGTAGAGACTAAACAGACGTAGAACTTGCCAAAAGATAACCAGACACTAGTCCAAGATGATGATATGCTTCTTTCCTTCATCAACCTTCCCCTTGTTCTCTTCCTTTTCGAAGACCATGCACGTCTTTCTGATGTGTGTTGACACTCCTTTCCCATCGTCTGGCATGATGTCCATGTGATGGACGTAGCGAAGGTAGAGGTGGAATTGAGTAGCCAACAGCTCAATCTTGGCTTGCTGGTTCTTCTCGACCTGACTTACTAGTTTGGTAATGGTTTCCAAACTACTGAGGCATCTTAGGATTTCATTCAATAGTTTCGTGTGTTCCTTTTTGTTCTCCCATATGGCATCCTCCCTTTCTGAGCTCACTTTTCCAATCAACATCTTTGTTTTCCACACCATCTCCACCGTTTTGTGGTAGAGGGTTTCCCTGGGTTGTGTATCTCTTGGGTCAATTACCCAGTCTGTTTCCTGAGTCAGAGCATCCCGTGTTTTTCCCTTGGGATTTATTTTGATTTCCTTTTCCAAGCGATTAATGGTTGCCTTTCCTTTCGGTGCAACTAAGGTGTGAAAGGTTCCCTGTGCGTCTTTGGCTTCCTGCTCCATCCTTGAAACCCTTTGGGGATTGTTATGAGTTCCCTTCCCCATGGGGTTCTTTTTGTTGTGCGATCTCTTCATTCTCACCATCCTATCTAGCCTATGGAAGCTCCTTTTCTAGATTCTCCACATGTTTCCTGCCCTTGTGTCTGTGGTGGCTCTTGCAGTTGCACTCTTATGTTTACATCTATTTCTGTTGTTTCTTCTCTTATTGAAATTTCCCTGCTGCGGGCTCGTCCTTCCAAGCATGGTCTTCCCATAGAGGTGAACCTTCCCATCCTTTTTCCCTGTCATGATACGTATGATCATGATGAATCCATCATTATCCCTGTACGAGCCCTTGTCCCTTCTCTTTTGATATCCTACTGTGCACCTCCCCATACCTGGTCTTTGGTTGGTGGGTCGATACTGGTTCGTGTCAATCCCTCTTGCCTTACGTCATTTGCTACCTGTTGTATGTCATCAATACTTTCCCATCGTATTCCCCCGCAAATCTTACTGTTGACACAACCTTGTTGTTGTACCCTCACCTGTTGTATACTATGGTCATGCATTGTGATTGGTGGTCGAGTGTTTGACAGTCATATCCTGCATGGGTCCTTCATGCTATCCCCTGGGCCTTTCGTTGCCCTCTTCAATGTGACCTTCCTTTCTTAAGTTGTTGTCACAATATTTTGTCACTTGTTGGAGGCAGTCCATTCTGAATTGTCCTTTTGGCATGTTGTGCCAGGTAGTATCTAGATCTAGTCCTTCCTTGCTAACCCCCTCGTTGGCAATATTGTCTGCCAGGCCATTTGCTGACCTGCATACCCAGCGCAACTCCACTATGTTAATCGTTTGCATATGCTTCTAGATGTTTTGTAGGTAGTGTGCCAAGCGCCAGTGTCTCTGTACTTTTCCCACTTTGGTGCCATTTTGGAGTCTCTTCACCATGTTGATGATCAAGGTGGAGTCACCTTCCATGATAGTGTTGGTCATCCTTTCACGGATTAGAATTTTGAGACCGAGCTCCAAGGATCCAAATTTCGCTACATTGTTGGTTGAGTTTCCCAAACTACCAGCGTACAACAAAATTATGTTTCCACCACTATCTTTGATCACCCCTCCCATCCTCGTCATTCTTGGGTTTCCTTTTGCCACCCCATCAAAATTTAACTTGAGGAACCATGCTAGACATGGTGTCCAGTTGCTCTCTCCTGATTGGAGTTTCGGTGGCCGCCCTACTCGTGTGTTGTTTAACCTGTCTCTTTAGGTGGAAAACTTCCAGGATTCAGGAGTCCTGGCCTGTGGGTTGCGCTTTCCCAGTCTAGTAGTTGTGGCTCTGCACCATTTCTGCTATTTGAGAGATTATTGCTTCCTTGAATTTCCCTTCTGGAAGGCTTTCGTTCCTAAGGATGCGTCAGTTCCTTTCTTTCCATATTGCCCATATGATCATCCCTGGCATGGGATTCCAATAGAGGTTCACCATTTCATTTTTTCTATAACTCTCATTCCAGTTATTGATGGTTGCACTGATGTTACCTCAGATCCTATTGGACTGGAAAAAGATGCTTGCCGCCCAATCCCAGATCTCTGTTGTGTAATTACATTCATCGAGGAGGTGATTCGTTGTTTCTTCCTTTGCTTGACATAGGTGGCATCATGATGGGCATATGAAACCCCTTTTCCTTAGGTTTTCCCAGGTTAGAATTCGGTTGTGAAGTACTAGCCATTTGAAAATTTTGATTTTTGGCCACTGGGGGTTGTCCCAAATCTTGCCCCACTGTTGCGTTGGATCTTCTTGGTCCTGGGCCGTGATGTAATTTTGAGATTATTTTAGGTTGAATTCCCCACCATTTTTTCTTCCCCATCTTAGTTGGTCCTCTTCTTCTGTGACTACAATTTTTCTTTTCCCTAATTCCTCCTCCACCTCTTTCCCTGTTGTTGCAATCCGATCTCTATTTTTTGGATTGAGTTTGTCCCAGATCCTCCATCCATCGCGGTCATTTTCTTGTTTCCAGTAGTCATGAATTTTGATTTTTCCTTGTGTGGTTATCTCCTGTTGGAGTTCCTCCCTATCCGGATTTTCCATTTTGGGTTCCTATTGCCACATGTCCTCCCAAAATCTAGTTGTTTTACCATTCCTCACTTTTAAGAAGCTGTGTTTCTAGATCCGAGTTTTGTTGCGCCAGGCTAGATTCCAGATGGTTGATCCCTCCCTTGTGCCAATAAAGTGAATTCGATCATGGTCGTTGATGTTCGAGGCATACTTGGCCTTCCAAAGGGTTTCCCATGGTGTTGCCTTTTCTTTTACCCATCTCCACCAAAGTTTCACCCCGTAGGCTTCATTGGTTACCTATGGGTCTTGTAATCCTAGGTCTCCTTTGCATTTGGGTTTGCAAACCTTCTCCCAAGCCACAAAGGCCCATTTTTTCTTGATTTACGCACCTCACCATAGGAAGTCCCTTTGGATGGATCTTATTTTTTGGATTATTCCTTTGAGAGCCGGAAACACTGATATCATATAGGTCATAATTGCTTGTAGAATCACTTTGGTCAGAATAAGTCTCCCTGCTAGGTTGAGGGATCTGTAAGTCCAATTTTTCACCCTCTCCTGTAGTTTGTTGATCACTCCTTTCCATGTTTCCATTTTTCATGCTCTACCCATCAGGGGGATTCCCAATTATTTCATTGGGAGCGTTTTGCGTTCAAACCCCAAAATATTTTCCAGGTTTCTTTGAATTGTTGGGTTGGTATTGAAGAAATGGATCATGGATTTGGAGTGATTGATCTCTATGCCTAAGGCTTCCCCAAACTCTTCTAATATTATTTTATAGGATTTTGCTTCCTTGATCATGGGTGTGCCATGGAGTAAGGTGTCATCAACGAACTGTTGGTGCGTGGAGGTGGGGCAGTTTTCGAAAGGTTTGATGCATGTTATTTCCATTGTTGTAGTTGTGCTTTTTATACTTCTACTGAGTCCTTCCATCATCATAATGAACAAGAAAGGTGATAGAAGGTCTCCTTTTCTAATGCCTCTTGAAGGCCATAAGGGTTTGGTTGGAGCTCCATTGATTAAAAGAAAGTAAATTTTTGTTGAGACTAGGCTAACAATCCAGTTGATCCAGTGTTGCGCAAAGCCAAAAGCTTCCATTGTCTTGACCATATAGTGCCAGATAATTTTGTCATAAGCCTTTTCTAGGTCAATTTGGATTATCATCCCCCCTCTCCTATGGAGTTTCAGTGTGTGTATCATCTCATGGGCATGTATGATGTTGTCCACAATTTGTCTCCCTTCTACAAAACCTGACTGTTCCTGTGAAATCAATGTGGGTAGGAGAGGTTTCAGTCTATTGTCTATGACTTTGGAGATTGTTTTGTAGATCAAATTGCATAAAGCTATGGGTTTGTAGCGGTCTCGGGTCCTTACATCATTTTCTTTAGGGATTAAAGTAATCATTGTGTCATTTAGTGCTTTCAGAATGGAGGCCGAGCGTATGGAGTGTTCCGCCACCCCATAAATGTCATGTTTGACCACTTCCCAACAGGCTTTGAAGAATTCCATCGTGAAACCATTTTGGCTTGGGGCCTTTCCATTGGGCATCTTTTGGACCACTTGGTCAATTTCCTCCTTAGTGATGGGTTGTTTAGGTTGATACTTTGTTCCTCGGTAACTAGCTTGGGGATGTGCTGAGTTATCCTTTGTATGGAATCCGTTTGGTCTTGGTTGGATTCCTGGGATATCCCCTGGAAGTGGTCTACCAGTATGTTTTCAATATCCTTGTGGGACTCTCTCTCAATCCAATCCTAATCCCGAATTTTCAGGATTTTGTTGTGGGTTCTTCTAGAAATGGTTGTTCTATGAAAAAACTTTGTATTCCGCTCTCCTTCCTTTAGCCACCTAAATTTGGATTTATGGCGCCATAGAGTCTCTTCCTACTGACATCTTGCTTCCCATTCCTGGGTCATTTGGGTCTCTTCCTTTTTCCTATCCCCTGTATATCCCTCATCTATGCATATTTCCTGGATTTTCCTCATTCTGTCTTCAATATTGTTTTTTCTTGGTTAATGTTTCCAAATATTTCCTTGTTCCATTCCTTGAGTTTATGTTTGATGTACCTAAGTTTCTTATAAATATTGAACACTCTTGTCCCTTTCTCTAGTTGTTGCGCCCACCACCATTGGTTGATGTTCTCCTTGAAAGTGGGATGTTCGATCCAAAATTTCTCGAATATGAACGGTCTATTCCTCGATGTGGTTTGGAAGTTTGCTTCCAATTGGACTGGCCAGTGGTCTGAACCCCCCCAAGGAAGGATGATGCAATCTAAATTGAAACCTTGTAGAATGATGGACTCTAACACCAAGAATCTATCTAGCCTCATCGCTATCTTATGTTTATTTATTCGTTTGTTGTTCCATGTGAATTGGCCATTACTGGTTTTGATGTCCACCATCTCCATTGTGTCATTGAAAGCTCAGAAGTCTTCCGCATCTCTATCCAATCTCCTAGTGCCTCCTTTTTTTTCCATAAGTGTCGTGATGATGTTGAAGTCCCCTGCCAGGAACCAATGGAGGTTGCTGGAAAATAATTTTAGGTTTTCTAAGTCTAGGAGAATTCTTCTCTTTTCTTTCAACATATGCAGACCATACACATTAGTGCATAGAATCACCTTCGTGTTACCTATGATTTTCATGTTAACCGAAAGTGTGTTTCTGGTGGCTTCGACTACTAGTAGATTCATCAATTGTGGGTTCCACAAAGTGAGAATATCACTTGCAGTCTGTTGTCCTTCGACAGTCAATGTCTTGTACTTGATCCATTGTTTTTTGTTGATTGTTTCCATTCTATCTATAGTATATTTTGTCTCTTGGATGAAACAAAGGTCTGGTTGTTCCTTCTTCAGTCTATTTTTAAGGATTCTTTTCTTTTGTGGGTTGTTTGGGCCTCTAATATTCCATGTTATAATATTCATTTAAACATGTGGGGGGGAGTTGGGAAAGATATTTTTTATCTTACCTGAGTTTATTAGCAGAGCTCCTAATTCCTGTAGGGACATGTTGTTTTGATTTCCTTCCTTTCTTCCTTCTCGTCTGCTTGGGTGAGAGCTGCAGTTGTCCCTTGCCTGCTTTGATTCCTAGGTTTTGTATTTCCCCATGCATGTGCTTGAGACCTCTGGATTTTTCTTCCTCCCTTAGGAGGAATAGGTATTTGATACGATCTAGTTGCTCCACTGATACATTGTCTATGCCCTGCCTTTTCCATTGCTCTAGTATGTTTGGGAGATCTATTCCTTCCCTTTCCATAATATATTTGAGATCAGGATCTTCCATACCTATCTGTTAGCAGCAGTGATATAATTTCTATTGTTTATAAGCTGCCTACATAGGGTCTCTAAATCTTCATTACTCGTCATGACCATTGTCACTAAAAAACACTTGTCATTTGTCACTTTTTACATATCTTTCTTTCGATTTTTGTTTTCATGACTGTAAGCATGAAAACTCGCAGTTGGAATTGACACTTTGTTTCAATTTATGATTAAAGGAAAACTGTTCATATGGTCTATTATCGAATTGTCATATTTTTTCTATGAACATGATTGTTCTACTTGTTTATAACCCCTTGGTTCTAAACATGCCTTGGTTACGTAAGTAAAAGACCTCCATGCATTAATCTTCGATTAATATTAATAGAGTTTTCATTCATAAAACTTTTAAATATTCAATTTTCATTTGATACACTTACCTTTGCAATCAAGCTATGAATGTGCGTACTATGGTTTTCCAAGTGTTCAAATCCTTATACATACCCATATGCCAAGGTGTCATATGAAGTACAACATGCTATTACTGCTTTGTATGGTCTCGAGCTTCATGATTTCGTTCCCACACATGGTGATTAACACCTCTGCCTACCATTTGAACTGTCATAGCATTGTTTTGTGGAAACTCGGGGCTATGGCTCTGTGTTTTTTCATCAAACCCTACCTCCGAGTTCTGTGTTGATTCCCTTCTGATCGCCATGGCTCTAGTGGTAAGGATTGAGCCCAATGGCATCCAAAACTTGTTATCGTATGATAACGCCAGAGACGATTTAGAAAGGAACGGTTGGCGTTTATTCATTGAAAAATTTAAGGGTTTCAATCTCAGAGTTACCCAAGAGTTCTCATTGACCTTCGACGGTTGTAGAGAAAAGATAGGTGACATGCAGCTAGAGGTGACTGAAGAATTTTTAAGCCAACCTACGGTTTTACCAGCTGTCGGGCAAAAATGGTTCAAGAACGCAAAAGTTGAAGAGGTCCCCTAGATCTTGATGTTCACCTCACGGAAAATTACTAGTTGTGACCGAGGTATGCATGTCTCATCTTTGAAACCTAGGTGGCATGATCTTCTTGCTATTGTGAAACAGTTCATTACATGTGAAGGAAGATTTGGGTTATTTTTCCTGTATCACCTGCGATTGCTTATGAGTTTCATTGACTTCCCGTTGAACATGCCCTACTTCCTGATTAGAAGTCTGTACAAGATGGGAAAGCGGTTTAGGAGGAAGAAGTCTGATTCTAGTTTATTCCATCATGTTTTAATTAAAATTATCCTTATGCATCAGTTGCAATTACACAACGATTGTTGGGATTCTTTTTTTTTACGAAATGGCTTTGGCAATAGTGAGTTGGGACAGGTTGATAAGCCTGTTATCTCAGAAACCCTTGTGAAACCTACCACCTCTCCTCCACCGCTCCTGCCTTGCGATCCTGCCCCTAATATTGAACTCTCGACCTACCCTAATGCTACTCAACCGGACACTCAACTGGATTCGCACCCAAAGAGTTACACTAAATTTTTTAAAAAACCCACAGGGAATAAACTAAAGGGTAGTGTTGATGTTAATTATAAGAATAAAAGGGTCGATCATTTGATTTCATGATGTGCTCGAAACAAATCCAAACCCTATGCAGACACAAAAAACACAATTGAGGTAAGTGAAGACTCGGATTCGGAAATTGAAAGGTTCTTGGCCGAAGAGGATCCAATGTCATATGGAATTTGCCCTGACAGACCCTATGATTATGTTATCAACCTGCCTCCATGTCTAAAGGATAATCCTGATTTTCTTGGCATCCAACTCTGTGACAAACCTACCTTTCGCATGGACGATTCTCCAACCGTTAATGCTATCAGTGCCAATGCACAGTCCCTACAGCCCAGTGTAATGAGTGTCGATCCTGGATCGACAGGTATTATACGGATGTGCCTTTGCTACAGTCCAGGCTTAAATCTTTGAAAGGCCAAGTGGATTCGTTGAAAAACGAGAACAATAGACTCCAATCCTTAACTCAAGAAAAGGAGAAACGCCTAAAAACTACAGGATCTGTCATTTTTAAGAATGTAGAGGCAGCGATAGCAATAGTAAACTCCAATATTGCTTGATATGTTTTAATCCCATGATTTGAGGTATGATCTTTTTCAAGTTTAGCATGATTTCATCACTCTCAAATTAGGATATATGATTTGATTGGATAGATTTCCTTTCTTATAAAGATTAATTTGTTTTGTTTGTTGAATAAAATATGATTGTAGTTGTAATTATAACTAGCTACAGAATCGTAAGATTCTGTAGCCAGTTAGAAAATTTTGAATTGTTTCATTTGACAATTGAAAACATATCTAAAATTTCCCCATTTTCATTTGTGAACAGGAACCCATGATTCCAAGGAGATATGAAGCACTGTTGACAACTTCTAGCCATATCAACTTTGTTTTTTTTAGTAAATAGATTAGGCTGTTAGTATTTTGATATCAAGTAAAATCAGGGAGGTTGCATCCCCCATATTTTTGGAACAGATTTGATATTATCAACAGGAAACATTTTTTTCCTGGAACCTATATAAGCATGTTATGTTGTAAACATGAGATCATCTCTTCCTAGCGCAAGACTATGGATTTTTCATTTATAGACTTGAATGAAATATAATACTCATCATAGCTTTAGCTTGTTCGTATTGTGGTTTTATTCAAGTCATGATTATTTCAATTTGTAATTAGATTATGATTGCTTTCGCTGTCGTGGTTTACTACAAATTGGTATGATAAAAATTTATATATTATCCATGTTTTATGTTCCAGATTTAACACACAACA